>RQTK01000350.1:162545-194453 GCA_003991915.1 Elysia chlorotica | reverse complement strand
GTTGAGGCGGATGTTCGCTCTTGGTGCCGATCCCAGACACCAGAATTCTTCGCCGACGGAATGCGAAAACTTGTACAACGCTGGCGCCTCTGTATTGAACGCGATGGTGACTATGTTGAAAAATGATAGTTCATCAGATAGGGGAGACTCTAAGCTTTCATTTGATGTGTAACTTGCTTCTGTAGTCCTTCAAATAAAAAAGTTATTCAAAAACGGCCCTTATTTATCAGCCTGCCCTCGTATCTTGCTTGCTCTTATTGTGGGCTTGAATTTGAGCACCTTTGAGCACTGAAAACAGCATCAGGACTATTAAGAACTTCAGTTTAATGGAGCTCAGCATAATTTCTTCATGCAAGAATGAATGTGTTAATTCAAACTTGGTTTTACACTATTCTATTTTATGTTGAGAAAATATAGTTAGATATAAAGGTTAATAAACTCAATCTTGGGTGTGCTTATTAAGGATGATTAAGAATAATCAGCTGAAAAACTATGGGCTTTATTCAATAGGTGGTAAAAAAAAAGTTTTATTTTTTCCCCACATTTAATATGCTAATGTGGACTATTATATATATAAAGTATTTTTGTTTATTGTAAAAATAAATACAACAGTGTCCGAATAAAGTACAAAACAAGGTCAAACTTTAGGCTCTTTAAAGTTCTTATGTATTTAGTCCTTTGGGATGCAAAATGATGGTTTGAGGAATAAATACTAGGGATCATTTCTCCATTTTCATAAACATTAGTGCTTGACTCGTCTCCACAAGGTTGTTTTTTTGTGTGGTTATTATACATAATTATTTTGAGGTGATGATGCATTAACTGTAGAGGCTTTGAAAGCATTATGTTTGATTTTCCCCTCTCTTCATTAGCAGGATGGATATAATCTATGACGGAAAGTTGGTCTTTTAATCTAAAGGTTCTCTCAAAAATCTTTCCGTTTCCGTTATGCAATTTTTCTTTAAAATATCTTTTATTAACATTGCTTGCCAAATTTTAAAGGTTCTAACTAACAAAATACATACAAGTATTCAGTTGATTGCAATGTATTTTTTTTTTAATTATTTAAAAGAGATGGATTTTTAACATTTAAAGAGGATTTTGTGATTGAAGCTCTTTTATTTCTGAGATATAAATTTCTGTTCATCAAGATAAAAGAACAAAATTTCGTATTAACTGACAAGAAAGAAAAGCTGTTTTCATGTTCTGCGCTTTATTTTTCATTTTATTTTTCTGATTAATGAACATTTCTCAGCATTTGCTTAATTCAATATTTGTATATCTTGTTTTGTTTTTTCTGAAATTTTCTTGTATTAAAAGAAACTACAATGCCATAAGAATGTATTTTTAAATTGGTTTAGCTCTCTGTGAAAAACACAACTTCATCTTTCAATTTTTTTAAGCACTTGTCTAACTATGCAGTTTTATTGTCTTATTTTTTTAGAATTACCCTGCCCACTGTTTCAAAATATTACATAATAAGCAAGAGCCTTTGTAACTACATAAGTATAAGTTATATTTGTGAGGTAAAGCTAAGAGTATGCATCTTGAAAAGAGAAGCCACGCTTCTTAGTCTTTAACAGTTTTTTTAAGAAATTTCTAAAAAGAATAGAGGAAAAAATAGTATGAGCACCAAAACAAAATGCGTTTGTTTAATTAAAGATAGCATAAAAAAAAGTTTAAGCTAGTTGATAATCCACTCACATGACCTTTTGACAAACCACATGATATTCTCAAAGTATCTGTTTGTATCCTTGTCTTTGGTGATTCACCAATAAAAAAACCCATCTGCACTTCATATTTCACAAATTTTGTTTTTTTCTCTTTTTATATTTTTTTTAGATCGGCATTGTTTGGTGATGGAAAGTGGAGGAAGACTTGGTGGAAATGAAGAAGTTTGTTGATCCCAAGGCTTAATTGTTTATTTTCATTTGTTGTCTTTCATATTTTCTTTTTACAGCGTTATATTATATTTATTCAAGCATGTTTATGCTGTGCGCTGTTTATGAATACTGTTGTGCCAATTTAGATTTTTTATTGTTGTATTTATAGGGGCCTGATATTTTATCAGCTTTTTCTCCTTTCACCAATTGGTTTCAAAATACGTAATTTATGACCTATATTATTGTTAATGAAATTGCCACTCTCTATAAGCCTGCGTTTGTGGGCCAAAATATTTTTTGTGCGGTTATGATTATATTTAGCATTCTGTTATTATCTATTTGTGACATTGCACTTTTTTCATTCTTGTTATTGAAACAATTTATAGGCAGTTTATCCCAAATTATTTTAAGACTTAAGAGTAAACAAAAATCAAAGCTATCTCATGAATATATGTTACATATTTTTGTTATTTTCTTAGAATTTTTTTTTTAATCAATATGATGAAAAGTTACTAAAGATCATATCATATCTCACATTATTTTAAATTTTGAAAAACTGTTGATATTTATCTTCTTCTTGAGATATGTTGGCAAACGTGTAATAAAATGACATATTGGTCTTTGCAACCAATTTAAAAACAAAAAGGAAAATTCTGTGGAAAATGGCAGTTAAATTTAAAAAAGAAACATTATTTTGTTAATTTAAGAAAGGAAGATTTTGCTGTCAATATTATTTTTCTTTTATCTTTTTTCTTGCCGGGTGACTCCAATGTTAATTCTCATATTTCCCTAAAACAAAACAAAAGCGCTAGTAGATATAAGAGATGTTAGTTATATGTATGAAGGAACTAATAGTTTTTGACAAATATAGTGAAGTATTATTGCCTTATTGCTCTCATGTGGAAAAAAAAATGAAGATGACATAACCATCAGAATTTGTATTTACTACAACATCTCATAATATTTTTTATATATCCAAGGTGCCATAGCATTGTAGCCTTTTTATTTTCTCAGAAAACGTATGCATTATTGGTATAAATATATTATATATATATTTTGCAAACAGGTGCTATCTTATTTCAAAATGTGCTTCAGACTGCTATTGCAATACAAATTAAGAAGTTGAAAGTTATTTACAGTTACTGCAAGCTTTCTAGTTTTTTAGGATCTGTTCAACCATAATCATATTTCTTAGTATCAAGAAAGTAAACCTGAATAGTATGGGGTGTTGTTTTTTTTTGTGTGTAAAATACTGAAAAGAGTAAAGTTTAGTTTATTTTAAGCCTCTTGATTACCCTGTGGAGCATAGGGCCACAGAAACTACCTTCCACCGGATTCAGTTCTGGCCGGTCCTCTTCAGCTCGACCCAAGTGGTACTGGCGGCCTTTATCTAGGCATCAGTGCTTCCCCACCAAGTCTGCTTCAGACGGTCGACCTTGTGTTTTCATTGGGAATTGAAATTGTATGCAGTCCTCAAATATCCATTTTGACTTTTTAACCCATAAAGCGCAGCACGCCAGTTGAATGCCTCGCTGTGACAGAACTACTAGTTCCGCTCACAGTCACTCTACTGACTTATCACCTCCCAACTGGACCCTGCGGGGTGCCGAGTAACTGCCACTGGTAGTAGGCCTTCATTCATCCTTTATTCACCCTTTTTCGATCATGCGAGAAACCTGTGAAGGAGTGCACAAGCTCTTTAAATGTCAAACAATGAAATCAATGAGTAGTTAGGAGGATTCTCACTAATCTCAGCTACCTAGTCACATTATGACGGTTATATCACAGATTATAGCCTGGATCTCTAAGAAAGGAAAGGGCTGCGGAAGGAGCAAGATACCCCTTGTAGAGATCTTGGGTAACGTGACGGTGTTAAGTCTCCGTGTATAAAAATGATTGAACCAGTGATGTAGGGGAAGGTGGTGATGAAAGCCACGATTTGACATGAGACAGACAGACAAACACATGGTGTAACAACACGGTGCATCGCTTGATAATCTTTGATCATTACCACTTCACAACGTCTTCGTCTGTCGTGGCCTGCGTTCTCAAGCAGACGGTGCAATACTAGACGTGTCCAAATATGTGGTCTGATATTTTTATGGAAATTCATGCAATGTAGACCTTATTAAATGTAAATATTATTAGCGTTCGCTCAGTAGGGATGTAGCTCAGCGCAGTGCTCAGGACGAGGAGCAGCAGGTCCAAGGTTCAAATATTTGGTGTCACAGCTATTTTTCTACCCAACTCCTTTTCCGCCCACCTCTGTAGGAAACCAATGGGACATAACATTAATTTGAAGATTGCATTTTTAGCAATATAGGGCGCCAGATATCTCTAACATTAGTGCTCTGGATTGACGAGTAGGAGGCCAAAGGTTCGATCCTCTGCTGATGTTTCGGTTTCTGTATTGTAGAACTTGCAACTGGGGCTAAAAGGGTTCTAAACGCAAAACTCTTTAAAGTTAAATAAGTTTAACTGTGATCACCAGCAGGAAAAAAAGTAATGACTAGCTTCTCCTATATTCTTCCCACATGATTAATAATAAACAATTATTCAGACGCAGAAACAAACAAGATAGTGAAATCAACTAACTTCTCAGCACAATAGAAATATATAGTTTTATGAATTTATGACCAGAAATAATGAAAAAATTATAGGCGATGACCAGGTGAACAGCACTGCCACGCCCCATTTTTTCACACCCAGTCACCCGTGTCAGACCCAGACTGACCATCTGGCCATCGGGCGGCCTTCAAAGCGACTACAAAAAGTTGTCTAGTTTTTCTTGGAATATAGTATACTGAATCTCCAACTCCATCACTCTTGTTTTGATACACAATACATAGCACTGCTTTTTAGTTGCCATTTGACTTGCATATTTTGTTTTCCATTACGCCATACATTTTTTCAACTCTAATGCTCTTGTTGCTCGGTTGCTATTTTTTGTTGATTATTATTATTATTATTATTATTATTATTATTATTATTATTATTATTATTATTATTGTAATCATGCGTTGTTGATATTATTGCAGATTGCCTCTGAAATAAATTTTTGTGGTCACAAAAAGTTTTGTTTCATAAATTGTAGATACTTGTTTCTGTCTAAAATATTTTCAAATGTTTCAATGGACTGTTTCAATTTCCTATTGAAAGGCTTTGAAATTTATTGTTCAAAATATGTTGTTTTTTGGTTGTTGTTTTTTTCAATATGATTTCGGCCATAACTAATCTTAGTCAACTTTGCTCAAGCTAAAACTATTAAAATCACAAATATTAGAAATACATATAGTTAGGACAGAAAAAAACATTTTCTACCGACAGTAACAGTTTAGAGGCAAGTCTATAAAATCAATTGACACCTGAGAGTTTATAAAGCATTGATGAGAAGACTTTATTTATAGGAATGGGGATCTTTCATCGAATAAAATTGCATGATTTATATCGCACAATAGTAAAAAAAGGTCCACGAGCTCGCTATGACACATAATTAGTTATAAAATGAAGTTATTATGGGACCCCCATAGTTATATATCTCTTAAAATTTAAATAACTTGCTGATAATCAAAAAATTCAAGAGGTGCCTTTGTACATTGAAGATACTTTTTATTTAGCCGAAAGAGAGCCTCATCACAGTACTTTTTTGGTGCAACGGGCAAATGAAACGGATATGATTATGAACATCGTCTTATCGTCACTAGTAAAAGCTGCAGTTACTATGGCTTTTTTAATTGTGTGACGCAATTTCATAACTAATTTTTTCCTGTTCTCTTATTACTTTGAGACAAAAACATGTAGTTACATACATTCAGCAGCTCAGTAACTACTTTATTGGACATCAGCATCAAGCAATATGTAGATGAGATCCATTTTTCAATAATAACAAAAAAAAATCTGTAGATAAGTATTTCAATTGAGAATACATGTAGTTTCATTCTCTATTGCAAATGTCAATTCTATGTAAAGATTTTAACTACAAATTTGTGTGTTCTATTACATGTACATGTAATTCTAAAAACTAAACCGCTCATCCTCCTTTGTAACTAGAGCTCAGATTTGGAACTGTTCAACTACAGAGCTTGTTATAATAATAATGATAATTATAATAATAATAATAATAATAATAATAATAATAATAATAATCACGTAATCTGATCATGACCGTTGTCTAGTGTGCCGGAAATCTTCGAGCAGCTATACGTCCTTCATATTTCGAAAAGAGTCCGCATGTATGACCACGTAAAGCAAATTCTGAATCACCAGGTGTGGATAAAGTATTCGTTCACAAACCCCTTCCTCTAGTGACATGTATTTACTTAGCGCCCTTGCAATTGAACAAAAGCTTAAGTCTAAGCTTATACTGGCTGAGATAGTCCCGGTGGATCTGGTGCATGAGAATTAAGGTGGTGTTATAATTTAAGATTAAAACACTCTAATCGGGAGCTCAGTTGGCAGTATGGTAAATGCTTAATATTTTTATTATTATTATTATTATTATGTTGTTATTGTTGTTGTTGTTGTTGTTGTTTTTGTTATTATTAATCAAGCCATTGTGTTCTTTTTTTCCTCGTTTATTTTGTTCTTCTAAGAAATTGTGAAAAATTAAGTGTGCGCACTGTAGGTGTAAAACTACATTATGCACTGCCTTATTCAGTCGTCGTGAGCCCTCGGTGTTGGCTCCGATTATGAACGCAAGCTTACACTGTATATACATGTCTTACAAATTTAATGGACCATAGGGCCTTTACGGGGGTGCAGTGTAATGAAATACAACCTCCATGTTTTAAAGGGGTGAATTACACAGGTGGTAGAGCGTTGGTCACCCTATCGGAAAGTCCGTGGGAAATTTTGTTTGTTGGACTTTGCCCCTACTGATTTAGCCGGGGTCCCCGCACTGTCTTGTGTTGTTGAAAGTAAAATATTTAGACTTAGTCTTAGGACTCGCCGTCGTATTATATGATACTTCCTGGAAATATGCAACGTAAAACAAATCAAATACCCTTTTTGGATTACATCTATAAATGATATTCAAGATCGTTTTTTTAAGACCCCTAAAAATCCCTGTATTTTTCGAGCCATTTCCGACAATAAGACTTTACTTCTGTTCATAAAAGTGCTCGCCATTGAAAAATACAAACAGCATCAACCAAGAGCGGCTTGTCGCAAAACATGGGCCTTCTTTGCTTTGAGTATTATATGATTAATCTATTAAATACTGACGCATCGCTTTTTATTTAAATATTAAATAAACCACAGAAAAAAAGAAGGATATCGCGCTCATTTTATAGATAGTTAAAAAAGGTAGAATCTAGGGAGACTATGATCGCGTTCCTTTTATACTCCAATCGAGGGAGACCATATTGAGCTTAATTTGTTGTTGTCATGACAATAAAACTAGGGTAAATGGGTCTGACAGAAGTTGCTGGTGTGTACCCTTTGAATTTTATATCTTCCATTGGAAGATGGGAAAAAAGCATTGGGTTCATCCCATCCTCAGGCAATGAATGAATAATCATTATTTTAATTAGTTTTGGAATACTTTAAAGATTTTTCTGTTTTTCCACGTACTTCCGACCCCCCCCCCCCCCCCCCCCCCTCCCCCTCTTCCCCCCCCCCCCCCCCCCCCCCCCTTTCACTCTCTCTTTCTTTCTCCCTATCTATCTCTTCTCTCGCTCAATCACGCTATGTATTTCTCTCCCTCTCTTTCCCCCACTTTCTATTCTATCTAAATCTGTCTCCCCTCTCTATACCATGGGCGTGAAGTCGACTATACTACATTCCATTACTAGAGATCGAGAAGCAAATAAAACAAGGAGGAAAAAAGAGTAAGATCAGCAAGCGGTACGACGAAGCAGCTTGAGTTAAAATAGATTGGGGAAACCCAAGAAAATCAAAGTGCCCTCCTCGCGCTTGCGCACACCAGTCTCTTTCGTGGTCTTTCTAGACGCTCGGCTAGGCAGGCCACGATTGCGGTCTCGGAAGACACTCCCTTTTCTAAAAAAAGAGGTAGAGTCTAGGGAGACCACAATCTTGGTCATTCTAGACTCCAGTCTAGGCAGACCACGATCGCGGTCCTTCTAGACCCCAATCTAGGAAGACCACAATCGCAGTCCTTCTAGACTCCATCTCAGGAGACCACACTGAGCTTAGTTTTTCTAGACCCCAGACTAGGGAGACCACAATCGCTGTCCTTCTAGACTCAATCTCGGGAGACCACATTGAGCTTAGTTTGTTGATCCCTTCTTTTTTTTAATTTGTTGTTGTTATAACAATACACGTAAAAGGTTCTGACAGAAGTTGCTGGTGTGTGCACTTTGAATATGATATATCCCTTTTGAAGAGAAAAAAACCTTGGGCTTATCCCATCCTCAGTCATTGAATACTCATTATTTTAATAAGTTTCGTAATTAATTTAATGTATTCTTCTGTATTTCCGTGTTCCGCTTCCGACGGCTCTCCCAAATCTCCCTCTTCTCTTGCCCAATCACGGTCTCTATCCCTCTCTCTCTCCCTCAATCTCTCTCTTTCTCCAACTCACTCCCTCTCTCCATTCTCTCTAAATCTCTCTACATAATTATACTCTTTAAATATCTCCCTATATTCTCTCTAAATCTCTACCCCTCTCTCTACCATAAGCGTGAAATCGACTTGAGATACAGGCCTACTCTAGATATACTATATATCAGTTCTTTACTTATTTGACTTAATTGCCTTTCGCATCCCGGTCATCAGATCGGGACGCCTCGGCAATCTATGCAATGTGCTTGATGAATGATCTCCATTGACCACGTTCCTCTGCTAGTGAATGTATGTGGTTCAAGTCTTGAGTCGTTTTCAGTGAAAGATTGTGGGTGCGTGATAGGTCTTTGTTGAGGATCACTGGTAGGGCTGTAGTTGGTCTTCCCCTAAATCCATTTTCGAAGTGGGTGAAGTACAACTCCATGGCCTTGTTCGCTGGTATATCTTTATCTCTGCGCAAAATATGGCCGAATAGGCGCCAACGGCTTTCTACTATGTGGGTGGATAAAGGTTTTCGTTGCATTTTTTGTATAGCGATTTGTTGGAAATTTGTGTAGGGTAGTGGATGTTAAGGATTTTTCGTAGTTGTTTCCGGTGGAAAGCGTCAATTTTGTTCAGTTCGGTCTGTGTCAGTGCCCAGGTTGCACAATTGTATGTTAGTATGGACCTGACTAGTGCTTTGTATAGTTTTATTTTAGTGTTTTGATTAATTTCGTCTTTTCCTATCCAGATGTTCTTCAGTTTGTATAAGGCAACGTTCGATAGTTATTTTCTCCTCTCTACATCCTCCCTGTCGCCAATCAGTAATCCAACCTTTTTTGTTGATCTCCAAGCTTCTGCATTTTTACTTAGGAGTGTCTTCTCAGTTTTGTCGACATTGACCTACAGGTTGTATTTTTGGAGTGTTCTTTGTACGGCTTCTATATCGATGTATTCCATACCTATAAAGTCGACGTCATCGGCGTATACGGTTTCTCTTGGTAGGTTTTCTTCTATCTGTGACTTAGGTTCGCCTATAACTGTATCAGTTCTACTCTCCATTATTTAGATAATTATAGTGATCAAGACAAGGCAAAGAAACAAGATCAGCAAGCCAAACAGCTTATGGGGTATAAATATATCGGGGAAACCCAACAAAATGAAAATGTCGTCCTTGCGCTTGCGCACACCATACGTTTTTCGTGGTCTCTCTAACGCTGGTATAGGCAGACCACGATTGCTGTCTCGGAAGACACTTCCTAAAAAAATGAAATTCACGACCATATTGAATAGTAAAGCATTCCCATTTATGGCTCTAATTTACGGCATTGGTAGCCTACTAGACCAATTCTAGGCTCCAGTGTCGCCTTGATTGAACACTGGTGAAAGCGCTCTTCGTTTACCCAAACAACCACCAATGTTCAGGACACTAGCAGATGGATTTCGTTCTCTTTGGTCACCCCCTGCTGAGACCATAGATATAGACAGGGCACCTAGTGGATCTAAGAGAAAGATCAACACGCCGGACCGGTACTTGTTTGGATTTTTTTACTGGACATACTTTACTAGTCTAGTTTTATCCCTTCACCAAACTTGTTATCGGTATTGGGTAATTTAGAAACTAGACTAGACCTAGATCTAGATTTACATTTAGATCTAGGCCCATTTGAAGATCCAGAATAAAAGTTAATGCATTGAAAGTTGCTTTCGATTCTAATATTTCAGATTCAGCTAAATAATAGATCTCTAGGCCTATGACAATGTTGATCAAGATAATTATAGATCTAGATGTGGCCTAGATCTTAGAGTTAGAATGATAGAATCTAATTTACATTTCAATTAGCCTTTTAGGCCTAGACTCTAGATCTAGAGATCTCATTAGATTTAGCTATATTCTAAGCTAGATCCTATAGATACAAACCCACTTTTGCTCTCTTACAGCACGGTTATGGTATAGAATACCCACAATAGTTTAAATACTGAGGTTTAACAATGGCAGTTAAAATGCTGTTGGCTTGATTTGATCTAGGTTAGTCTGTGATTCACATCATGTGCATGAGTTACACTTATTTAGCTGTGCATGTCTTTTCCTAAATGCAGTGTCATGAGTAGGTTGTGAGATGCCATAGCCTAGGAAAGTGTGATTGTCAGTGAGTTGGGTGTGAGTGAAACATCGGCTTCCAACGCAAAAGGTCCCGAGTTTGAATCCTGGCGGTTGCATGCCCTACATGGTTGGGTCAGAGTCAGTATAATGTGACTGGCTGAGACAGGAGTCATGGTATCCCCGCCCTGTCTCGTGTGTGGCAGCACATACAATTGTCAGACGTCCATCTTGGGGCCTGTCCACAATATAGCCTATATATAGTGCTGATGTTGGGTGTTAAAACCAACTCAACTCAACAACTCTCTCTCTCACACACACACACAAAAAGATGTAGTCAGCACTTTGATTTTAGTGGTTTGTTAAAACAGACACTAGATCAGAACAAAAAGCGAACTTGTTTGGGACATAGAATGTACACTGCAGCATTAGATCTAGACCTAAACATCTAAACCTAGAATCTAGATTGAGTACGAAAAACAAATAAAATCACATAGCTCTATATACATAGTTATTTTAGATTGTATAGATCTGCTTTTTAAGATCTAAATAACTAGGCATTGAATTCTTTCATAGTGAGCTGGGACTAAATTACCTCAGATTCTACTTTCTCAGTAGCCTACCTAAGTATAGAATCAATTAACTATCAGACCGTTTACATCTAGATTTCTAGCTCTAGCTAGATTCTAGATTACATTTAGATGGCACTTGGCACAATTTTGGTTTCCTTTTACAGGCTATAAAATAATCTACCACTCAGTCTTGAGCACCCTACTCCAGTAATCTGTGTCTTTTTTGCTGAGTTGTGGTCTGTAGACCATATTTTAAAACAACAAATCCAGATGGATGGTTTTCATGTATGGATTCCATCCCAGACAATTATAATAATTTAATACGTATTGATCAGGTGTTGAAATAACCGTATAACATGGTCTTATGGGGATCAAATATAATATTAGGTTTAGTTAATGCTGACGATATGGAAAGCAAGAGGGGACGGTAGCTGATGCCTGAGAATATTTACCGAGTAGCAAACTTCCAGTTTTCTCGGAATTACTCATTTCCCCGAAACTGAAAGTGAAAGGAAAGTGGGGTATGCAAATGATCGCAAGTCTCTCTCTCTCTCTCTCTCTCTCTCTCTCTCTCTCTCATACACACACACTCACACACAGATGTAGTCAGCACTTTGATTTTAGTGTTTTGTTAAAACAGACACTAGATTAGAACAAAAAGCGAACTTGTTTGTACAATACACCAGGGCAACTAGTCAGTTTCACAAACTTGGGAATGTGATCATGGGTGTAAAAATGAATTTGGTGAGCGATCGAGGATTTTCAGGCTTTTTTGTATTTCATTGGTGGCATCCCTGCATATGGAAAGCAAGAGGGGACGGTAGCTGATGCCTGAGAATATTTACCGAGTAGCAAACTTCCAGTTTTCTCGGAATTACTCATTTCCCCGAAACTGAAAGTGAAAGGAAAGTGGGGATTGCAAATGATCGCAAGTCTCTCTCTCTCTCTCTCTCTCTCTCTCTCTCTCTCTCATACACACACACTCACACACAGATGTAGTCAGCACTTTGATTTTAGTGTTTTGTTAAAACAGACACTAGATCAGAACAAAAAGCGAACTTGTTTGGAACATAGAATGTACATTGCAGTATTAGATCTAGACCTAAACATCTGAACCTAGAGTTTAGGTCTAGATTGAGTATCAAAAATTAATAAAAATCACATAGCTCTATATACATAATTATTTTAGATTGTATAGATTTACTTTTGAGATCTAAATAACTAGGCATTGAATTCTTTCATAGTTATCTGGGACTAAATTACCTCAGATCCCACTTTCTCAGTAGCCTACCAAAGTATAGAATCAATTAACTATCAGACCGTTTACATCTAGATTTCTAGCTCTAGCTAGACTACAGATTACTTTAAGATGGCACTTGGCACAATTTTTGTCTCGTTTTATAGGCTATAATATAAAAAAATCTACCACTCAGTCTTGGGCACCCTACTCTAGTAATCTGTGTCTTTGTTGCTGTAGGTATGATCTGTAGACCATATTTCAAAACAACAAATCCAGATGGATGGTTTCCATTTATGGATTCCATCCCAGACGATTATAAATAATAATTTAATATGTATTGATCTGGTGTTGAAATAACATGGTCTTATGGGGGATAAAATATAATATTAGGTTTAGTCAATGCTGGTAATATCATCTCAAATGTCTATAGACAGGGAAACAAATGAATGCCAATGGGAGTTAGTTTGTACAATACACCAGGGCAACTAGTCAGTTTTCACAAACTTGAGAATGTGATCATGGGTGTAAAAATGAATTTGGTGAGCGATCAAGGATTTTCAGGCTTTTTTGTATTTCATTGGTGGCATCCCTGGCTGACACACAGAAGTCTTTCCCAAATAATATCTATCTGCATCTAGATCTAGACTCTAAGGAAAGCATACATAAAGTTGACTTAAGATGAACTTTAGGCTAAGCTTTTAAATTTTAAAGGATGGAGCTATAATTGGATGCCGGTGCATATTTTCTTCCTTATTATTCTTCCAGTTTGCTAAGGGACCCGTTATTGCAAGGCCTCTGTGATTAGACGAATGCTGAACCTGTTTCAAAGTCAACTCTATTCATTGCTTGAACCTAATTTAAAATAAAACTTGTACGATATTTTGTGGAGCTGAACCACTTGCGTGCTCAGGTATAATTATTTTTAGATATGATGTACCCAAAGAGGATAACTGTCGATGACTTTGACATCTTTTTTAATTAAACTCCAATGAAAGTGTCAGTTAGAGTCAAAGATAATTAAAACCAGTGAATGAAAATGGACAGCAATTCAGACTTCACAGCGGATCAAAATTTCACTGAACAGACATCAGTGATTCACTCATACTATGCAACTCAACAATCAAGTCACTAGGGCTCTAACTAAGCTAGTTAAGGGGACAAACCATTGAAAAAACCTTCTTAGAAAGTTTTTTTTTTTTATATAAGAGCGCAATGGTGGCACCTATATAATTATACTTATAGTAAGCATTGTAAAAAAAATCGGTCTGACCAAAAGCAGAGAGCAATGACTCAAAGGATAGGCATATGGCTCTTTGCATGTCTGGATAGAATTGAAGAATTTTCATAGATGACTCCTTGTTGCGAGAAATATGTTGTTTTTTTGTTCTCTACAGTAAAGTTGATTTGCATTTTCATCTTTTAAAACTGCAGTTAGAAAATTAATTTAACTAGTATGGCATAAAGTAATGAAACAATTTATAAATTATGAGTTAAACTGTCGGGAGAAGTAGACTAAGCTCAAGGCCAGATGAAGCCACTGTCGATCAAGTTTGATTTAAAAAATGTTCTTAACGTTAATTCTAAACCTTAAAACAATGTACTAAATCTAAACAGTGCTTGATGGCACACAAGTGATACTTAAATGGTGTAGCTCTGTGTTGATCTCATAAGTTTTTATGTTTTCATTTAGAATTTTAAGATCTGAATTTTTGTTCTTTCCCAGAGAGAATGTAAACCCGCTTTTTGTTTGGGATTGAGAATGCTGTTCTTCCCTGCAGCTGGTTTTTTTCTTCTGGTGGCAGTTCCAAGCTGTGTGGCCTTCACAAGGCTCTCCTTGTCGGACAGAGATTGGACCGTGTCGGACTCAGCAGGTAAAGTTGATGAGACAGAAGACACAGGTCCTAAGGAGAGGTCATTATTATTATGGTTTTTTCTTGATATTCATCATGTTTGCCGGATTTCCGAAGCTTCATCAAGTTTTTCAAAGTAAAAAGCAAGAACAAAGTTACAAACTCATGATTATTTGTAGTTAGATGCAACAAAAAAAGAATCAGACACTTGTACATGCTTTAAAAAACCTGATTAAATTTATTAGAAATTAGCTTGTATCATAATATCCCTCAAATTTGGTTTAAAGGCAATGAAGTATTATAATCTGTTTGGTTGTCTCAAGGCCCCCGCTCCGTTTCTCAATTCTCGTGACTGCTAATAATCTTTTCAATTTTGCTGCAAAGGATGAAAGACAAATAATTTGTAAAGGGAGGAGCTTGAAGCCAAGCATAATTGTAAAACATTGGCGTTGTATTCACACCACACATGATTGGGAAAGTTAATATTCATGTTCATAAGGCAGACTCTTTAACTCTTTTTATTCATCTGGTCCTTATGAGGGATAGGAAAAGAGAGAGCATGAACTTAAGATATTATTGAGGGGGTAAAAAAGGGAATACTATCAAAAAAGATGTTCGTGTCCATTGAATACAGTGTTTGACACTCATTCATTGTCAGTACTCTAAAAACAAAGATTTATAATATGAATAAAGGCGTCTATTCTGAGCTTTGGTCTAGATGCATGGAGGCACAGGACAAGTTTGTGTCCCTTCACGCATGGCCTATGCAATGAAATGAAGGATTGTTGATACCATCAAATCGGTAAAATAATGATTAATAATTATTTTGTCATGGTTTGAGGAATGCACAATGTTCTAATTTTTGTTTGCAGGTGTAAATATACGCGGAAAGGTGCCTGGAACTCAATATTCTGCTCTGCTAAACCAAGGCCTCATAGGGAATCCTCTGTATAGAGATAATGATGTCAACCTCCGATACCTGGGCAGAAGGAACTGGACGTACTCTCTCAATTTCTCAGGTAGTAAATAATCTTTTTAAAAAAGTTTAAATATTTTAATTGTCATAATTGTTTTTTTAATGGGAAAACATCATCTCACTTGCGGGATAGAATGAACTAAATCTTACAAGTTACATTAGGACAAAACTTGAAGAATATTTTTACACCAACATTTGAAAACACTGCATCAATCTTAAAAAAGTTCCATAGTGTATGTATAATTGTATATAATATAATTATCTATATTCGTGTGAAATCTCTAGAGATTATTGCAATCTTAAGCGTCAATTCTTAAGAAAAGATTACTTTATTAGTCTATGTGGGAAATTTGGCGTGGTTATAGAATAATAAATATACAATTACGGTGTATTCCCAGGTTACAAAACTCACACGTATTTGCACACAGGTACTCACACATACACGCACACACACACACACACACACGTGCAATGTCATTGAATCATCTACATTAAGAAAAACCAAATTATAATAATAGTAATGACAAATAAAATATAAATATATATAATAGCTTATAATCTACAAAGATGAGTCTTGCTGCACTCTATCTGATGTGTTTAGAAATTAAATTTCAGATCTCTCAGCGGGGAGTGTTTGTTATTTTTCAGTATATGTTTGATCTTTGAAGAACAGTGTTTCAAATAATTTTAGTTCACTGTCAGATGGTAAATGGGTATTTGTTATCTTTCTGGTCTTTTTCACAATCCTATCCAAGTGTTTTTTGTCACTTTGTGTATTATTTCTACCCCAACATTTTATACCAAATGTAAGAATACTTTGGGGTGTGGCATTGTAGAACATGTTGTTCAGGTAATTTTGAATTTTCAAGGATTTCAGTTTTCTTAAAAAATAAAGTGTTTGGTTTCCTTTCTTGTAAATAGAATTTAAATGGGTGTGCCAGGAGAGTTTCTTGTTTGATAGAAAGCCAACAATAGTGGTATCATAGTATAACATATTTTATTGTATTTGCATGTACATTGCCATTTTGTACTTTGAAATTTGAAAACAAACCATATCTATAATGTGTTCCTTATTCTTTTCAGCTCCAGCAGATATTGTCAGCTCACTGAACCTAACCCTAGTGTGTGAGGGCCTTGACACAGTTGCACAAATCATCCTCAATGGCAAACTACTGGGAAAAACAGACAACATGTTTGTCCCATTTGCCTATGATATCTCAGGCATGCTTCAGGTAACCATGGTTTTGGTTGGTTCCATATCCTAAATACAGTGGTCTCCGCCTTAGAACTCTCCGTTTACGAATCCACTTCGTCTTCACACCCGCTACCCCTTAAAGCATTTTTTTTTCTTTTTATTTAGCCCCCTTCAAATCCGCTATTTGCTTCACATAAAGTTTTAAGAACCTATTTTAAGAGAGCCTGATTAAATAAATTTTTTTCAGGTGATAGGAGTAGTTGTGAACATACACAAGCCTGTGTACCTTTGCAAGCGTTAGGCTAGGCTGGAGCCACGTAAGAAGATTAGAGAAATCTTCCTTCTGCCATTTCTTTGTTAGGAAAGTCAAAGAGTTTTACATTGAGAGGTTAACAGATGGAGCTAAACCCCTTCCCCTTTAAGTAGGGCCAGCCCCTAAAAAAAAATCATAGGCGGACAACAGTTATTTCATTACACAAGTCTGTAGGTATCCAATCACTGAAGAGTAAACAAGACTTGACCATTCAACAAACGCTTCCATTTTTATTGTAATCATGCTCATCAGTCCTCTCGGTTGCTAAAAAAATGTGTCAATGATCATCACTAGTTTTTTAACGAGATCTGAAAGGGTTCTCTCTCTCTCTCTCTCTCTCTCTCTCTCCCTCCCTCCCTCCCTGTCTTTCGGAATCTCCCATCTTCCTTATCTAAGACTGCTAGGAGATGGGTACACTGCTGTAGAAGTGCAGTAACGTCACTATGCCATCTGGTCAATATCAAACAAATCTCTTTTTCCCCATCGCCAACTCCCAGCACTTGTTAGTACATAGGCCGGAGACTCTAAGAGCTTGACATGCAGGTGTGAACAGCTGGCTGCTCTAGACTGAAATCCCAGATTATTGAACTGACTAGAAAGTTGAAGTGAAGAAGTCTCATGGACGAAGAGAAAAACAAACGAAAGTTTCTTAATTGAAGCAGGCACGGAATTCAATCTCCCCAATAGAATCAGGACACAAGCAAACTTTGTTGGTTATGTGCAGACATAGTTTAGAACATGCTATTACAACTGGTAAGATGAACAGAAAGAGAGCGAGAGGAAGCCAGAGAGATAAGATTTTGGACGTGCTAGGAAGATGCAATCCACCTGGTTGTGAAATGCGAGGAGAGAGATGTGGAGGGACATGGTCGCCAACACCGACAGAATCGGCATCACATGATGATGATGATGAGAAAGTTGGAGTTGACCATTCTCCCTTGACCATACTTTCCTTGTAAAAGTGTTTTGTTATTTCTCTCTCTCTCACTTCTTTTTTTTCTCTTTTTTTTTTGCAACCTCCCTTTCTCTCCCACTATCCCCTCTGCTGGCTCTCTTTGTATGTTTGTCTGTCTATCTTTCCACTCTCTCATGAAGTGGCTCAAAGGTAGAGCGCACAGCTTCCAATAAGAGAGCTACAGATGCGATCCCCACATAAACCGCTGCTTATTTTTCGTACTGGTTTAGTCAGTGTCAGTTTTCTGTATCCCTCTCTTACATACCTTTTTTTTTTTTTTTAACAGAAATTATGACTCAACCAAGAGAAAAATTAATTTTCTTTTAACAATGAATGAATTTTAAAAAAGAACAACTCAGGCAACCTATTAACATAAAATTAAACCAGAGATTACTATTCTTTGAGTTTTGAGGACTGGTCACTTGTTGAGCGACTCCTATGCTCATTTTCCTCTCCCGCTTTTCTTGTCTCCTAAGGATTGGGTTCTTAAGTTTTTACATGAGACATTAATTATGAGTGGAAACAGTTAAACTATTGCTTTTAGAAATGAATGTGTGATAGTCCTATTTTAAATTATGGATCAAAATATTTAAGTATAATTTTGTATGTATGTGTTTGTTTTACAATTGTATGTACAATTTTCAACTGTTCTATATGTTGCTATTAAGTTGTATATAAATTCACTGACTTAAAATGTTCTTGTTGTTTTTTGTTTTGTTTTTAAGAAATAAAAAATTGTTAAAAATGTTTCTGTTAAAGCAACTATTAGTCCTGGCTAATATTCTGGCTGCGCTATTCCAGAAAGAGAACAACAATCTGAGGGTAGAATTCACGTCTGCAGTGCTGGAAGCGGAGGAAAGGGCCAACAACTCTGACTACAGAATCCCTCCCAACTGCCCACCTGAGGTGCAGCATGGCGAGTGCCACGTGAACCAGCTCCGGAAGGAGCAGTGCTCCTTTAGCTGGGACTGGGGACCCTCGTTCCCAACTCAGGGAATCTGGTCAGTGCTGGCAGAAGTAGAGCTAGATCTAAAAGTGTTCACAGAAATTGGTCTCATTGTGCTTACAACAACAGATTCAATAGTGCTAACAGAAATTGATCAAATAGTGCTAACAGAAACTGATCTAATATGTGTTTATAGAAAAAGATTCAATAGCGCTTACAGAAATTGATAATGTAGTGCTAACAGATAAAGATATGATAGTCCTAACAGAATTAGATGTAATAGTGCTAAGAGAAATAGATGTAGTAGTGATAACAGAAATAGGTCTAATCAACCTGACCTGTTGCTGAATCTATCTACCTCTAATAACCCCACATTATATATAGACAAAACTTTGCTGATGTGCCGTAAAAACAAACTCCAACCCTTTGTTCCCAAGCCAGGGAATTTGGTCAGTGCGGGAATAAATAGATCTAAGTGGTCTGGTTCAGTTAAAAGAAAATAAGAAACATTGAGAAGAAAAAAACAATTTTTTCCACTTTAAAATAACTCAAAAAGATTTTTTTTTTACCAGATGAAGCCTAATTTTTTTTTCTTATTATTACAAAAACAAATCTGTTTCTTGATATGTGCAGCAAATTTTCTTGGAATAGCCTGAACACTTTTTGAGTTAATGTGAAATAACTAAAATCTGATAAAGTAGGAAAAATGAGATAAAAATAACTAGCTGTTTTCAGTTGTCTTCATAAGTTTATGTCAATCACAGGCCTATTTTTATTATTACTAGATCTAGATCTATGTATCTGGTGTAGATCTATTGTCCATGCGTATAGGTTTGAGAAAAAGAGTGTATTTTGTCAACTCTATCGATTCTCATTTGAAAGTGTCTATACACACTATATATAGTTTCTGCCTCTTCATCGTATATACCATTTTTCATCCAAATTTTACTATAGGCACAACATCTAGTGTTTAAAATGTTGCTATATGCACTATATTTCAATGTTTTTGTTCAAATTAAATTCTTTTGTCTGACTGTCGAATAAAGCTAAGTCTCTCCTAATTTACCATTTCTTAGGTATAAAGAAAGATTATATAATATGGTATGTACAATCATTGTGAAACACATAGTTTAGGGCCTATGTCCATTACTTAGACAGAAACACTATGTTATATATGTGGGTATGGCTATTTTCAATAGAACGTTTGACAAGGTTTCTTTATATATCTTTTTCTTTTTTCAAACCCACAGGCGACCTATCTATATAGATGCATTCAATACAGCAATTATTAGGGATATTTCTGCGGTTGTTACCAAAGGTTGGTGTTTTTAATCTTTTTATTTTTTTTATTTTGGCTTTTCTTTTATTTAAAAGAAAGAATAATCAACAAGTCATGTCTTTTTTCGTGTTGTTCTTTTAGGGAAAAAGAGAGAGACAGACAGACAAAGAGAGAGAGAGAGAGAGAGAGAGAGAGAGAGAGAGAGAGAGAGAGAGAGAGAGAGAGAGAGAGAGAGAGAGAGAGAGAGAGAGAGAGAGACAGAAACAGTGAGCAAAGAGGGGACATAGAGAGAGAGAGAGAGAGAGAGAGAGAGAGTGTGTGTGAGAGAGTAAATAGGAGGGCAGACAGTTTTCACTTATGCTGATACATGCCAAAATATGAATTTGGAGTCATAGCTTTGTCAGTAGAGCCGACAGCTTCTGAATAAGGGTCCCAGGTTTGAACCTAGTCAGGCGGCCTTGTTCCTTACCAGTTTGGTCAGTGCCAGTTCGATGGAGTGTGATTGCACAGGGGTTCTGGAATCCCTGGTCTGTCCCTATGAAATTCTCAGACTTTAAGTTTGGGGACCTGTCCAATGTGCACTAAAGAACCTTGTTTCTTGCAATAGACGTTAAGAAAAAAAAAAAAAAAAAAGCAACCAACAAACAAATGAACTAAACCCTAAGGCCTCAAGTTTTTCCTCTTGCATTAAAAATTAATGTATAATTTCCTCCACCATTGTCCCATTCAACTGGCTGAGAATGCTGTAGTTTCTTTCTCTAACATTTTTGTTCTATGTAATTCATTCTTCTGAACAAGGCTACAATCATCTTTTCAAGCATCTCTCTTCTTCTCTTGTTTGAACTTACCTTATTTTTACTTCTTTCACTCTGTCAAAGCATTTTAATTTTTATTCTATATCTGTTCTTGGAGTGAACAACAAGTGGCAAATCAGTGTGGAGGTTTTCTTAGACCCCATAGAAGCTATTGGGAGGTATGACGTGTCCGGCCAGCTAGACGCCAGCATTCCAGAACTGAACTTGACCGTCTCTAAAGCTGTTGCTGTGAGATTTGCAGGGTCAGTCGCAATCGTTATTACTGTTCCTGAGGTAAGAAATAAATGTTTACGGGTTGCGCTTGTCTGAGCCGTATTTGATATGTCCATCGCTGAGAATGAGATGTTCATATCTTAAGTTTTTGTTTAAATGTCTTTTTTGTTTGTTACTTGTTGATTTGTTTTCCCTTCTTTTTAACCAGTTTCAGTGAACATTAGTTTGCTATTAGAAGACAACTTTTGGGATTAAATTTTATTTTTAAAAGCTCAGCTTAAATAACATATAATTGTATGTTTTAAAATGTTTTGATTTGTCTTATTACTCATCTTTTCTAAAATGACTGTATTTTCATGTGCACGTCATTTTTTGTTTCTATCCATTGTAGGTTTTTGTCGCTAACTCACTCAGATAAGATTGTTCTCTTCATTGATGGAAAACAGTTTTGTTAATTGCCAATAGATAAAAGACTTCAACTGTTTAAATGATTATTGGATTTTTACATGGCGGATATATGATTATTAGTTTATATGTTTACTTTCTATGCCTTAAAACAATTTAAAAATTAAAAAAAAAATTTATTCTTCAAACTTTATTCTACATCAGAACGCACAGTTCCCCTCTGGATTTTTTTTTACCCTGCCCTAGAATGTTACTGTTGCTCTAAGTAGTTGAGTGGAGATTTCTTTATCTTACAGAGTTTAAAAAAATATGTTTTGTGTGGTAGGGGGGTAGGTGATGTTTACTTTTTATATAGATCTCCAAACATAGCTGTGCAATTGTTCTTCTGTGGTTGTTTTTTTTTTAAAAACTAATATACATTTCTGTCTCAGAATGTTACAGTCCCTCTATGGTGGCCGAGAGGTTACGGAGACCAGAAGCTCTTCACACTCAACGTTATGTTTGAAACTGATGAGAGGCCTTTTACCTCGGCTAGAGACACGAGCAGCAAGTCCTTGAGGATAGGCTTTAGAACTGTGGAGCTGATACAGGAGCCAGTGAAGAACAAGTTCACGATCAGGCGAGGTCTGTTTGCTTCGTGTATATTACGGTACAAATCAAACTCAATAAAAAATGGTTTACTAAAGACAAAGAATAAGAAAAATCGGAGATTTTATCTGTTCGGTGAATGTAGGACGTTCTTTGAGTCCGAGTTTGTTTTATTAGAGTTTTACTTTAGAACTCTAATTGTACTTCATGGGGCCCAAAAATATCCCAATATTTGTTGGTTTTATTTTTAAATCAAAATTAAAATACCTACAATGGGAATTGAATTTTTTTTTTTTAATGTATTTTTCTAAGGGTTTTAATGAGTAGAGCATTGTCTTCCAATCAGGAAGTATCTGGTTTGAAGCTCATTCGATCAACTCCTAGCATATATTAATTTTTTTATATTTTTGGTTTTCTCTTCAGAATGGAACTATTATTGGAGTAAAAGTCTCTCTCCTATCGGACTGACGTTTTACTTTAAGGTAAACGGAATACCCATTTTTCTCAAAGGAAGTAACTGGATTCCAGCAGACAACTTTCAGGAAAGAGTCACGAGAGAACGTCTGAGGTACCTGCTGACTTCTGCCGCCAACGTCAGCATCAACGCTATGCGCGTCTGGGGAGGATGGGGAGGTCCATTGTTTAAAAACCATTGATGGCTCACAAATTAGTTTATACAATTTTGTCCCCTACTGGTTGAGTCAATGTCAGTATAAAGTGACTGGCTGAGAGAGGAGTCATAGTATACCTGCACTATTCTGTGTGGCAGCACGTAAAATTGTCAGACATTAGTTTTGGGACCATCCGCGATATAGCCTAGATAATGCTCAACTCAACTCAGACGGTTGCTGTAGGTGATTATGTCACTTATTGGCTCTGTATCTTAACATTTCACAGCTATATATGAGGCAGCCAGGGTGAATCAGGCACAAGACCTAATTATAAGTTATGGGCAAGAACTTCTCAACATTGACACACTACTCCTTATCGACCCCTTTCATTTTCAAACGAAACAAAATTAGTTCTTGTTCGTTTCAACAGAAGATAGTATTATAACTGCTTTAACCTCTTAGAGTACCTTTACTCTGGAGTCTAATTTTAGAAGATAGTTATACTTATCATTAATTTATGTTCTGTGTTTCTAAGTGTCCCAGGTAATGAGCTGGCATAGGTGGAAATTTTGATGCTTTTTGATCCACTACAAATAGTAAAAAGTCAAATACCCAACCCACGCCTGATTCATCCAGGTTGCGTCAAATATCAACCACCTTGCCTCCACAAATTAACCCTCCTAGCCTGTCTCACATTTGTCCTCCCTGTCTACCTTTTGCTTATCCTTTTGTTTTCTTTTAACTGCACACAAACAAACACAAAATATTTTTTTCTTTTTATTAAAATGAAAAACTGAAATCAAGAAATCATTTTGTTTTGGGGGCTTTCAAGAGGATTGAACGATTTCATACTATTTTCAAATTCCTGCTGTCAAACTCTTTCTTTTTTTCCCAAGAGAAACCTTCAAACTATCTATCTACCGATCTATCTATCTATCTATCTATCTATCTATCTATCTATCTCTTTAATGTGATGGGCTGAGACAGAAGTCATGGTATCCTTGCTCTGTCTCGTGTGTGGCAGCCCATAAAATTGTCAGACATCAGTGTTGGGGCTTGTCCACAATATAGTCTATATCGTGCTGATGTTGGACGTTAAACCAACTCAACTGCAACTACTACTACATCTATCCATCTATCTATCTATCTCCTCATCTATCCCTCTATATAACAATATCTACTTATTTTTCCATCTATCAACATATCTATCTATTTATTCACCTTTCTCTCTTTCTAAAATAATGTTATGGTTTGTTCCCGTTTGTCAATCCCAGATCTACGAGTCGGATGACCTGTACGACCTCTGTGATGAGCTGGGAATCCTGGTGTGGCAGGACTTCATGTTCAGTGTCGCCCTCTACCCAGCCTACCCAGCATTCCTCAGTTCTGTGGCACAGGAAGTCACATATCAAGTTGGTTTCTCGATATTTCCTCACCTGAGTTAAAATACTCTAAATCTTTAGTAGTTTAAAAATAAGATAGGATATTCTATAACAATTTGCCAGGAATTTTACCTTGAATGCAAAGACCTAGTTAAATATAAACCATAATTCTTCAAGGCTTGTTTTGCAAGCTCCTCAGCAAATTTGATTATATTTAAACAGGTTGTTTATCAAGAAACAAATAATGTGTTTGAATAGACCGGTTTTGGTTAACCAAATTTATTTTTTAAAACTGGAAATCCCAGCCCCCCTGCATCTGTGCATAGCTAATCAAAACACCTGGAGTGGTCACCACGGGGCTCTAAGAGCGGCATTTGAGTTGAGCTAGGCCGAGGCGCGTGCAGTGGTGATAGCCTTATCTTAATGGGGGTCACTAGGGGGTCACTTCACCTCTCCGTTACCTGTGCCGCTGTTAATGAATTTAGTGCCCTCATAATTAGTGCTCTACATTAATGAGTATTAATAATGTCACTGGAAAAACACAAAAACAAACTCCTGTTTGAAAAAAAAAGTGTGCTTAAGTTTAATAGTTCTAAAGGTATGCGTGTCTAGACTAGGAAAAAAAGTAAAATAAATGACATTAAAGTGCTTTAACTTAACGTTAAATACTGAAGGTTTGTGCCAATCAAGCTTCATAAAAACTTCATGAAATTGTTCTATACATTTATTTCAACCCTGCCACTTAACTTCATTGTCATTCTTTCACTTGCATTGAAGTTATGAGTCACTAAAGTATAAATTTACAGTTTTGGCTACTAGAAAAACATTTGAATGGAAGCCTTTTTTATCGCAAACATTTTTAAATACTTTCAAACAATTGTATTGTACCAGGAATGTTTTTTGTGAAGGAAGATAAGTGTAAAAAATAAACTTCCAACTTCAATGTATATAAAAAATGACTTTTTACAAAGTTCAAGAGTCAGGTATATCTACACTGACATTCTGGGCTATTCTTTTTCTTCTCTGAATCGGTATACTCATGTTGAGATGAGGGGCAATTAAGAATTTGAAAAAGATGATACTTAAAAAAAAAAAATTTAGTCTTTCAACATTATTTTGAATACCACAGTCTCTCAACTGTAGCTTTTGGATAGCTTGATGACTGTTTTCAGTGCCTGATTGTCCAAGCAAGCCCAACACAAAGTGACAATGTTTCAGGAATGGAATGCACTGGTTTTTGAGAATGTGCTGTTTTGGGAATGGGTTTTTTTTGGGGTTTTTGTTGTTGTTGGAAAATGCCGTCTGTAGATTGTCACATATGACTGTATCAATGACATCATAAGTCATTGGTTTGCAGTACGATAGGGCTACATGAACTTGGCAAAGTGCATTACTGAGTCTGTTGAATTCATTTTCAATATCATAGGCTCTGTCTGAAATTAATGGGTTATTTTTGCATGCTGGTGTCTGTTTGATTATTGTGCGTGTGAGGATAAAATAAACTTCTGGTTGTGAAATACTTGTGGCAGTGGTTACCCACAAAATAGCGGCTGTGGTAGGCCAGGGGAAATAGTATGTGTTTATTTACGAGACATCTAGCCTGAAAGCTACATTTCCAATTAGGGATATTATGTCCCGTGTCTGTCAGTGCATGTTCTGTTTGTCTTAACTGTCTAGTGTAACTGATGATGTCCTCCTCCGTGCTTTCACTGAGCACAAAGCAACCTTTAATCTGCCTTATCTTGTCTTGGGTGTTCAAGAACAAGCTCCAGTTGCTGCCATATTTCTTAACTTATTTATGAAGTTGACATCTAGTCTTCTGGTTATGCAGAGATCTAAGGCATGAGCATCCTGTTCAAGAAGCTTGTGGGTTTAAAAGCGCCACAGTTGAAAATATGCAGATAGAGAGGGTCTTCATCAAAGCTATTGTTGTCACTACAGCATTCGAAATGCATTATTTTAAAGATGAAAGAGTTAGATCAAATGGAGGATGGAAAATAATTTGGTCGACAATTTAGGTATTGTAATGTTTCTTTACGTATACCAACTTTGAAATTAGAAGAATTAACATAATTTTTTTCCAGATATTAAAAGACATATTTAACTACATAGTTATGTACTTACCCTGCACATTATAATAAAACGTATTTAATAAATAAAAAAAAATAATACTTTATAAGTTGCACTTAAAATATCCACACACATATATTGTTCTAAAATCTCAGCGAATAGGCCCAGAAACTTACAGTTTTCACTAATATAAAGACAAAACGTTGGACTATCATTAATTTTTAATAGAGGTTCGGTTATATGATGATTAACAGATATGAGATAAAGCACGCACAACTTTGTTGAATTTTTCTCGCTCGCTAGGGTTAAACTCAAGTAAAACAGCGCACACCTGGTCTGAGTGACGGGTGTCCCTTGGGATGTGCATTATGACACTAAAATGCACAGAACTGCATGTTTTGTAACGCCTTTTCACGTGACTGCCTGAGAGCTCTCCCTGATGTGCTGAGCTCAGTGTGCTGCATTAACTCTACTGTGTGTTGTTTAAAAAAAGCCCACAAATAATGGTCCAGGCTATCAGATGAAGGTCAATAAACTCAGTAAAGCACCTGAATAAACTTACTTCAAAGATAATGTGTTTCAGTTGGTGAGTTATTTTTTAGATATAAGATCTAGATCCAAGGTCTAGAACCAGGACCTCAAACCAGAGATGTAAATGTAGATTAGTCCTCAGATCTCGATTTCTAGATTCTACTTTATATCCATGTTTTTTGGTTTGGTTGGTTGGTTTCTTAATGACTTGTCCAATGTCAGCCACAAGGCAGATCCAAAGCCTAATGTCTGACATTTTTATGCGCTACCGCACAAAATCAAAGTGGGGATAACAAGACTTCTGTCTCAGCAGGTCACATTTACACTGAAACCCACCACACCAATGGGGACTTTATTCAGATTCGTCTAATCATGGGGATCAAACTGGAGATGTCTTCAATTGAAGAAAGGTGCTCTACCACTTAAGCCAGCTCGCCCAACCAAATTCATTTTGTGTATTCTGATATGCAGATGCGGCGTCTGAAGCACCATCCCTCCATTTTGGTGTGGGCTGGTAGTAATGAGAATGAGAAGGCTTTGAGGCAGGACTGGTTTGGCGTCAAAGAAAATTACACACGCTATTATGAAGACTTCCTAAAGCTCTATGTCAGGACCATCAAGCCTATAGGTAAGTTCAGGAAAACACCAAAGGTGTATTTATTCTTTTTGGCTTTGTTTTGTTTTGGTTGGTTGGTTGTTTTTTGTTGTTGTTTTTTTAGTTGTGTGTAAAAAATAATAAAAAGTGACTGTGGGTTTGTTTGTTTTTTTACATCATTTTATTTGGGAAAGGATAGTCCTATTGGTTAATTTTCTTATTTCATTTTTATATAATTGTTTATGATCTTGGCCTCTTCTCATGTTTAATGCGTTCTGTCTTATCCTGCTTCAAAGTTGTTTTTTTTATCATTATAGTTTGGAACAAATGCTTTTAATTATAATCATTTATATATAAAGCTTAACAAGACTCTTTCTAGATTCTAGATTCTTTGAAAGTTAACAAAAAGCTTAGACTCCAGCCTAAACTTGACGAAAGACTTTATAGTTTTATACATTTGTTGTTCTCAAAGTGCTAATGTCACCAGCACATTTTTTTCATCAAATCTGCATTGAATTTGTTATGTACAAAAGGTTTTCTGATCGTCTGTGAAAATATAATTCTTTTAAGCTAAAATTTAGCTTTTAATGTAGATTTTAAACAGAACTGAAGATTTTCTCAACAATGAATTCTACAATGGCCATAGTGTTTATCAAAGTAGTGTTTACACTTTATATCTCTTTTTATCATTTCAGTTGTCCTATATATTTTTTTCTCTTCTCATCTAAAAGTCTTTCTATTATCCTTTCATTTATACTCATCTTTTTTTCTCCGTTCACTTATAAAGTGTATTTTTTTTCTCCATTCACTTATACTGTATATCTCTTTTTCTCCATTCTGTTGAACTTCCTACCTCGTTTTCTTTTTTTTTTTTTTTTTTATTATTTATATTCTATATCTGTTTTTCTCCTTTCAGTTGAACGAGAGGATTCAAGCAGAGAGTACCTATCGAGCAGCCCGACGAATGGCGCAGAGAGTGTTAAGGAGGGTTACGTAGCACAGGATCCTGGTAGCGAGCTCTACGGAGATAGTAAGTTCGTGGGAGAAGGGGGAAGGGGGGTTGTTTCGTTTTTATTTATTTTTTTTCATAATGCCCAAAGTCAGCATCCAGGCTATGTCTTGTACATGTCTTAAGACTGATGTTTGACAATTTTACTTGCCACGATGCAAAGACAGCGTGGATATATATACTAAGACTTCTGTCTCAGCCGGTCTCACTTTACTAATTCTGACCTAACTAGTAGGAAGGATTTGTCAGATTGTAGGGATCAAACCAGGAACTACCCAAAAGGAACCCAAGCGCTCTACCACTTAAGCAAGCTGCACCTCTTAGACAGAGAGTCAATCTAGTTTACTCCTGTTTTGGTTCTGTCTAGATCTAAGTGGTGATGAAGGGAATGAAGCACTAGAAACTTTATCTCTTACCTGTTATTATTCTTCCCCACCTCTCTGCCCCACTCTCTTTCTCTCTCTCTCTCTCTCTCTCTCTCTCTCTCTCTCTCCCTCTCCCCCACCTCTCTCTCTCTCTCTCTCTCTCTCTCTCTCTCTCTCTCTCTCTCTCTCTCTCTCTCTCTCTCCCTCATCATCTTGACAATGTTTCATTATATTTCCCTTTTCATTATATTTCCCTTTTCCCAATTGTCTCTCTTTTCCGCTTCTCTCTCTCTTCTCTCTCTCTCTCTCTCTCTCTCTCTCTCTCTCTCTCTCTCAAACAAACACATACACAAATAATAAGTGGAGGGAATAGAGCAATAATTGTTGTCATCTTTTCAATTTTTGAATGGGATTTTCATTTTTGCTGTGTAACTCTGTCTTTTTATCCTTTATCAAGGTTTTCTAGTTTTGTTTTAGAAAAACAAGTTTAGAAGGGATTTTCGTTCAGAATAATTGTTATTGCAAGAGATGTTCTTCATTTTTTCCAAACTCAGTTCATTTCTATGACTACATGGCTGACCAGTGGAGTGCGGATGTGTTCAGGATTCCCCGCATGGCGTCAGAGTACGGCATCCAGTCCTGGTGCAACAACGAGAGTCTCTTATTGCAAGAGATGTTCTTCATTTTTTCCAAACTCAGTTCATTTCTATGACTACATGGCTGACCAGTGGAGTGCGGATGTGTTCAGGATTCCCCGCATGGCGTCAGAGTACGGCATCCAGTCCTGGTGCAACAACGAGAGTCTCGCCTCCGTCTTCGCTCCACAGGACTTTGACGTCAATTCCAAGATGGTGGAGCATCGCCAACATCATGCCGGGGGTAAGTTGCCATCTCTTAACCAACTTAGCTTTTGGCCGTTGCGCATCCCAGTTGGGGTTATTCGTCTGTGACACTTCTGCAGCTTTCCATGGCGATATTTCGTGTGGGATCTGTGCATTTCTGTCTGTCCTGTGCTGTTTCTGTGATCTTGGCCAGTTGGATTTTATTTTTTTTGTTCATACTGGTTTGGTTGGTGATCAACCAAACCCCAGATAGCCCACTCTGAGGCTCTATTACATTAGAGGACTCTATTAAGACCTGTCAGTATTGGAACTAGGCTAGATTCTTTTTTTATTTTACCAAGCACTGTTGGCAAACTTGTTTTTGGTTGCTCCTGCAGGCTGTCACTGATTGGTCATATCTGTGTCAGAGGACTGTTAGACAATATGTTCTGCAACTGGAGTGAATCAATTCTGTGTGAAAAATCATTATACCTGGGAAAATAACTCTATCATTCTCAAGCCAGAGATAATTTTTATTGTTTAAACATGTTTTGTATAGACATGTTGCATTTGTTTTGTTTGAATGTATGTTTAAATCTTTGCATCAATATTTTTCAATTAAGTATTGTTATTTTTTGATGAAGATAAATTAACACTTTGGCCACAATACTGGATCATTTGAGATTCCCTTTTCCTCTCAGTATTCTTTAATGTTGTGTGTGTGGTAACAATAAATGTTAAGAGTGTATATGGAGATACAATAGCAAAACTCTTGCCTCACTTCTAACTTTTCTGGACAGGAAATCTTGAGATGACAGCGGAGGTCATGCTTCATCTACAACTACCGGAGACATCAGACCCGGGCCTGTACTTTGCAGAATATATATACCTCACTCAGGTATCTAGCATCAAAATGTATAGTTGAAAATAAATTTACTATGGTATAGTTATTTACAAACTTTTTTTTTATCACATTGGTGCTCCAAAACATTGTGTCTGCGGATTTTGTTAGTTTAATTTTTGGTTCCCCAATTAATCAAGTTTATTGCCCTTAGTTGTATATGATCCCAGATAGGTTATTTCAGCAATAAGTAATGCTTGTTCCATGATTTGTGTTGATCTCTTTTGAAGGAGACAAAATGGCTATTGAATATAAGCCTTCATAATTATTTACAATGTATGGGCTGTAAGTACAAAGTCACAGAACCTTACGACTGGTAAGCCTTCTAATTATCATAATTCTTACGAGTTGTACGCTTCTACAGCGTTGTACTTATTGCCTTAGATTTTAGTGCTACATGCTTGTTTACTGTGTTAATGCTGTTGAATAGTTCTAAATAAAATACTTTTTATTTCCCGGTCCCCAGATTAATCAAGCGATGTCGATGCGCACACAGACAGAGCACTATCGGCGCTACCAGAGCCGACTCCTGGACGATGGGAGGGGTCTCACCATGGGTGCCCTCTACTGGCAGCTCAATGACATCTGGCAGGCTCCGACCTGGGCATCAATAGGTAAGAGTTTTTGCTTCGCATTCAACATCAGCACTATATAGGCTATATAGTAAAGGGTCACCGGACTAACGTGTGACAAGTTAACATACAGGGATACAATGGCTTTATCTCAGCTGATCACATTAAACTGACACGGAGCCAACCAGTAGGGGATGCCTCGCCATAGGACTCAAATCACAGTCCCTTTACGTCGAAAGCCAATGTTCTGCTCGAGGGCCACCACTTCGTCTTGGGCCTCAATAGGTAAGGGGCTAAGGGGAGGGGGGCAAAACTGACACAAGTTTTACAATGTTTGTCTCCCAATCAGGAGGTTTCTGGTTCGAAACGTTCGGTGGCTAAATAATATTTAAATGTCTGATTTCATCCCCTGCACAGCTGTCTGCGTGTGCTCGTTTAGTTTTCGTTTAGCCTATCCCTTGTGACTTGTTGCTGTCGTAGCACCTCTGTGAACTTAGAGGCCTAAAAACCTACTTATTTACAAGGCACTTGTCAGTGGATTTTTCCTCTTAATTTTTATTAATGTTTTCTTTATATGTGTAATTTACTCATTTTTCATAATATTTCTTTGCTGTTCATGTATCATGTCCTTTATGTGCAAAACTGCCTTATAATGTGTGTGAATGGCTGATAAATTGTCTTGTCTTAACTATGTAAAGCGCTTTGAGCCGGCTATGCTGGGATATTTAGCCTATCCCTTGTGACTTGTTGCTGTCGTAGCACCTCTGTGAAATTGTGCCCAGTTATCTTGCTGGTGATAAATTAAAGCCTTTTGTTCATGTATTCCTATCAGATTTTTTTTCAAAAGGAGTCATTTTAGCAAAGGGATTAATAGACCTTATATAAAATAAGAGGGATATTCCTTTACAGCTTAAACATTAAATAATATTAAATAAAACTTGTACACTAACGCAATTCAGTTTATAAGTATTAAGGTTTATTAGATCGCAGTGACACAGATAAGTATAAGCCATAAAACTAGGAAAGTATCAATCAATCAACAATTTGACGGAATAATTTTTTCTAACAAGACTTAATACAAAGATCAAAGCTTCTGCCTTATAACCTATAATTATTCTTTGGGCTCATGACACGTTATTCTGCAAACCCAAATTTAAGTGTCTGATGTGGGTTATTTCAAACCCGCAATACCCAGTACCAATATGCACAGTAATGAGAA
>RQTK01000350.1:144226-162328 GCA_003991915.1 Elysia chlorotica | reverse complement strand
ATATATATATATATATATATATATATATATATATATCTCTCTTTCTCTCTCTTTTAATACAATCATTTTATTTGAAGGAAAGCATGATCTTTTATTGCAATTGTTTAAACGTTTTAAGCAGGTGAGACTCAATTGAGCTTTGCTACTGACGTTCTTTAGCATTAAATTAATAGGTTAAAATTCAAAATATCATCAAAATGTCAAATAAATAGTCATGCAACAAACTTTCTCTTTTTCTTCTTGTCTACCGTGGTACGCATGCAATGCGTACACTTGAAATGCTCTTGAAGTTTCAGCTGATAACTTTAGTGAGAATGCTCAATTTTCGCGAGTTACTTTACCTTGAATCAGTATTTGTTTTTAAATTTATGTAAAAGAACTACCCAATAATTATTATGTCTGTTCAGTATGATTGTTTTGTTGCAGTGTACTGTAGTTGTAGGAATGCGCTAAGTTACAATCTAAAGCCCTGGCGAAAAGATTAAAAAATTGTATACAAAATACTGGTGATGCAATATTACTATTTTCACACATGTGTTATCAAAGTTAGATATCTAATCTATTGGAATACGTGCTTTTCCATTTTTTTTACTGTGCAAGGCAGTACCAGTGATTCCTAGGCACACTCCTTGATAACACTGACCTCATCTGTCAGATCAAATAGGTTGGCTTGATTTGTCAAACTATCTGTGTACTTTTTGTCAAACCGTCTTTATGCTATCTGTCAAACCATCTTTATGCTATGCTATTTATCAAAACCGTCTTTATGCTATATGTCAAACCGTCTTTGTCCTACTTGTCAATCTGTCTGTGTGCTGAGATTATATTGTGTTGACTAGTGTCAAAGTTTTGTTTTCATTATTATTTTGTCTTTGCTTTCCACCCATACAGATTATGAGGGAAGATGGAAGATGCTGCACTACTATGCACAAACATTCTTCAACAAACATCTCATCTCCCCTTACAAACTAGACCAAAATACCCTTGACGTTTTTATTGTCGTAGATGAAATTCCTATTGTGGAGTCAAGGTCTCCTAACACTGGTAAGTTTTGAAGAGTGAGAGAGAGGCAAACAGATTGAGTTGACATCCACTTTTTCACAAGGAAAGAAATCTGCACCTTGCTTCCAAACCATTACATGCGCATCTGAAGGATTATAAAATTTAAATTTGATGAACCTACATATGAATCTTTTAAACCTCTGTATATACCCTTTACTTTTAATCAACCTTTTTATGCGCAATTTGTATACTTTTACTACTCAGATTCATAAAGGAGTCACCGCTGCTACTAATATAATGTATTAATTGAGTTAGGACATCATGGGCACAATATAGCCATTACCCCACTGACGGGCCGTAAAAACAAACTCGGTCACTCACTTAAACGGAAAGAGGCGAGGGAAGGAGGGAGAGAGAGAGAGTTGAGTTGAGTTGATTTAACGTCCAACACCAGCACTATATATGCTATATTGTAGACGGGCTCCAAGACTGACGTCTGACAATTTTATGTGCTGCCACACATGAGACAGGGCGGGGATACCATGACTCCTGTCTCAGCCGGTCACATTATATTGACACCGACCCAACCAGTAGGGAGTGCAATCTGGGATTCGAGCCCGGACCTTTTGTGTCGGTAGCCCTACCCCAGGGCCACCGGGCCCCCCAGAGAGAGAGAGAGAGAGAGAGAGAGAGAGAGAGAGAGAGAGAGAGAGAGAGACAGACAGACAGACAGACAGACAGACAGACAAACAGACAGACAGTGGGAGGACTGAGAAAGGAATGATGAGAAAAATTGGTTTGAAGAAGCAATCACAGACCTTAGTCTAGCTTGTGACCAACAGATAGATCAGTGACATAGACAGGGATCGAACCTGCACCATCCATATGGCACTTTCCCCATTTGGACACAAGTAAAGGAAATAATACAGCAGGTTTTAATGATTTTCTTTATTCTTTTAGTCACCAGTAGATAAGTCCAAGGACACTGATGTGTGTGTCATGAGAACAGTTTTTAAAAAAATATTTTGCCAGCCAATCCTAAGATTTTTCTTCTCGTTTCACCTCACACAGGTAAACTTCAATTTAAACCCATGTCCACGCTGGACAGCTTCAAAACCAGTGATCTACCAGAGCATGAAATCTACTCCTTGCTTCACCGAGTGAACTCTGCGACTGTTGGACGCCTTCAGGTTGACGTGTTTGAGTATAGCGGCTTCCAACCTATCTTCTCCTGGACTGTGCCTTACCAGGTCTGCTTGTTGGTTTCTTGATGTTCACTGTCAGCTCCTAGGCTTTATTGCGGACGGATGCCTAAACTAATGTCTGACAATTTTATGTTGAGTTGGCTGCCTAACATCTAACATCAGCTCCATATAGGCTATATTGGGGACGGGTGCTAAGTGCAATGTGGACAGTTTTACAAAGCTGCCATACAGAGGCAGAGTTTTCTTATGGTACTGAGCTTTGCCAGGTATGTCAAGCTTCCTTGATAAGTGACATTCGACTTCATGCTGATTTGATGATGTAAAAAAAATATTGCTTGAATTGAGGAAAATATTAATGGGCCTCTTGTCCACGGAAAGAAAATATATCAGACAACTTTTAAAGTTTAGCGGCAGGAAAAATCATGTTAAGTTTCAAGGTGTAATGTGACAGTCATAGGTCTGAGATGTAATAATGATGTCAACTTCATGGATGAAAAAAACAACAACTATATAATCCAATTGGTCTCGAAACAATTATTAATCTGAACAGGAAATAGCGTTTTGAATTAGATGATCCTTCATGGCCAAAGAATATCATTGTTTTTTTAAAGGAAGGAATCAAATATAAAACATTTTCTCGTAGTATTTCATAATTTATCTGCCTTGCTTAGAAGAGTAATTTTTATTGTAAAGATCTGTGGTGAAATTATATATTCATAAGATCGAGTTGAGGGTTAAGATGGCTTAGAAGACCTAAGAAAAGATTCAGATTTTAGCCATCTTAGCTCATTAGATGATATAGTGCTGCTGTTGGGACGTTAAACCAACCAAACAACAACTCATTAGATGACTTAATTATTTGTGGTGGGCATCCCTCCGTCATGGAAGACGATGGTTTGTGCCCTGGGTAACTTGAGTTTCGTCAGTCTTGTTGAGAACGGCGTCGGGTGTGGCTCAGCAGCCAGATCCTTGCATCACAGTTGCTGCAAATGTAACAGTTTCATTTATTTATATAATAGCAATTTACTGCTTGGCAGTGTGAAGGCTAAACCCTGTGAAGGCTAAACCCTTTCTATCTATCTATCTATCTATCTATCTATGTATCTATCTGCAAATGTAACAGTTTCATTTATTTATATAATAGCAATTTACTGCTTGGCAGTGTGGAGGCTAAACCCTGTGAAGGCTAAACCCTTTCTATCTATCTATCTATCTATCTATCTATCTATCTATCTATCTATCTATCTATCTGCAAATGTAACAGTTTCATTTATTTATATAATAGCAATTTACTGCTTGGCAGTGTGGAGGCTAAACCCTTAACCTTTTAAAATATTGGTTTCCCAAGCGGATGATAGCGTTTCAAAAAGATTAATCAATAATTGTCTTTAGGATTCCCCCTGCAGTCTCTTGATGAATAGCAGGAGTCAATATGATGTTTTTTTATTTTGCTTTGTTTCTGCTTATGTTTACTTCATTAGTGAGTGCCACAAACTTTCATTCTTTTAATGTTTGAAGGTGAAATAGGTACTGAAAATACTCAGTGTTTAGAAACTTTTAGTGATAGCCAGCTTAACTGAGTTTTTGTTCCTACAAAGGAGTTATTGACACTAATCTCTCTTAGGCAATAAAAACATTTGTGGGCTTTAGAACATGGCAGAAAGAGAAGTCATGTCTAAAAAAATTTCAAGCTAGTCCATTCTTCTACCTTGTCCATGATTCTACATTGCCTACATCAGGCCTTAAGATATTCTTTGGTCATAAAGCCTTCACAAATTTATAGTCTTGTTATCTATTGATACAAAGTGCTTGACTTTAATATACACCATTAGTTTTTAGTAATATGAAAACTCCCCTTTTCATCAATATCAGGTTTTGTCTGAATTTACAAAGTCTTCACAAATTCAAAGTCTAGTTATCTGATGACACAAAGTGCTTAGCCTTAATAGTATAGAGCTTTTTTGTTGTTTTTTTCTAGATTTTCAAACTTTTCAGTTATACATTATCTATCTATCTATCTATCTATCTCATTTATCTATCCTATCTATCTATCTATGCAGTTTTCCATACATGACTTTGTTTGGAATCTTGTCCTGCCATGTGACGCCTTAAACTACCCTGGGCCATGCTCTAGTTATCTACTGACACAAAGTAATTTACCTTAATAATGTACACCATTAGATTTTTAGTAAATGAAATTGGTGTTTTGTCTTCCACAGTTAAAAACAACAGCAGAATCTGTGTTTCGGAAATCCATCCCGGACATCCTGTCTGAGTCGAGATGCCCAGGGCCAGAACACTGCTTGCTCTATTTCTCTGCTACGGACCAGGGTGGTTCGCTTCTCTCTTCCAACTGGTTCATGTTGACCTATCCAAAATATGCAGCCATCAGGGTTCCAGATCTAAAGGTGAGATATTTTCCCGTTCTAAAGGCATAATAATAACGGCAAACCGTCGACTTGGCTATCTGTATGTGTTAAGGTTAGATTGAACAGGCTCGCTTGTGAGCCATCAGACCAGTACATGATTCGCAGAGACGCTGGCAGATGGCGCATAGGTAATTATCAGTGGCAGGCAGTAAGTGTTGGCGATTGTGTGCTCCTTTGTACTCTACTAGCTGCACTTTCTCAATGGCCTGCTTGGTGTTCTCTAGACTCCTTGACCACAGCTTTCTGTCTCGTGCCTGTCTGTCCCATGAGTCATGAGGAATGCTCCTCTAAACACACAGGATGTAAGCCGCACAAGGGTCTAAGATGAGTTAAAAACATAACTCAATTAGATATACTGGTTTTCTTTGGTTCTTTTTTTTGAAGTAATTAGAAACAGAGTTATAGCCTATTAAAATGTCATTGTAAAATGCATTTAGAAGAGATGGCGACTTGAAACCTCTTTCCTGACAAAGAATCAAATCTGGTTTTAGATGTAGTGTTAGGACCATATTATTTTCGATTTTTTTGTGTGCTTCTAATGAATTTCTCTGGGGCAGTAGATATTATAAGATAAGTATAAGATATGGATTTGTATACGACAGAATGCAAGCAAACGGAAGTAGACATTCATTTTAAACAGATATACTGTACTTGCAAACATTCCTCTTTACTTCTTCTGCCCCTCCCCTCTCCCTTCCTCCTTCACTCATGACTCACTTACTCACCCACTCTCTCTTACTTCTCTTATTTCCTCGATCATTCACTTGCCCTTCTTCACCCATCTCTCCCTCCCTCCCTCTCTTTCACCATTTAAACCTGTAGTCACTCCTCCTTCCCAGATTGCATCAGTGAGAAAGCTAGACACCTCTGTGTTTGAGATTGAGCTCTCTACCGATGTGCCGGCGCTGTTTGTATGGCTTTCGGCGGGACGCGTCAAGGGCCATTTCTCGAGCAACGGGTTTCACATGTTTGCTTCGACCCACAAGGTCCGGTTCTTTGCTAGAGAGTCAACCCAAGCTCTGTCGTTGGTGCCGGAGCTCTCGGTTCGATCTGTACGAAACTACTGGACGAACAGGGCGGCAAGCTCGACAGCAAGTTTTTCACTTCTCGTTTTTCTCTGTTTGTATATATCTCTTATGCATTGGATTATCTTTTAAGTTCTTTGCCTTGTGATATGTGTAAAGGTTCATTTTTTCACATCACATGATTTAAGGACTATTTCTTGTGTGTGCATTATTTTAGGGTATTTCAAAAAATTTATAAAAGGTAAAAGCTTTGATTTTTTTTTATTGTGAAAAGGAATGTGCGTAGATAAATGCAAAGAGTTGCTAGCACAAATGCAAAGAGGTGCTAGCACAAATGCACAACATGTGTGCAGTGTCAACAAATGGGTGGAGAAGAAGAAAATTATACTTTATTTTGTGTTGATTGCTTTTTAAAATGTAGTTTATGCTGTTATATAGGGGGGGGGGGGGTTTGTTTTTTACTTTTAAACATTTTTCTATTATCTGCTTGTTTTTTTCTTTTCTTGTTTTTTTGTTTAGTTTTTTGTTTTTTAAGATTGTTTTAAAGATTTGTCCCGCAAAGAGACAGAACTGAGAAAAATAACCTTTAGATCCTGTTTTATGTCTCACATAATTTGCCATTTATTATGATGATCCAAGTATTTGATATTTCCATATAATCAAAAGTTACCTTTCAGCATTTAAAATGCCTATCTCTACCTGATTTTAGGCATCGTTTACAAACATATTAAAGTTTGCTTTCCACATAATGACTGAATGCCTTCCAATAGTTGTTACCTTAATCAGTGTAAATTGTCTGAAAAATTGAACTTTTGTATTATTATGATTATTGTAAAGTACTTTTGAACTTCTTTTAGGTAAAGCGCTTTAACTCTTTAAGCCCTCATGCCCATACCATGTTTTGATGTAGGTTTAAGATATTTCTATAAATGGAAAGAGGGTATTTTTTTCAGTTTTCCGTTATTATTTGTGAAATATAATAAATTATTATTATTATTGTGATTTTTTGTTTTTAAATATTGTTTTTGTTACCTCTGTGGTGCACCATGCGAGTGGCTTTATCTTTAAGCAATAACTTAAAGGCCTGTTAGGACTTTTTTGTTTTTGTTTTTCTGGTGGTTTGTTTTATTCTGTGATAGGCAATCAAGCAATTAATAAAAAAAAAGCTTGGTTTGAAACAACCCATGTTACAATATGACGTTTGAAATTTTGATTGCTCAGTTCACCTGTTAAATGGTGATATTTTAAAAAAAGAAAATCGTTTTTGACACAAATTCCAACAATTCCAGGATTCCAATCCATAATTTACATCATAATTATTTCCTCTTGAAAATTTTTTTTGGCAAATTAGTTGATTTACATTGTTACTGTCCTCAGATAAACTATGGCCCTATGTAAACTTTTGAAGGCACCAATTTCCTTTTTTGTTTTTACTTCACACTTACAGTCACCATTTCATATAAACTTGCGATAAAATAAAAACCTTTTCTGCTCAGTAAGGCAGGAGGGTTATCTTAAGCGGAATCCACTGCATGCGGTGAGTTTGTTTTTACTGGACATGAGCATGGTAACGGCTATATTGGCTGCATGCGGTAAAACAGGGCCTGAACCCTGATGGCATGATGCTCGTTGTATTATCCAATTCAAACAGCAATAACCCAGTTACTATAAATAATGTTCTATTAACCGTCGATGCGTCAGCGGCTGATTAGATTGGCAGGAAATTTTTTTTTTGTATGTGGTCGGAATAATTGTTTTGAAGAGTGCCATTACTAAATTTGCTTGTGTCATCAAGGATTTTTTTTTTTTACATGAACTTTCCTATGGTTGACAGCATGAACTTTTTATATTTTACCAAAGTCTTTCTATAAGTACCACTCCGGAAACATTTACACTGTTTGGAGTTTTTCATTGGAGTTTGGTATCACCATGAAAACTTTTTTTTTTTTTTTTTTTAATTAAGATGTTGTAGTCTGGTGCTGCTTATAGAATGCCTATAAAAATGTGTTTATCAAATTTCCCATGGTTGGCTGTACAGTGTTGTTGTTTTTTTGTTTTTTTTCAGGATTTATTGTGATTGTATTTTGAGAGAAAGTTTCTAAGTGATTTGCTTTAGAGAGAAAAATATATTGCAATTCAAATGAGAGAGGGAAATGGAATATGATTGTATTTAGAGAGAATAATTGAATGTAATTGGATTTTGGATTTTTTGGGGTTGTGTGTTACTTATACTAGTAAAAATTTAAAGAGAGGAACTGTTTATCTTTAATTGATAAATTCATAACTTAAACACTTGTCACAAAAAGTGGCATCATATCTTTTTCCTCTAGCGGAAATTTTGACCTTTATAAAAATGAAATACGCAGTTTTCCGGGTTTCTGTAATCCCTATTTGAAATCTAGAGAAATGCTGACTTTTAATGTTAACTTCAATTGTTTCTGGTAGTCTCTTGCTCCAATTGTGCATACTGATATCTTGGTGAAAACTGCTGGCGTATACCTGCTTACTTATATCCATGACATATATATATATATATATAGCAATTCCTACAAGTTTGTTGTTTTAAACATACGTTGAGCAAAGCTTTTTTTTTACTGTGAAATGCTTTGGTAACTCTAAAGGTAATTTTGTTTAAATTGAGGGTGCTCTCTTTTTTTTGTACTTAATTTCTGATATCTTTGGAACTACCCAAGATATCTAAAAAATTATAAAAACTATTGTTGTTTTCCATTAGACTATTAATTTATTGAAACAACATTATATCTGACAATAATAGTAGTCCCTATCTTCAACCAAACTCGCTTAAATGTATTTTTGCTCCGTTTATAACTTACCTTTAAGCCTTAACTTTTTTTCACAAGACTTTTAAAGCATTTTCCTCCAGTTAGTGCACTGCTTTGGTATGTTGTATTTTTTGTTTTTGTTTTTTTAAGTCTAGCTTATTTGTGAGCCTTATTTAATTTCACAAGTTTTGTGATTACCCCTTAAATTCAATTTAATTTTACAGGATGTTTGAAATGTTTGTTTCCCACATATCTTCAATTTGTTAATCAACTTTTTGTCTCAAACAAGCTCTTACTATGTTTACTCTGCAATCTAAATGTTTTACTTCCAACCTATTGCTTGTTTTTTTTATACAGCAAGCAACAATACTTTCAAAAACTGTCAAATCAAATCTTTATTTTTTGTGCAAGATTTCATTTTTGAAAACACCCATTATACATCTATATTTTTAGCCTCTGCGTTGCTTTTGTTGTTTTCTTTGTTATTTTTTAAAGTTGAAAGTTAAATTTGGGGGGGAAAAAGAGGGATGAAACGTAAATAGTACTGTAAGTGCAAAGACGATTTTTGTTTGTTTGTTCCCTCAAGTTAATTTGAAAGACCTGTCAGGTATTGTTGGCTCAAGCTGTAAAGTTCAACTTACAAAAGTAATGATCATAGAAGAAATTGTGTTGGTGATACAATGTTAAAATGATAAAATAAAATGATAAAATAAGACGTCTTTAAGATAAAGATGAAGGGTAACACCATAATTTTTTTAAAGGAAAAACTAAGGTATTTATACATCTATGAAGTGAAAAAAAATACTTGAGACACTATGGGTAATGTCTGTCTCTCTCCCCTCAATCGCTATCGCTGTCTGTGTGTCTCTCTCGCTGTCATTTCCCTCTATCCTTTAAAAAAAATATGCATCTATTTTTTTTTTAAATAAGGAGATACTGCAATATTAATCAGGATGTCAAGACATTTTCATTTCATACATGTGAGTTGATGTAACCATAAGTAGCATACCCCGGAATCATTGGCATTAATGTAATTATTTCTAACAACAAAACAAATTACGAGATAGCAGTTCTCACCAAACTTACTTATATCATCAACTCACCAATATTTAATTACTTCCCCATCTTATCTTTTCTATAACTAGAAAAATCGGATGGGCTGATTTTGTTAATCTAAATTTTAGAATAACCTATAGTTTAAAAAATCTGACTGCTCTTAAAACGATAATTTGACAACAAATTAGTAATTTAAAACGAAATCGGAACACTGACACTGCTTTCTATTTATGCTTTCATTTCCATTCAATGACATAAACCAAAAGAAAACAAAACAAAACTTTACAAAGATATTCTTCAACCGTTTTTCACAACATGATAGATGTGGTGTATCTCTTCGTGAAAACATTAATTATGTTCATTCTTAAAGGTATATATAGAGAGAGACAGTTTTAGCACATTTGTATCTGTCAATCCTCCAGCTTTGTTCGAACCACAACTCCCACGAATTTCGTTGGTTGTGAACTAGTTAAACATTTAGAATACTTGTCACAAAGGCTTGCCCGAGTGAGGCTTGTCCTCATAGCATTAGCAAGTTTAGATCACTCAGTGAGTGAAATCGTCCTGCAGAAAAAAAAACTACTATCCTTGCAAAGCTTAGAATAGAATTAGGAAAGCGGGGGTTCAGTGAGCGTTTTGTGTTAAAATCGTCACGCTCATAAGATAATTGCCTAAGTCATTTTTTGGCAGTTTTAGACTATTGCTACTGGGAAAAAGATCAGAGCCAACCTGGCAAAATACTGGGAGTTTTTAGATGCAGACACCATTTAAACTGCTTAAACTGCTTGATTATTGGTATGCCTAAGTCAAAACCATGATTTAGGCATTTCCACTTCTCCATCATGTTATTTTTTCAATCTTGTCTAGGAGATGGACAAGAACACTTTTTAAAGTTTCAAATTTTATGACCAAGTTATTTCAATTTGAAATATAAAATAATACTAATACAGAGGTTTTTAAACGTCATATGTAATAAACTCAACTCATTGCACTTTTACACATTAAAATTTCATTTAAAATAGAACATGGTATAAAACAAAGAATAAAGTATTATTCCATAAAAATGAAAAGGCATTACTTTTTAAAAAAAGAACGTAAATTTGTCTACATAAATTAAACGTACTATTACACTTCGAAAATTGAATTGTTACTTTAAAATTTTCAATGTACTTTCTAACAAATGGTTTGCAGTTTAACCCTCAGTTATAGCCCGGTTGTTTAGAGTTACCTCCCTGGATTGACTATAGACCAGGTTAACCCTTGGCTATAGCCCTTTGTTCCAGCTCCGTGTCTAGAGTTAGCTCTCCGGACTGCACATGGACCATGAGTGTGTCTCTGTTGTGAGTGAGGTCTTTGTCCGAGCGAAGCGTGTCCTCTAGTGGACGGCCTTTGGTCTCGGGCAGGAGCAACACGAGCCCCGCACAAGTCACGATGATGCCCCCCATGCCGGCCATGGTCCAGTGCACCAGAGCGGGGTCTTGGGGGAACAGGACGGGCCCTAGCATGCCGCCTATCCGCGCCAAGGCGTTCAAGTATCCGGAGGACAAGTTGCGCACCGCCGTAGGGAAAAGCTCCCCGCAGAATACTGTTATGACGTTCCACGTCCCTATAGTCCCAACCTTAGCAATAACCGTCAAGCCCAAGATAAGCTTTTCCTTCAGTTCATTTCGGTTGTCCATGTGTTGTTGGCAGTCGTCACACCCAAGAGCCAAGGTCACCACAGCCACTCCAAAACATGCAGAAAACACGACACAGAATAGGATTGCGCATCCCCAACGCCGGCTAAGGAAACTCAATGTTGGAAGAACGAACAGAATTGCAGGAATTTCCATCAAGGAGAGGATCAGAAAGTTGACGTAGAAATCTCCCGAAAGGCTTGGGACGCCAAAACTGATTCCATAGTAAATGAAGGCCAAGGAGATCCACACAAACCCCATGATGAGTATTCTCTTGCGAAGAGCTGCTCCCCGAAATAAATCTATGTAAGAGTAACGCTGAGATCTCTCTATGGTGGCCCGCCGCCTCTCAGACTCCACCATGTTAGTCAGAAGTTCCAAACTCGGCAACGGCCGCTTGTTCAGCCGGGCTATTTTAACGGCCACTGCTCCAGCCTTTACGTCAAAGCCATGAACGGTTAACCATCTTAAACTCTCTGGTACCCAAAACACAGCCAAGAAGGCAAGAGCCGAAACCCCGGCGGATAGAACGTGAAGTTTGCGCCAGTCCTTGAGCACGATGACCGCGATAGAGAACAAGGCTGCACCGATGTTCCATGTTGGGAGAGAACCTACAATTCCTCGCCAGAACTGACCCGTGAATTCTAACGGGAAGATAAAGCTCGTGGTGAGAATCCCGCCCACGGCGAGGCCGATGAAGAACCGGAAAGCAGCGAAGACTTGCCATGATGGGGAGAAGACTGCGGCCAGGTTGGTCACTCCGTGAAGCGCGACCATCCCGTACAGGCACACTCTCCGTCCCAAACAGTCGCCCAGGTGTCCGGCGATGTAGGCGCCCAGCAACACCCCGACCATCTGGACAGTGAAGATGACACTTGGTGTCCACTTGTGCTCACACACCAGACCCCACTCGCTGACCACTGTAGAAGCGCCAGGGAGAAAGGTGATATTCTCACAGGTGCTGAACAGTCTGTACTGTTATTAGTAGTAGCAGTAGTAGTAGTAGTAGTAGTAGTAGTAGTAGTAGTAGTAGTAGTAGTAGTAGTAGTAGTAGTAGTAGTAGTAGTAGTAGTAGTAGTAGTAGTAGTAGTAGTAGTAGTAGTAGTAGTAGTAGTAGTAGTAGTAGTAGTAGTAGTAATAATAGCAGCAGTAGTAGTAGTAGTAGTAGTAGTAGTAGTAGTAGTAGTAGTAGTAGTAGTAGTAGTAGTAGTAGTAGTAGTAGTAGTAGTAGTAGTAGTAGTAGTAGTAGTAGTAGCATGTAGTAGTAGTAGTAGTAGCAGCAGTAGTAGTAGTAGTAGTAGTAGTAGTAGTAGTAGTAGTAGTAGTAGTAGTAGTAGTAGTAGTAGTAGTAGTAGTAGTAGTAGTAGTAGTAGTAGTAGTAGTAGTAGTAGTAGTAGTAGTAGTAGTAGTAGTAGTAGTAGTAGTAGAAGTAGTAGTAGGAGGAGGAGCTGTAGCAGCAGCAGGTTGCTAGTGTTCTTTTAAATTTAATTATGTCAAGGTTGGTTCCTTAATTAACGACGTCATCAACTAAGCTATTGTGTTTATCTCTGTACGGCAGCACGTACAATTTTCAGACTTAAATTGTGCGAGGCATTGTTGATATAGCTTAGGTGCTGACGATGTACGTGAAAAGATTAAACAATCAAACTTGTCAACCGCTAATATTATTAAATTGTCCTCGTACTTTTACGATAGTGGATCGAAAGTGCAATGCTGTGGTTAGTGTTCGATTCGTCTCAAGCTTAGGACGCGCTGTAAGCTACCGTGGCGTGTGTGACTCACGAGTTACGACCCAGTACTTGTAAGACCAACGGGTTGATGCTTAGACTGCGAGAACTTACTGTACTGGTTTATTCGACATTAATATTATGAAGCACAAACCAACACGCGGGTCCAAACAATAGAAAACTCACACATCACCCCAGGCGTCATTGTGGTCAGTCGAGACGTTGTTATGCCAGGTGACAGTGTCCAAGCATTCCCAGCCCGGGTCGTACCCCCCGAAGGCCATGAGCATCATTCCCCAGACACTGACCACGATGGTCGAGTGGGCCGCCAGCACGAGTAGCCACTGGAAAGGACCGCACACCCCGACGGCCTCGATCACTCCGTCTAGAGTCGCCATTATGGATCCTGTAGGGATAACAATGTGAGAAGCGGGGAGAGGGGTTGGGGGTTTGGGGCACAATGTATATTATAAGTCAAACCCTGGAACTAATATTAATAAGCTTGTCGTTGTTAGGATTTGCCAGAACACATTAAGTAATTTTCAAGTGATCTATGAGCCTGAATAGCCCCTGGAAAGTTTGTTGATGTTGAGTTGGTTTAACGACCAACATGAGAACTATTAGGCTATATTGTGGACGGGCCACAAGACTAAAGTCTGACAAGTTTATGTGCCGCCACACATGAAACAGGGCGGGGATTCCATGACTCCTGCCTCAGCCGGTCACATTAAACTGACACCGATCCAACCAGTAGGGAGTACAATCGCCAGGACTCGAATCCGCACCTTTTGCGTCGGTAGCCGATGTTCTACCCCAGCGCTTCGCCCTGTCTCGTGTGTGGCAGCACGGAAAATTGTCAGACGTCAGTCTTTGGGCCCGTCACAATATAGCCTATATTGGACGTTAAACCAACTCAACTCAATGGCCCAAAAAGGCAAAATAATGTCCAACAAGAGCGCAGAGTTCGGGTTGAGGGTCTTATATCTACTGGCGGGAGCTTCATGTCTGTCTCATGGTAGCGAGTTACATAGCCTATCTAGTCTTTATTACATGGAATATTACGTATAGGAACTGCTTTAGAAATATTCTTTATAAACAATAAAATGTCTGTCTTTCATAAGTGATCGCACGTCTAGTTCAAGAAATAATAATGGATCCGAAAATATTTTTAAAATGATTACTCACCCTTCAAGAACACAACTCACAATTGGATATCTCAGGGTCTAAAAGTTGTTAAGAGTTCATCGACCTTTATACATGCACTCAAACTGAGACGAAACTCAAATGAACGCTTGGCGAAATAGGCCATAGAATGTTACATCTATCAGACTCTTTTACTGTATGTGTATCTTTGTCTCTATCTCTGTCTTAAACCTTTGTGCAATGTGTATTATAATTAGTATTAAATCGAATTGCTGAGAAAGGTCCAAAATGTACCTGCTTTGATGTAAACCACTGGAAAGATACGTGCTGAATCAGAAACGAATTAATTTAAAGATAATTTGGTTAAAGCATGCGTGCAATTGGAATAAGAAGACGGAACTTATCTACGAGTTTTAGTGGCTCCAATTATTTATCTCTCAATATATCACTCCTTCTTATTCTCTATCCCTCGATGTTACTTTATAACTTCTTTCTATTTTCTATTTCTTTTTTCTTTTTATCCATAAGTGCAGTCTATATATCTATCTCTTCTCCTATTTTTCTCTCTCTTCTCTCTACCCTTTCCTTTTTCTCTGACTTCCTCTATCTATTCCGCTCTTAATCCCTCTCTCAGTGTTTCTATATCTCTCATGGTCTGTCTCAATGCCTGTCTATTTCTCTATACCTTTCTCACTCTATCTCTCTGTCTCTGTTTTTCTGTCTGTCTGTATGTCTGGATGTCTCTCTCTCTTCCTCCACACACTCTCTCTCTCTCTCTCTCTCTCTCTCTCTCTCTCTCTCTCTCTCTCTCTCTCTCTCTCTCTCTCTCTCTCTCTCTCTCTCTCTCTTTCTCCCCTTCCCCATTTTGCTTCGGATCACCATCAGAGAACACTGCAACGAACCCCTCATCCAGTCCCTCACTAAAACACACATAATTCTGATTTGATATGCATGACATAGCACGGCTAACAAACATTTCAATTTAGCATAATTATACGGTTTCCATCATATCAATTTTTTTTAAAATTTATTATGAACCATTGTAAAATCGTAAATGTGTAGGTTATCTCTAAATAGGGCATCTGCGCGTACATATGGATATTTTCCCTTCTCACAGAAACTGCCTTATTGCCTTCTCGAGTTATTCAATAATATAGAAACATAATAAAACAGTTAAAAAACACTTACACTTTATCTGTTTCATATTTTTGTCCATGACTCCCCACCCAAAAATGAATTCATTCATGTTGGGCATTTAATTTGACCACACGTTTTGACCACTATATCGAGTTATATTTATAATTGTAATAGTCGATATCCGAACTCTTCATTTAAATATGAATAAAGTTCCTAGTTTCTTACCGGTAATTCTCATAATACAGTTTGTAGACCTTGCTTTTTCTAGATTACTACCATCCAAAATTGTCCCCATGATTTCGTCTCTGCAAATTATTTGTTTGCCGTTTTCTCAAAACGAATAATTTGGATACGTAATTGCCTATAATTTTTTTGTTGGATTGAGATCAAATTTAAGTTGCAGAAAAAAACTTTGTATAGAAGGATATTTCTCTAAGTTGTCTTTTTTGTGATCATTTTATCATTTTCCCACTATTTCTACAGGTGCTTTATATTCATGTATATACTACGCCAAAAATCTGCTATTATTTGATAAATATGCCAATGCTTGTATGTAATTTACCATAGTTATGTCAAGTGTATGCACACCAAGTTTCAGATAATTTAGTTCATTAATACATTAAAAAAATATATTTAAAAAACTAAACATCGTTGAAAAAAATCCGAGATGACCGCCAGATAATTTGATTTTTTCCCCATGAAAATTTGTTTTTCCCTTTTATTTGTCGAATAGTGATCTAACACATTATGTCGAGGAGTCAAAGTAAGATTTCATACATTTTTAATGGCTTTTTTGTATGAGAAGATGCCATTAACTGAATAAGCTGCTTTCAATTCTACAAGTATTTTCCAATAATGACATTCGCGTATGACGCATTGTTTCGTCTAAATCTCTACATCTTCTATTTCGTTTTGTTAATAAATTTATGTTAGACCTTTCAAATTAAATCTTCATGAATTTACGAAAGTACCTAAAAAAGTGCAAGAAGGTAGATTGGTCTTTGTACCAACCTAAACATATGTGTGAATGCTATTGCTAGACTCATCCTGTGCAAAAAAATTATGACACTTTTCTAATATGATTATGATGGAACGGTCTGACTGCATAATTAATTTTTTATTTATCTTATAAATAAGATTAATTATGTGTGACATTAAAATAGATGCAACTTTGTTACGCTACATAGTGTCATAGATTTCATCCACATGGGGGTGGTGCAAAACAGAATATCTGAACCATCCTTAATGAAGTTATTTTCTGATTCTTTGACCATGTATGATTTCTCATTTACATTTCTGTGCCCTTTTATGTTATGTTGTTGTTATTATTGTGTTTTTGTTGTTGCTGCTTTTGATGTTGTTGTTTTTGTTGTTGTTATCGTTTTGTTGTTGTTCTTTTTTGTTCTTTGTTGTTGGTTTGTTTATGATTTTATTGATTTTGTTGCTGTTTCTTTGTTATTGCTTTCTATTATTTGGTGGTGGTGGTGGCGGTGGTGGTTGTGGTGGAGGTGGTGGTGACGGTGGTGATATTTGTTGTTGTTTTTGTTTTTGTAGTTTTTGTTGTTGTTTTTGTTGTTGTTGTTTTGTTGTTGTTGTTGTTGTTGTTGTTGTTGTTGTTGTTTTTGTGGTTGTTGTTGTTGTTGCTTTGGTTTTTGTTGTTGCTGCTGTTTTTGTCGGGGGTTTCGTTTGTTTATTTGATTCAGTTTTTTTTTTGTTTTTCTCTCTTATACGTCAGCTCAAATCTTTATTTTATGAAAAAAACTAAAATTTCAAGATTTTCTAAAGATACTGGTAACTTTTTTGTAGAAGAACGCGCCTCTCATTTTGTTACAAAAATCATTAACACCTTTTTGTCTAAAAATGATGAAGCATTTTTTTGAAGATCTGAACTAAATATGGACAGAATCATTCTGAGAAGAATTTTAGCCAAGGGAAGACACGTCATGCACATTATCTAAATAGTTATACAGCTCATAACTTCCCTTGTTGTCCGATAGTAAAGAAATTAACCAAAAAGAAATTTCAGTTATGAGATAGTGAAACTATTTTTTCCAGTCCATTTTCTCCGAAAGTCCTTTCTATTTTTCCAACACCCAACATAGTGGTACTATCAGGTTCGACAACTTGATCAGACAACAGTTATTTGTCCAATTTCGTCCCTTAATTGTTGGGTCTGTTTCCGGCTGAGACAGGAGTTGTAGTATCCTTGCAATGTCTCAGCGTGGCATCACCTGAAAATTGTCAGATATCAGTCTTGGGACCCAACCACGATATAGCTTTAACGCTGATTTTTTACTTCATTAGACCAACTTAGGTTACATCACCGCTATGACAGAAAAGCAAAGAGTAATATAGAATGCTTAGTTTTACTTATCTTGAGGTCATTTTGATCTTAGCCCTTTCATCACTTCCCAACCCATTAACTCATATATAATGGGCCGATATATAGACTTTAAAATTTTAAAAGAGTTAAACCACTTTTACATCTACATGTACATGTTTCTAAGAGAAAGCTACAGCGGTGATTCAAACGCACCGCAAGTGCCTATCAGTCCAGAGAGAGGGTTATTTCTCGGTCCAATCAGTTATGGAGACCATTGTACTCTCTAACAATGTTCCTGTCTACTAAAGTGTCAATATATATATATATATATATATTATTAGCGACTTGAGCCTGATTCACTCTGGTTGCCTCAAATTATGTATTTAAATATCAAAGTCAGCCAATATATATATGATATAGGCCAAATGTATATATATATATATATTTATATATATACAGATTAGGCATAATATCATTTCACTGAATCAATCAATTAATAATAACGTAAAAGATATTCAGATCACGTAATCAAATAAATTTCGCAAAAATTTTTTAATAACCCGTTCTTCCACTAAGATCCCCAGAGAATCACACAT
>RQTK01000350.1:126593-142312 GCA_003991915.1 Elysia chlorotica | reverse complement strand
TCTCTCTCTCTCTCTCTCTCTCTCTCTCTCTCTCTCTCTCTCTCTCCCTCTTTCTTCCTTGTTCTGTTACTAACGTATTTTCTCCCTCTGCTTTACCCTCTTATTCTACCTCTCTCGCTCCCTCAATTCTCAAATCTCATGTACCCTCTCCTCCTCATTTTCTCCATAAGTTCAACGACAGTCCAAGCATCCGATCTCTAGCACTAAAGCTCTCACGCCAGATGTATGACTACAAGAACACAGAAAAGGGAACCAAGAGCTGATATCCCTGGATCCTGTTGCCGCTATCTGCGGAACCCAGTGTGTCCGAGGCGGGTCTGCTGATAACACTGGTACTAGCACTCTGACCCTTGGAGACATGGCAAGATTGGTCTAGTCCAGATTCTGATAATACTTATAATTATCCTATAGATACACCGGGCCCACGTCGTTTTTTTTCTATGGTATGGACCATGCAAAAACAATCTTTGGCCGTGGAAAAATGAAGCTCTATGTATGGCTCTCTCTTTCAATCTCTTCCACCCAATTCCTCACTCTCTTCTTTCCTCTCTTACATTATCTCTTCTTCCACTGCTAGTTTTACTTCTCGTTTTTTCCATTTTTTACATTTTCTGCGATGGGGCCTATGGGTAGCATAATTAGGACTAAAGTTGTTATTTATGCTGACAACGATTACGTACCCGTAGATAGAAAATACGGCCGCATAAGGGGATAGAACAGGCATCCCTGATAAAGGCGCTTTACTGTCGACTGGGTTATTAAACCTCACACCCCACATATACGTGGAGATGGATAAAAAAATGTTTCAGGTTACGCTGAATCCACGACCAGGTATCACCACATTAAACCCAAGACCCGGTACCATTCTGAACCCAATACCTGATACCATGACAACACCATTCCCACAGGCCTCTTGTCCATTCTACGTGATTGAGCCACAAGGCATTCTTTTTGTCATAATTGTTCTTTTTTATTTTCATTTATTTTCAGGCGTCCCAGAGACATAGAGGCGTTGAGAAATATAGACTTAAATCTGTATACGGCATGTTATTTCCCCGAGCCCTTCTAAAGAACAGACTAAGTCACCGAAATGATCGGAGTGAACAGATTTTAACGTAATGAAACAATGGAAAAAAAAATTAATGATTTATCTCTCATAAATCAATACGGGAGTTAGTTCGGATTGATACTCAGAGAGTATTTTTTTTTCAGCCTACTCAGTCTACACTGCAATAATAAGAAATGATCTAACTGTTTCTACTTTTTAAAGGTATGATTCACTTGGACTCTAATTGCAAATATTTGTCTCCTTCGGTGACTTTTTGATTTATTTATTTTTTGTGTGTGTTTTTTCATGATTACAGAAAGTTTGCAAAACAGATATTCCTATTTCTGAAGATTTTATTCAGCATAAATAAAGACTTGACAAAATATATTAAAGAAACCATACGCAATCACAAAAATTAATACTAAAGCTCGTATTACTATTATACTATGTGGCGAAACGGGAAATACTCAATCCTTGAAACTAGTATTTCCTAGACATATGAGATTGGTTATCAGCTAAGGGGCGTATTCAGAGCATTCAACCACATATTTTTTGTTTATTGCATGCATCTTTTTGACAAGTTTGGAAAGAGATTCTTATAATCTGATAATTTCCGCGAAAGCTATGACGGATCCATCTCCTATAATCTTTTGTCGGATAGAGCAAAGCTGTACTCATTTAGGCGTCTCTTTCGACTCACAAATAAAAAAAAATCCTGTAATTATGGCGACAGGAAACCAAAAAGATATATTAGGGACTTGGCTGATCACATTTAACTGACACCAGCTGAGAGCTAAGTACCATTTTAACTGTAGTTGAACCCCGTACCTAGTATAACAATGGTCGGCGCTTTAACTCTATTAAATGATATTATATATACTATATATAATATATATACACGCACACACATAAATATCAACAAGTAATCGCAGCATACTTTTGTTTGAAATATATTAACTTTTTCTAGTATTTGTTGTACATTATGTAGAGAGAGAGCATTATACTATGCTGCCTCTTTTTTGTCTCTCGCTGTTATATTATTTTTTACTATCCAAAAGTTTGTGTTTACCTAGATAATTATCAGCCTGTGAAGCAACCTTTTTGCGATATTTTATGATTATACTTCTATGCCAGAAGGTTTGGTATATTATGTGAACAGATGTTTGTCGATGCTTTCTCTATCACCAGGAAAGGCTTCAATCTTTAAACCAAGGCTCTGTCACCTTTCTTCTTTTTTTTTCTTCTCTCTGTGTCACTCTAACTATTTTTGTCTCTGTCTCCATCTTTATCTATGTGTGTTCTGTAGCCATTCTTTTGTCTTGTCTTTGTTTCTCTCACCCAGCCGTTATGCCTTTGTCGCGCTCTCTTTAAGTCTATCTCTATCTCTTTCATGATGCATTTCTCTAGCACTATCGCTCTGTAGTCAATGTGTTCCGTTCCTTCTCTCCACTCTCTCTCGCTCTTTCTCTCTCTCTCTTCTCTTCTTTGTCTTTATGTATGTCTATGTCTCATATTGTCTATAAGCCTTTTTCTGTCTGCCTCTCTCTCTATCTCTCTCTCTCTCTATCCCCCCCTCTCTCTGTATCTATCTCTTCGACAAGTGACAAGGGCGGCAACTCTTCCAGGTTCTCACCATCATTATTGCCCCGTCCAGTCTTTGTTAGAGAGACGCCTTGTCAGATGACGGTAGATAAGGTTGCATGAGACTGTGAGAGATGGAGATAAACACGGCGCAGATTGGTCTAATTAACCTAAGACTTGGCCTCTACGTCACAAATGAAGGACGCTGTCTTCATTTTTTTTTGTAGACAACTCAACCGATCAAGCCAACTGGCAGTCTGTACAAAAAGGGGCTGGAAGGGTGTGTGTATGGGACGGGGGTGGAGGAAAAATACACATAAATACACATATAGTTATTGACAGTTTACTGATTATAAAATAATACATTTTTTTATGTGTGTCACGCCTCCTGTGTTTCTGAAGAATTGTTTACAAAGACGTGAATACCAATATCTGAGTTTCGAACCCCTTGTCTTTTGCTCATCGATCAAAAACTCTACTCCCTAAGATTACCGGCGCTCCCCAAACTGATTTAAAACGGCGGTTTATTAATGCTATGGAATCGTTCAATGTAATACAAATACAATAAAACCTTTTTAAGCTTAATCATTTCATCACAAATCATATAATTACCTGAGTCTTCCGTAAGTAAAATAATTATCTTATCATAGTCAATCAGCACGCGCTAGTTTATTTTGTTTATTAGAATCTTAATGTAAAACTTCGATGAGAGCACACCTTGGAAGATTTGCGGCAAAAATTACGTGCTGTCGCATAGAGACAGAGAGAAACAGAAAATAAGAGAGTGTGTGTGCGATAGAGAGAAAGAGATAGATAGATATTCAGAGAGAGGTGAGAGAGATATGTAGAGATTTAGAGAGAGAGTGAGAGAGAGAGAGAGAGAGAGAGAGAGAGAGAGTGTGTGTGTGGGGGAGAGAAACAAAGATTAGGAAATAGTGTATGTGTGTGAGAGAGATAGAGCTAGCGAAAGAGAAAGGTAGATAGAGATAAAGAGCGGGAGATAGCAATATTTAAGCTCAGTCTAGTCATGTTAAACTGTCACCTACATAAAATAGAAATGTTCATATAAATTAATCTCTAAGAAAGAGAGAGAGAAACAAAGAAAGATATGATGTTGGATAGACAGAGAAAAAAGAGAGCAGGACGACATTAACAAGAGTAAGAAAGAGAGAAACAACAACAAAAATAGGGAGGGAACGAAGAACATCGAAAGAGAGAGTGTAAGAGAGGGAGAGAGAACAAAAAAAGAAACAAAGACAAAAAAGAGATCATGAGAAAATCAAATGAAAGTAACAAGAGAGAGAGAGAGAGGGAGAGGGAGAGAGAGAGAAAGAGAGAAAAAAGAAAGAGAAAAAAGATAGAGTGAGAGTAAAAGAGAGAAAGAGAGGAAGAGAAAGAGAGAGACAGAAAGACAGAGAGAGAGAGAGAGAGAGAGAGAGAGAGAGAGAGATCAAGAGAAAAAAAGAAAAAGGGAGAAAGAGATAGAGAAAGAGAGAAAGAGAGAAAGAGAAAGAGAGGGACAGAGAGAGATAGAGAGAGAAAGAAAAGAAAGAGATCAATAGAAAAAAAAAAGAAAAAGGGAGAAAGAGATAGAAGAAGAGAGAAATAGAGAGAGAGAGAGGAAGAGATAAAGAGAGAGAGAGAGAGAGAGAGAGAAAGCAGAGCATAGGTGCACATCACAGAGACTTTCTTGTAACACAACACCGTGGCGATATATAATAGATCTGTGAAGGTATCAGTTCACACACATACAACAAACACACAGACCAACACAAACAATGAGTCATCATCTCGTATTAATTACTTCCCTTGAAAGTACAGTACCGTAACTAAAGGGCCGGTCGAGCGGGTCGCCTCCCCTTGCCCCGCTCTCCTCTTTACAGTCTTGACTCTCCCACTCCTCTCAATTTCATACTAGATTAGTCCACGGTGCCCTATGTAACACTATTAGCCAGTCTTATCTTGGGATACAGCTAGGGTGATAAAACCTTCCAGAGTCAAAGAACCGCTACGAGAAAAACCAGTTCTAGAGCTTAAGACAAACGAAGCTTGTGATAAAGTGGTTCATATCGAAACAAAGACAACAGTACAGGGAATCTCCAGTTGTTTGCTGGCGTCCAATCATAACTATTCTCAAAACGTATGGAGCCAATCAACGATCACAAAGCCCCTAAACCTAGGGGCGTTATTATGTGATCTGCAAACGTCTTGTGGATGGCAAAGCGTTTAAAGCAAAAACGATACTACGTCTAGAATGTACTAGGGTTAAGCATCTAGAACCCAAATCTAGATCGTTATACACCTATCTATGCCCGACCGACCGCCTTGGTCACAGTGACTCCGTTACTTTGATACAGACAAAGTGATAAACGGAAAATTGGAAATTGAGAACTAAGGTTTTTCTGATCTGAGAACATCAACGTTATTAGTTCCGCGGTTAAGAAGGGTTAAATAATTATACATACGCCTAGTGTGGGAGAGATGAGACTGGTGGGCGAATCGTGACGGAACTGGGGAAGGAGGGAAGGGACGAAGGAGGGGGTAAAGAATTGACGAAGAACATAATGTAGGTTTTAAATATAACCTCCCAACCTTACGGAAATGAGAGATGTTGAGTTTGTTGAGGTTAATACCTAAAGGAAATCACGAGATTGGAGACGAACATAATATTTACATTACCACCAAAAAAGAATAATACATACAGACAACGAGAAATCGAGAGAGGGAGAGAGAGAGAGAGAGAGAGAGAGAGAAGAGAGAGGGAGGGAGGGGGAGAGATATAGGTGGATACAGAGAGAAGGAAGGAGAGAGATGGACAGAGAGAGAGAGAGTGAGAGAGAAAGAGGGAGGGAAAGATTTTTGGAGAGAGGGAGGGAGAGAGATGGACAGAGAGAGAGAGAAAGAGAGAGAGAGAGAGAGAGAGAGAGAGAGAGAGAGAGAGAAATACAAAGAAAGATAGGACAAAGTGTGGAACAAGGAAGGGACGAAGAATTTAAGATTTCACCAATAATGCAATAATGCCGCGAAAATACAACGAGTGGAGGTCTGAGTTTGTAGAGGTGATAAGGGCATTAAGCGGGATGGAAACGGATATATAACCAGATTTACAATAACATTAACACAAATTATAAAAAGAAAATGACATACAAGCCATGTGTAAGAGAGAAAAAAATAGATAGATAGATAGGTATATAGATATGTATATAGATAGGTAGATAGATAAATAGATAGATAAATAGATAGATAAATAGATAGATAGATAGATAGATAGATAGATAGTTTTATAGATAGATAGAGAGAGAGGGAGAGAAAGAGATAGAGTGAGAGAGGGTCAGGAAAGAGGCAGAGGGAGTGGCCCACAATTAGCAACAACAACATCAGATAGTGGAGGTGGAGGAAAATCAGTCGTGACAATTCACAATCTATAAATCTATTTTAAACACTTTGGAAACGGATATATAACCAGATTTACAATAACATTAACACAAATTATAAAAAGAAAATGACATACAAGCCATGTGTAAGAGAGGAAAATCAGTCGTGACAATTGACAATCTATAAATCTATTTTAAACACTATTTTACGTACTATTATTGTATAATACTAGAATTGGTTCCAAAACTACGTGTCTCTTTAATTTTGTTTGATTTGTTTTGGTTTTGATTGATTTGTGGCCATTTCTATCTAACTCTAAGTCCACCTTAATAACTTCAATCTACCAGATATTATTGAAACCCCACGAAATTCGTGAACATGCTGGGGGTAGACAAAGCAACAAATAAAAATACTGATTAAATTCTGGGTATGCCATAACTTAACAAACATTATAAATCCATAGCCAGGAAATTTTGTAATTGAATCAAAAGAAACTGGAGATTCGTAAGTGTTGTCTGGTAAGTCTTACAAAAAGTGAAAATTTAATAATATAGGTGAATTCCTACTGGCTTTAAATTAAAATACAATTGAAAATTAATATGAAGTCGTTCCATCTGTTGGCATTCATGATTACGTATGTAAAAGGTGCAAAAGGGCAAAAAACGTGTGTCGTCTACAATCAAAACAATATTTTAGGATTCTTTAGATATTGTGCCTTGGTTATTTGTTTCGGGTACTATGTAAACAATCATTGGTTATAAGTACCAAATATGAAGATGGGGACCTTTTACGTTGTGGATATACAGAAATTACATCGGGTTTCATGAAGAAGAAATCAAACGCATACAATTCCTGAAAGGCACAGCTATGTTCGACAAAAATTATCACTCCTTTTAAAACACATGGGGGCAAACCATTTTGGTCAAACCAAAAGAAATGTCAGATTACAAAATATGAAAATTGATAAAGAGAATGTAGAGACGGTGTAAGCAGAGAAATAAACTGGTTATGAAGCATCACTGATTGCGTTCAGTTTCCACAAAGTGCTCAGAAAAAGTTTTGAACATAAATAACTGGTGACAAATGTCTCCCAACTTCACGTGGGACATCAAACACCGAAAAGAAACATCTATCATTTATCTATCTATCATCATCATCATCATCATCATCATCATCATCATCATCATCATCATCATCATCATCATCATCATCATCATCATCATCATCATCATCATCATCATCATCATCATCATCATCATCATCATCGACGTTATTAATGTGACAATTATTGTTCCTTTTTAAACCAATCACCAACAATAAAACAATATTTATTAAATTGTTTTTGTACTCTCTTTCCAGCTTTAGTTTACGGCAAAAGTGGAAGAAACTATTTACCAGCGCTGTTGTCCATCCTCAAAAGTTCTACCCTCGCATCACCTCAACAGACACCCCGTGGAATTGATCTTGGTAGATCTATTAAAACTAGAATTCAACAGATTCTCTATGGTAGATCCTATGCTAGAGGTGATGACTCAAACGATGATTACGAAAAAGAGAAGGGAGATGAAGATGAAAGAGGCGGTTTGTTACGATATCTAGGGCGATCGTCGAGAGGAGAGGATAGGGGTGATGAAGGAGATGAAAAAGATGACCGAGATGAAAGAGACAAAAGTGGTGGTTTGGTCCGATTACTCGGGGGGTCGTCGAGGGGAGATGCCAGGGATGATGAAAGAGACGAAAGAGAAAAAGATGATTATTATAATCGAAAATTTGGAGAGGGTGAAGAAAAGGATGACGATTATTACAACAGTCGACTAAGACGTAGGTTAATTTTGAACAGTCTACTAAAAAGAGATGACAGAGGTGACAGAGATATCATCATCATCATCATCATCATCATCATCATCATCATCATCATCATCATCATCATCATCATCATCATCATCATCATCATCATCATCATCATCATCATCATCATCATCATCATCATGATCATCATCATCATCATTATCTTCACTATTGTCATCATATTTTCATCAAAGTCATAACACTTAATTCCATGACCATTAAGAGTATTACTGATATTTTTTTTCCTTTACTTTTTTAGCATTCAGGTTTTTTTTTTCCCTCTTTCTCTAATTAACTTTTCTGAACTCAATCAGTGACAGGCAAGATAGACGGGCTGTGTGTGAGACACGCAGACAAGCAGACACCAGCGACTGTCTCCAAGTTATCAACGCTAAAAACCAAAAACCAACACGTAACAAAGCGCTAGGCTAAACGTTCGCTCCAATCTTTAATCGCTGGCGACTGGAACTAAACGATGCGCGCATGCGCTGTCACGGAGGAAGTAGACCGTTGTCGGTGTGACTTGTCACGTCCCGCGCACGGAGCGTGGAGAACCACTTGGCTACGTTTACGGCCCGTAGGGTTTATAACCGCGACAGAGAACGCCCCCCATGGCACTGTAACTTCGTCTTCTGGCAGTAACAGGTCCTGTTAAAGACGACCTGTTTCATAGTCTGTTACTTAGAGGCAATAGCCTCAAGTTAGATCTAAAAATCTAGATAGCCTGCAGACTGCTGAAGTTAGATCTAGAAATCTAGGCCTTAGTAATTTATGTCTTGAGAGATATAGAAATAAATGTAGATATAAAGTTAAATGATGATGATGTAGGTCTAGAATTTTCTATCCTTTACGAGCTTCGGCAATTATTACGCTTTTTGCCTACAATGGCGGGAAGGCTAGATATTACGACCCGCGAAAACATTTCACAGCTTTTATTGTTATCTCTTTAAAAATCAGAATTTAGATTTTGAATAGATATAATTCTAATTTTATATATCTAGATCTTAATGTATAACTGCATATAAAGAGAACATAAATTAGAACTACAAATCGAAAAGAGAGCCCATGTTGATGACGATGTCGCCCCCAAGTAAGACATTTTGAGCAACAACGTGACTACGAAAAGGTGAGTACATGGCACATGTATTGTTTTTGTATCGAACCTGGGCAGTCTATACTTTTTAGCCCCCATATGTCTTTAAAAATTATCTAAAACTAGATCAACACAATAATGTGGCGTGCAATAATTCCATGTCTGAAAACTTAGTTATGATTCGTTATTTTTTAGTCAACCATTTTTCGTGGTCTCTTTTAAAGTAATAAATGAACACAGGATCCACCGTTGCAGAAAATAAAATATAGAAAAATAAATCTAGACTGATCTGGATAATGGGCTATCTTTCTTGCAATCCGTTTGATGAATGATGACTTTTCTGTTCAAGGCTAGCCTTCACAACGTCTCTTTTGACTAAACCCTCTTTTGGTTGTATCTGGGTTTTTTTTGCTTTGTTATTGTTTGTTTTGTTGTTGTTGTTTTTTATTTCTTTTTCGATCACTCTAGCTCTGACTCTGAGTTTCTATTCCCATGTCTTTCTTTCTCTCTCTTCGTCTCTCCCGCTTTCTCTCCATCTCTCTTTGTCTCTCCATCTCTCTCTGTCTCTGTATCAATACTCTCTCTCTTTCAGGGAACGACTTGGCGCTTGGAGTTATTCGTTTCGAAAATCGCAATAGGACAATTTTTATTTTTCCAAAATCGACCCCTACAGTTGGCTCGGTGTCAGTGTGACCAACTGAGCCAATAGTCCTGGTATCTACACACGTTCTTTGTCTTTGTGTGGCAGCATGCTCAATTGCCAGAAGTGGGTCTTGAGACCCGTCCAAGTTACACATCTCACGTTAAAAAATACCTCTCTCTCTCCCTCTCCCTCTTACTCTCTATCTATCTATCTATCTATCTATCTATCTATCTATCTTAGTGTGACCAACTGAGACAATAGTCCTGGTATCTCCACACGTTCTTTGTCTTTGTGCGGCAGCATGTGCATTTGCCCGATGTTAGTCTTGAGATCCGACCATGATGCAGCTATCTATCTATCTATCTATCTATCTATCTATCTATCTATCTATCTATCTATCTCTCTCTCTCTCTCTCGCTCACTCCTTCCCTCCCTCCCCCCGATACCAGTTCAACAGTCGAAGAAAATAATGGCCGCTAATACCTGCACAGCCATGTTGCTCAAAGCTCACATCGTAAATTAGAAGGGCTCGCGTGTGTGACATGCATCCAGCCACCCAGGCCAGCATACCGACTAGACACTAGACAGACATAGAGCAGGGCACACTCACACAGCATAGTCCTAAACTCCTTGTCCATACACTTGAGGACTTGCGATACCACGGCACATAGCGACGACGGAAAGCAATAGGTGGGGAATATTTATCAGCTTCTAATCATATGAATTAAGGAGATAGGTGGGGTGACTTAAGGAGATAGGTGGGGCGAACTGGCTCATGTGGTAGACCGTTGGTCTTCAGATCAGGAGGTCCGTGTGTCTAATCCCACCATCAGTAGATTTACTTGTCCGGTATGCGTCCCCTGTAACTGGTTAGGTCGTTGTCAGTATTATATGAATGGCTGAGACAGAAGTCTTGGTATCCCTGTCCTGTATCGTGTGTGGCAGCACATAAAATTGTCAGGCGTAAATCTTGGGGCCCGTAGCCGTATAAGACTCCCTAGAGGAACCCAGGAGACGTTAAACCATATAAAGAACCGATTTACGGAGATAATGAGTGTTCAAAAAGCCCCGGGCCTGCATACAGCAAGCCAGAGTCAACCACACCAAGCTCCGCCTGCAAGTGACGCGTCTGAACAAATTGGGCCCAATCTTAAATAACAACGGCAGGCTTTATATATACATGCACAATTTGATTTGGAAAATTCCTTTCTTTGTTTCTGGTGACAAAAATCTTTGTGCGGAGAAGGCGCAGCTGGGTGCTAGTTTAACCTCTCTTAAGTCTTTAGAAAGTTTAAATACTGTGAGAGGACCCCACGGCGGGATATCATTGACGTGTCGGTCACAGTACAAAGTATACTGACACCGACGTGAACAAACGAAACTCCACTAACCCCCACCAGAAGGGGAACACGAAGCCGCCAGAGCAGGGCTCGAACCTAGATCTGCACCACCGAAAGTCGACACTCTAACCCCAGCTTTGACCTTCCTCCTCCCCCGCCAAGCGTTTCTGGTGGGACGTAAAAAGAAAACACTCTAATAGAAGCAAATCCTTAACTGATTAGTGACTGCATGTACTCAAATCGCCCACACTTATTTATAGGTCTCTCTCTCTCTCTCTCTCTCTCTCTCTCTCTCTCTCTCTCTCTCTCTCTCTCTCTTTGTCTCTCTTCCTGTCTGTCTTCCTGTCTGTCTGTCTCTCTCTCTCTCTCTCTCTCTCTCTCTCTTTGTCTCTCTCGTTGTATGTCTGTCTGTCTGTCTGTCTGTCTGTCTGTCTGTCTGTCTGTCTGTCTGTCTGTCTCTCTCTCTCTCTCTATCTCTATCTCTCTCACTCTCTCTATGTCTCTCTATCGCTGTTGCTCTGTCTATCTACTTGCCTGCCTGTATGTCTGTCTCTCTCACTATCTCATACTCTCTCTCTCTCTTTAGCTCTCTCATTGTCTCTCTGTCTGCTTGCCTGTATGTATGTATGTCTGTCTGTCTGTCTCTCTCTCTCTCTCTCTCTCTCTCTCTCACTCTCTCTCTCTCTGTCTCTCTGTGGGTATGGCGTCTCACACATTCATCTGGGGAGTCTTATACGGCGTCAAAATCGCTCACACTTCTCTAAGCCTGTTTTGGTAGGGCCGGCGTGTTGACGATAAATTAAACTTATATTTGAACTGTAAAGGCCATAAACTTGGACTAGCAGTCTCGTGGAGTACAATGAAGGAAAACCATGCATTTCTATCGATTTAAAAATTTGAATGATATCCCTCGCAATTTAAAAATACCAAGACACACACACAGACCTCACCGAATCATTCAAAACCCCACTTCCTTATTTGCTTAAAAAATATGCCATAGCCATTATCTTACTGTACTAAGTATAAACATCATTAGCTTAATAGCACATGGGCTCATGTGTTTAGTTTTGTTTTTGTTGTTGTTTTATTTTATTTTATTTTTTTTGTTGTTTTTTTTTAATTTTATTGTTTTTTTTTTTTTTTTCTTTTGGGGGGGAGGGGGGGTAAGCTTCTAGGCGTAGAGCGCTGGTACTATGTAAAGATCAGTGTCCTGATCTAAATCTAAGCTTAGAATCTGATGTGGTCGACAGGTGGACAAACTTACGGCTGTTGACCTGCAAGCGCTAAACACAGCACGTGTTCTAGATGAGGCACCTCAGGCAGGAATATTGTTATTCTGTCCCCCAAGGCTCCTCTGTTTCTGAGGACAAAAGAAAGTTAATTAGATTAAGCACAGGAACACAGTGCGTGTAGATAGATCTACGTACACAGCCATAGCCTTTGGGTGTCGCTTCATCACTGTAACCATGTCTGCGTCTAGAATTATGTCCCTTGCGGCGAATAGCCAAGGGAGATTACAGGTATCTGTGTACAGTGTGTGCAGTGCATGCAGAGTTAACCTTTCCTCAGTTTCCTGGCTGTGTCTGTGCGAACTCTTTCCGCCAACGCAGGAAAAGGTAGGCAGCGATAAAGAGGTGAAAAGGCCGCTCGCATTGTTTTTCTATAATTACTCCAGGGTTTCCCGAGTATGATAAGGCTTTGGGGCTTCATGCAAAATCTGCCGGGATGGTTATGGTGTTACTGTGTATAGCTAAAATACACTTACTATACAATAATGCATTGGGGCAAAAGAAGGAGAGGGGTAACGTTTTAGCTTTTACCCGTATCATCTTCATCAAAAACAACGTTTCTAACACCGCGTTATCATTTTAAATCAAAATCATTTTCATCATCACCACCTCCATCATCATCATCATCATCATCATCATCATCATCATCATCATCATCATCATCATCATCATCGTCGTCGTCGTCGTCGTCGTCGTCATCATCTTCGTCTTTGTCGTCGTCTTTGTCGTCGTCGTCGTCGCCGTCGTAATATTATTCACCAACCTTAGCTAAATATAGACCACCACCATTATCCCCACCATATTCATTATCATTATATTAAGCACAGCATCATCATTATAAACATCATCACATTATCAAAAACATTTCTCATCATCAACATAACCACCACAACTACACAATAATTATTCACTTTTATTATTTATTTACGTAATCTTTTTTACATTCTAGATATCATGCCATCATTATCCATATCTCAAAATATTCATCAGTCGACAGGTGAAATGTCAGCGTCAGCATTGGCAGGAACAGATACATACAACATCAGCAATGGCAGTGACAGCAAAAAGGTTCCTTCAAAATACAGGTGCGTACAGAGCAATAATATTAGACAAAAAAGTGGAGGCAAGAGGTACGATATTATGCTTTCTTTTAGGCTGAGGTTATACGTACTTCATGTAGTGTTTTTGTCCAAATCATGCACAGTTAAGTACAATTTCAATATATACCTGTATATGCAATAAAGGGAGAGACACTATAATCGTGAGTAAAGATGCTCTATATTAAAAGGATACGATTTGTAACTCTGAGCACGACTGACGAGATGCTGACAAGATCCAACTCGACGCTCTGATATTAATTTTAGACCTTATAGAGAGATACAAACTATACGCCCCAAAATAGTGTTAGTATGCATTCCTTACACTTTTTTACTTAAAATAATTTGCACAATAAATTCTGTAGTTAGCTAGTTTGGCAGCTGCTTTGCTGATGCCCAAAGAGAAGGTTGGTGATCGCTGCCAGTCAATGACGTCATTGCGACATGGGGCGCTGATTGACTTTAGAGGTGAGTCATTCTTTAACATCAGGGCCACAATTCTTGTTTCTGTTTATTTTGTTGTTGTTTTTTCTCCATCTTTTGGTCTCTCTATCTATATGATTGTTTGACTGTCTGTCTGTTTGCCTATTTCTCTCCGCCCCCCCCCTCTCTCTCTCTCTCTCTCTCTCTCTCTCTCTCTCTCTCTCTCTCTCTCTTTCTCTCTCTCTCTCTCTCTCTCTCTCCTACTCTATCTCTCTCTTTATTTCTGTTGACTGTCTGTCTGCCTATTTCTCTTACTGGTTGAGTCGGTGTCAGTATAATGTGACTGGCTGAGACATGAGTCATGGTATCCCCGCCCTGTCTCGTGCGTGGCAGCACATAAAATTGTCAGACGTCCGTCTTGGGGCCCGTCCACAATATAGCCTATACAGTGCTGCTGTTGGACATTAAACCAACCCAACCAACCAACCAACCAACCAGCCTATTTCTCTCCGTCTCTCTCTCTCTATCTCTCTCTCTCTCTCCCTCTCTCTCCTACGCTATCTATCTCTTTTTTTTTTCTTCCCTTTAGTTACCTTTTTTCTCTCTGCATTTATTATCTGGTTCCATTTAAGTCCCCATGCCTGCTTTAGAATATAGTCCAAGCAGCATTGCTCAGCCCCACACGCGTCGTCATTCTAATCTAACCTTATACCTTAATAACCTAAGCGTACATAACATGTGACTTATAAGCTTCTAACACATCTTACTATTGAGTTTCTAACCTAGAAACATTATACTTCTCATAATTTTCTCACAGACCGCAATTGTAAAATGGCAGAGATAGAGATAGTAACTGTTGTCGTTGGTTTAACGTCCAAAGTCAGCACTATATAGGCTCTGTTGTGGACGGGACCCGTTTAAGACAGAAGTCCTGGTATCACCGCACTGTCTCCGTCTGTGACAGCACGTAAACTTGCCAGATGGTGATCACGAGACCCGTATACCATCCTCCTTGGTAATTAACGAGACGTTAAGTCATCTTATTTGCATAATGTTAAGATGAGTTAAAGCTTACCACGACCCTTGGAGAGGTCCCCCTTACAAAGAGCTTAGTGAGGCAGAGAGGGCTGCATAAACGTGTCAGAAGGTTTAAACCTTATCCCATCACGCCGCACACATGTTGTGCAGGTTGATAAATTATGCTCTTGTGCTAGCACATGTCTGTATTGATCTGCACACCTTCCATTTCAAAATAATAAATATCAAACTTTTAACCTTTTTAGATTTTTTTTTTAATTTCCCAAAATAGTGTGCGACCAAGGAACCGGCCTAAAATCGTGCGATGTACAAAGGTTAATGGTGGAAAGCTTAATCCTTTACTACTTAATAAAATGGAACCAGTGCCATTGGCTTCCTAATGAAGGCATTAAAGTGCCAAGTGCTGTAAAAAAAGATACAACTGGTAGACTGGCGCCGATGGGAATTTGCCTTTTATTAGGTGTCATAGGATACAACAATTTAAAATCATTTTCAAAATTATTCTTTTTAAATGCACTTGAAAAGGGAATAGCTATAACTACTTAAACTTCAAAATGATTTTTTTTTTAAATTGCATAGTTTAAAAGAGAATATTCATAATGCATGTTTCATTTGTTACGATTAATATAGTAGTCGTTGAAGGTCTCATTATTATTCTTTTAGGTTTTTGCTTATGGGCTTTTTTTTTTTTTAATTAAGACAATGTGGAACTTTTGTATCACTCGAGAACTATAAGAAAATAAATTTTCCCCGATTTCAGTGCAATAAACATAAAGATTGTGCCCCTTTGTTTAAGCGTCTGCATTTTTACTTATTACTGTATGTATGCCCTTCTCTTTTACCACTATTTCACTTAAAAAAAAATTTCTTACTTCGTCTCTCTGTCTCTCTCTCTCTCTCTTTCTCTCTCTCTCTCTCTCTCTCTCTCTCTCTTTCTCTCTCTC
>RQTK01000350.1:89548-111253 GCA_003991915.1 Elysia chlorotica | reverse complement strand
TGGGGAAAAGGGGTGGGGGGTGTCTTATCACTATTTTGTATTGTTAGGTATTTGAGAAGCTGTCTTAAAGAATGTCGCTATGTATTACTTTTTAAAGGCTTGTGCTCCTTGACGTAACGGTGGATTTTCTATTGATTGTTTTATCGATGGGAAGGTGTTCTTTTTTAATAAATCTCCATGGTAGGCCTTAGCAGTTTGTACATGTATTTGCTTTTTTGCTTGTTTCATTTTTTATGTGTTCAGTGAAGACCTGTGATAGTTTCTTTTATGAAATTATTTACATATAACATCGAGTAGTTCTGGTAATAAGTGTTTTTATGTGACTTAGCTGTTGCTGTTTTTGCTGCTGTTATTGTTGTTGTTGTTGTTGTTGTTGTTGCTGTTGTTGTTGTCGTTGTTATTGCTGTTGTAGCTACTGTTGTTGTTATTCTTTATTTTTGTTTTGGTTTTATAAATTGTTATTACTGCAGGTGTTATTTTTGTTGCAGCTTTTGATTTGTGAGGTTTTTGTATCGCTGATTTGTGTGTGTGTGTGTGTGGGGGGGTTGTTTGTTTGTTTGTTTGTTGATGTTTTTTTCGGGGGAGGCGTGTTTGGGAGAGGTTATTGTCTTTTATGGGTTTTTCGTTTGTTTGTTTGTTTGTTTTGTTCATTGGAGTGGTCTTGGTATACTTTTAAAAGGCAGTTTCCTCTTCTCTTATATGTGGTTGTGATTCTTAACTTCTCTGATCAATACTGATTAATGAATTGAAAAGAGGCGACAGTTGTTGATTTGTTGGCTTTTTTTGCTTGTTTTGTTATTGTTTGTTCTTTCTTTCGTTCTTGTTTTGTTTTTGTTGTTATTTTAGTGGGGTGAGGTTCAAAAGGAGTTACGAAAGGTATTAACAATAGATGGACCCAAATGGACACCATGTGCGCAGAGTATTTAGCGCCAGTGGCTCTAAAAATTACAAAAAAAGTTTGCCTAGATTGAAATTAATTTCTCACAAATATTAAAGCGCATTTTTTTAAATTGTAACTTTAAGTGTCTATACACATTAAAACCAATAAAATAGTATGGGGACTGGTAGTGGTTCAAATAATTAATTTTACACCAACACGAATGAGAAAGTATTATGTTATGCAAAATTTTTACCGGTATTTTTTAACGATACCTGAATGTTTCTAAGATGGTTATTCTTAAAAGCCGCCATTCTGTTCAATAAATACACACTGTATTCATTTCATAAAAACAGTGTTAACGAAATGTTAAAATACTTCTATATTGTGCCATAAGGACACAATGCCAATGCCACGGAGATTTAAAAAAAACATTTCTCCAGATAATCAAAATGACTCTACAACTCGGTCACATAATATTTCTGAGATAACTTTATATAACAAGTTCTTTTAGTAATTTTTCTGATAAGCCTGTATCTTTGTGAAAAGTTGTGCTCTTCCCTGAAACAGTCTAGGACCCTCAGCTAGTCTTCCTGCCAGCGTTATTGTTGATACAAGCCAGTATTGTATGTTCCGGTCCCATCTTCTGATTCGTCTCTTTCTCATCAGTCTCCATAATAAGTTTCTCACCTTAAGTGAGTCATGCGTTTGACGTGGCCGATGGAGTTGTAGTTGAGTTGGTTTAACGTCCAACGCCAGCACTATACATGCTATAATATTGTGGACAGGCCCCAACAATGATGTCTGGAAATTTTATGAGCTGTCACACAAGAAACAGGGCGGGGATATCATGACTCTTGTCTCAGCCGGTCACATTAAACTGACACGGACCCAAAAAGTAGGGGGCTAAATCAACAGGGCTCGAACCACGGAACTCTTGCAAGGGAAATCGATGTTCTACCTCAGAGCTACTGCGACTCCTGGTGTGGCTGAAGGTTAAGTTCGAGTCCTTTAACTTTGCAAAAGAGCTTTTTTTATATACCACCAAATGTCTCTTATCTAGCCATGATAAGATGAAGACTTTTCTGTATAATGATTACAAAGTATTTAACACCAAAACATGAGCTTCATCTGAAATTTAAACCTAGATCCTTCTGTTTATCAGTCAACGGCATTGCTGATTGGACTATCATTCTGCCGGGCCACGATTTATATCTTCTCTCACTCTGCATCTCTCTCTCTCTCTCTCTCTCTCTCTCTCTCTCTCTTTTTCTCTCTGTATTTCTCTCTCTCTTTCTATCTCTCTCTCTCTCTGTCTCTCTCTCTCTTTCTATCTCTCTCTCTGTTTATATGTTTCTCTCTTTGTCTTTTTCTCTCTCACTCTCTTTGTTCTTTCTCTCTCTCACTCTCTCACTCGCTAGGCTTTAACGTCTACTACGTTTCCCTGGGTCATCATATATGACTCCAGGATTTTTATCAATAATAAAGAGAGATTTCATAGATGACAATCTAAGCCCAGCCCACTTTCCAAACGATTCAAAGCTGTCAGCCCGGAGATCTAGCCACTAAACTCTCTGGAACGACACAAGAACACAATGAACATATTAATAAGTGAAATCTAGCCCTGTTCTGCCATTATCATTAATAGAGGTTAGGGGGCAATCCCAGCCGGTCTAAATCCTTTCCGGTGATCTGTTATTGGTTCCAGCATGATCCAGAAACAATTTCAATGGATCATAACGCTTAACGCGGTAACGCAAATAATTATCTAGGCTCAGATAAAGATAAAGATATCCCTCTCATTCCGATTCTTATATCAACGTAAGTATTAGAACTGCTGCTGCAGAGGATGTATTAGTGGTAAATCATGATTATTTTCAATGTCGTGGTGTCCATACCTATTTTATAGGTTAAGGTGACATACATTGTTTTCCAAACTAATTTTGAACCATGGATTATTATTGTATTTATATTATATTTAAATATTTAGAAAGATATACATGTATTGCATCGCTGCAGGTGTAGTGTTTCTCGTCACCATCATCATCCTCATAATCATCATCATCATCATCATCATCATCATCATCATCATCATCATCATCATCATCATGATGATCATCATCATCATCAGCAGCATCATCATTATCATCATCATCATCATCATGATGATCATCATCATCATCAGCAGCATCATCATTATCATCATCATCATCATCATGATGATCATCATCATCATCAGCAGCATCATCATTATCATCATCATCATCATCATGATGATCATCATCATCATCAGCAGCATCATCATTATCATCATCATCATCATCATCATCATCATCATCATCATCATCATCATCATCATCATCATCATCATAGTCACCACCACTACCATCATCATTAACATCATCATTTTATGCATTATAATTTTTGTACAGCTACTACTACTACTACTACTACTACTACTACTACTACTACTACTACTACTACTACTACTACTACTACTACTACTACTACTACTACTACTACTACTACTACTACTACTACTACTAATAATATTAATAATAAGAATACTACTACTACTACTGAGTTGAGTTGAGTTGAGCCGATTTAACGTACGACATAAGCACTATATAGGATATGTTGTGGAGGGGCTTCAAAACTGACGTCTGACACTTGTATGTGCTGCCACACATGAGAAAGGGCGAGGAGACCATGACTTCTGTCTCAGCTGCTCACATTAAATTGACACAGACCCAACCAGTAGAGAGCGAAGTCGCCAGGGCTCAAACTACGGATGTCCTGTTGTACCAAAGGTTTATTGCTACTTCTATAATCACTGATTCTTATTATACAAATATAAAAAAATAAACATTACATAGATCTTTTTATGCAAAAAGAGATTATAAGAGAAAGTAGTAGGTTCTTGATCTATTAACCTCTTTGTTTGGGCTTGTTTTCTTGCATGTCTCATTTTCGCGCACTGGCCTTCAATGGTATAATCAAGTTTCCTTTTTTTATTGGGGAGAGGATAGGGAAGGCATTGTTGTTGTTGTTATTGTTGTTGTTGTTGTTGTTTTTGTTGTTGTTGTTTTTTTGTTTTGTTTTGCTTCTTTGTTCATGCTTTTTAAATTGAATTTTGTTTTGTTGTTGTTGTTTTTTAAAATGATGAGCTAATCTTAGGACCAAACTAGCCAAGGGCCTAATTCACTTACACCTCGACACGCTCCCTCAGATTTTGAAATATTAAGCAACAAGCTAAAGGTTTTAAAAAAATTGCTTAATCCTGCACATTCGCTCTATCAATTTTGTTTCACACGGACTCAAATATGTCTGGGGAGTAAGTTGTCCATAGAAGAGGCTTTTTTCTGCACGGAGAAAAACAATCTTAGAAACAACGCTCACCGTGTTTTTCTCTCTTGACTACGCGCCCCCCACCCTCCCCCCAATTGAAAATTACCATTGTGTTTGGTACGACCATCAGCTTAGAAACTAGCTCTGCCCCATACAGGACGCAATTAGCTTGCAGAAAACTAAAAGAGCTGCTGCCACTTTGGATGTCTTCGGGTTATCATCAAATCACGGGATAAAGTAAAAACAAAATACAGGCCAAAGTCGTAGATATAAAACTCAGGCTAAAGTAGTAAACATAACACGTGCGGTAGTAACAAAATACATGCCAAATTTGCAAATCACTGGTTGTAGCACACACAACTCAAGCCAAATTATGGATAATTTAGAATCAATTTGAGATATTTAAAACTCTTTACGACATCGCATCACTAAGGTTGAACAAAAGTAAAGCGGGATAAATATAAATTGTCATAAATTTATAAAATGAAGTATTGGCCAATTTGAAGCCCTTTAATATTTCCAATAAAAATATTTTAATATTTATTTTGTTTTCGGATTACTTGTTGGAACTTAGCCCAACGTTATGATGATGAAGAATGCCTGTTAAAATTAAAAATTACATGTATGTTAGAGGTATTTTGTCTAAATTCAGGACATCAAGACCCTAACAAAATATATAACCCAATAAAAATAACAAGCAAAAATGGGCTCCTACTTTTAAAAAAAATAACTTTATACATATAAAAGAAATTTGCTCGTTGATAATAGTTATCATAGTTCCTGACTTATTATTTTTAAACGCGTAAGAGCAATATACATGTGTATTTATTTTTAGTTTTTTACTAGCATCCGCCATCATTGTTACGTGGTTACGTCGTGATCAAGGCTTTTATTTTTGGAAGCGTTTATCGTGATAATATATATATATATATATATCACACTGATTTTTCTTCATTATTAAACTTCTAAAGGAAAAAAGGTGTTATTTCTTTGCGAGAATCGCATCATTGAACAAAAGATTCCAATTAATTGTGAAATCTTATAAATAAAATAAATAATTTCTCCACATGAAATCTCGGAAGACAAAATTTAAACTTTTCTGTATTGAATTTTTTAATTATTTCTTGTAGAATTCATCGTTCGACAGATAACTTACTAAGGTTGAACAAAAGTAAATTGGAATAAATACAAAATGTCATAACTTTATAAAATGAAGTATTGGCCAATTTGAAGATCTTTAATATTTCCAATGAAACTATTTTAAAATTTATTTTATTTTCGGATTAATTGTTGGAACTTAGCCAAACGTTAGGATGATGAAGAATGCCTGATAAAATCAATAATTATGTTAACGGTATTTTTCAAAATTCAGGGCAACAGCCCACAACTGATGTTGATATTTAACGCCATGAGCTACACATGTCTTGTTTTCCTTGATAATAAGGCTGTTGGAATGCTCTTATCAAAACAAAAAAATATTTATTATTCTGTACAATGTTCATTTACCTTTCTTTTCTGTTGGAAATCGGTTCTGTGTTTAATTTTGCAGAAGTTACCATCAGTGACTATGACCCTCAGGTTTTTCTTATAAGTATACCCACGTCTTACGTTGATTGGGCAAAGTAGGACCACCACCTTTTAGTACACAACCGGAAAACCATAATAATCACGGTAGCCTTTAGAGGTAGAGCGACTTATCACTAATGTTATTTTGTCGAGTATCAAATTAATAATGGATTTCCCATTTGGACCATTTAAAAGGTCTCTCCTCTCTCTCTCTCTTTCTTTCTCTCTCTCTCTCTCTCTCTCTCTCTCTCTCTCTCTCTCTCTCTCTCTCTCTCTAACTATTTATTTACATGTATCTGTGTACATAGTTATATGCCAATTTATTTTACTTTTCCGTATGTCTAACCGAAGAACCTAAAAGCATGAAAAAAATAATAAAGAAATTAGCTTAACCAGGTCCTAATGCGATGTGATTTTTAAGAATTTTCAGGATTTTGACAAAAATATATCTATGAATTACGTAAATACCTTAATTTGTCCGAAACATCAACAGTTTAAAAAAAAAAACATTACAATAGATATGACTTATGAATCCTAACCACAACAGCAACAACAACAACAATCGTCCTCTTTTCAATATTTAGTAACATTAATATTGTCCATTCGCCCAATAACTATTATCGGTGAACTTAAGATAACTAGCCAAAGCCTAAGTAGAATGGAAAACAATCTCGTGAACTTAGCGTTGTATAGTGTTTCTCAATCTTTAGTATACATTTTAGAAATGAGATTGAACTTTGTTCAACTAAGGTGACGAACTTCTTTTGCGACTTTAATCTTGTTATCAATTTCCGGAGATGGGTTGTGGGTATTTCTTAATTTCGGCGATAGTTTGACCCTTTGAACTCTGGTGCTGCGGCAGTATTTTTAATCCAAACGTAGTGTCCTGAGCTGAAGTTGGTTTCTAGGCCCACAATGTCTTACTGTGCAATTCTTAGTTTATTTTAGACCTAGCTATGCAATGTGCATGGTTATTAACCAAATGGCGTTACGGCAATCAGTAAAAAAATAAAAAAAAAGCTCATCGCTCAATCGGTGTCTCGGGCTCAAAATGTTAACAAACTTCAATCCTAGCAATATATCTGTTTGAGAGTAGAACACACTTTTTTACATGTGTTTTTTTTTTTTTTGCTTTTGTCCCGTAGTAATGTTATCAAAAGTGTTAAGCCTTCCTTATGCCCGTTATGACGAAGATGCAATGATAATGTTGCGTTATAAAAATTATTATTAGTTTCCATTGAGTGTGCTGGTTTTCTTTTTTTCCTTCATATTCTTCGTCTTCTTTTTCCTCGTTTTCTTCTTTTTCTCCTCTACCTCTCCTCCTCCTCCTCCTTCTGCTCATTCTCCATCGTCATTTCATGTTTCTGCCCCATCCGCGATGTAACCTAGATGCTTACCTTAGACATCAAGAAACCAAGCAACCCAATTCCCTCCCTGTTCCTCTTTCCTTTTCTCTATCATATTTCTACTTCTACCCTTTCCTGTAATTTGAAACGCCAGATACTTAGCGCCAATGGTCTGATGGAGGTGGTAGGTTTATTAACTCCTCTAATAGCCCAAACATTTCCTTAGCATTAAGCATGGAAGTTCAATGACTCCTGCACCAAGAAAGGGTCAATGCTTTCATGTCCCCAAATCACGTTTGTCTAATTTAAAAACAAGGAAATATAATCGTAAACCATGGGAATTGACTTTTTTCGAGACTAAAAAATGGCGTTTATAGTAAGTAACAATCCTTCAGTTTATAGAAGTAACAATCCTTCAGTTCATATTTAGGCTCTCTCTCTCTCTCTCTTTTTTTCTCTCTCTCTCTCTCTCTCTCTCTCTCTCTCTCTCTCTCTGTCTATTGACTTTTTTCGAGACTAAAAAATGGCGTTTATAGTAGTAACAATCCTTCAGTTCATCTTTAGGCTCTCTATCTATCTATCTTTCTTTCTATCTACCTACCTATCTATCTATCTATCTATCTATCTATCTATCTATCTATCTATCTATCTATATATATATCTATCTATCTATTCACCTATCTACCTATCTATCTATCTCTCTTTCTCTCTCTACCTCTCTCTCTCTCTCCCTCTCTCTCTCTCATAATATATGTATATAATATTATCTATATAAAAAAAAAACAACTCATATTCTTCTACAGCACCGATCTTCTTGAAACTCTGCATGGATGTAGCTCTGTTTTTCGTCCAGTGCACTGGCACCTTTAGAATTCATAACTTTTTACCGTTAATTAATAAAACAAAAGAAACCAAACTTTATGGTCCTCTTGTTATAGTAAAGTTGAGTATATCCTTTGAAAAATATAAACCCATCGGAGGTTTGCTTGTGAGTTTTGAAATTTAAGGTGTGTTCGACAGCAAGAAGCATTATTTTTCAAAAATTTATGCATTCGAATTTATTATTATTTGCCTAACCCTAGGCCCGGACAAACACTTTCTTAAAAACGAATGAGTCCGACCTCTTTCTCACAAAAGTCACGTGATGCATGTAAAGCGCCTAATACAAAAAGGTATATTAAAAATAGATATTTGCTGCCGCCCAATCAGCAGATTGTTTACAAAACAATTAAAACCATCACGTGATTTTGATTACGTTTTTTGAGAGAACGAGGTCATCCCAATTGAACTTTTTAATCGACACATATTGTTTCCCTTCCCAGGTTTAGAATGGATGCACCACAATCCCAGGCCTAAGCCAGTCTATTTGACGATTGGGCAATATTCCTCCGTAACTTTATAAATAAATGGTTCCTATCCTCAGGACCTAGATCTTACCTTTTCAAATTTTTGCCAGCTGACAGTCTCGACTGAGCCCATTATTATAAACTGTAGCGTTTTTGTCGAAATTTTTTTCTACGCACTATTAATAATGAACGTAAAGACTGCATATATTTAAATAACATATTTCACAATATATAATTATACACGTAATTAATTTTTCTTGAGACCTAGAAAACGTTAATAATTATAGGGGAGAATATCGCTGCCTTCGGGGGCTTGATTAAATATGGATTGTATTAAAACAAATTACCCTGGTTGCTTCACATAGAGTGCGTGTGGCAAGATTTTGACACAAGTATTTAAAGTATAAGTGCGAAAAGCAAAAAATTATAATTATAGCTATTTTGCACACTACACAATTATATTGCGTATATACACTACCTCCCATCTCCCATAGATATTTATGAAATATGTTCATTTATTGCCAATCCCAAATTACGAATTCGACCCCTATTTGGGAAGCAATAATACAAATGCATAATGTCCAATACCGTAAATACTGATAGGCTGTCCATTCTCATTCATTGCTTCAAATCATCTTCGACTCTGCCACTTTCAGAACATAATTCAATGGAGTTTAATTAAAAATACAATGAGTTTGACATCGACAGTTATGCTCTATGGGTACATCATTTTTTTAAATATACCTGAGCACTCAAATGGTTGATAAAAAGTAGCAAATATGCAAACAAACGCAAAAAAACGAGAAAATAAAACAAAAGTTTAACGTCGTCTAAAAAGTGTTTAACTCTTCCTGGAAAAAAAAATGTTGGTTCTTATTGTTTTTACCCATTTCTAATATTATATAATGATTTTTAGTTTTAACACACTACAAAATTAGCAATTTTACTTTCTTCTTTTGCCACACAAAATGTTGTTGCAAATTTGAGCAAATTTTGACGCCCATACGGCACCGTGACGTTAAAATGCCTTGTAAAATCAAAAGAAACAATTAAGCCTACCATACTAAAGACTTAATGGCATGTAAATACAACTGGACGTATGTGGATCAATTTGCATGTTCAAAGACTATGACTTTAAAAAATTCTAAACAAAAAAATAAAAAAATAGCAAACAAACGCAAAAACCAGAAAAGAAAAGTTTGCACACACAAAATATATTTCTATGCTGACATCCTTCTCAGAGCATGAAAAAAGTCAATGTTATTTCCTAATGATTTCCTACCCATATAAAAAAAACAACAACATAATTTTTAGTTTCAGTAAACAACGAAAGAACGTTATTCCTTCAGCTTTGCCCATCTCATAACCCCAACTAATTTAGCGAATTCACATCTAGACTCAGTTCGTTAAAATTAAAATATTTGCAATCGAATTTTTTCTTTCAAAATTGTATGTTTCCACCCTTTCAAATTGTATCTCCTCACTGCAATTGTATTAAACTGTGTCTAGTCTTCCAATATCAACTTTGGCTATTTAAAAAGTAAGGTCACCACGGCGCAAGGACAAAGGCATAAATCACTACGCGCCAGTAAGAATGTTTTGTTTGTTGGAGACTTACCTCTTCATGATTCTGTCCGAGATTGGAAACACAGGACAGCTCGTTATCTCGAAATACTTTTCTGTGACTTGATTTCAACACTGTCTAGCCTCCGTTTTGTAAAAAGTTTGCAGCAATCTTTGTGTACAAAATAATGTGCTCCAAATCTGCTTGAATAAAAATGATCGTTATGATGTTTCTTGACTAAAAGGCGTTAGAGTTATCTCTTAGTACAAATCCTGGTTTGCTCAGCGCTCAAAGTTTTACAACTGTTACAAAATGTTTCAAAATTCTTGGTTATTTTTTTTCTATTTTCACAAAGTTTGCATTAAAGTGTAGAAATAAACGCCTCTTTGTATAAAACTTTATTTCACGAAGCAGATAATTATAATCTTCCTAAGTGGGTAATGTTCTCTTCGTTTTATTAGTTACTTTTTATCAAAGTGTTGCCTGATCTAGATCTAACGCTGAAATGAACAACTCAGTGCGCCGTCACCCGTTTGGTATAAAATGCCAGTCGCGGCCAGCAAGAGCATCGCCTGTCCAGTTCCGCCTGATTATGATAATGTATTAAAGATGGATACTGTCCTTATATGTAACATACACAGAGCGTGCACTTAGGAGAAACAAGAGGCGCGTTCCAGGCAAGGCCAGATTTCATGCAAGCTTGAGGGGAGGATATGTGGTGAAAACAAGACATGAGACTGAGAGAGGGTGTGAGTGGTACAAACAAACAATAGGACAGGGATGCGATGCTGTAATTCTTACAACTTGTCGTAGCCATTGTGGAAAAGCGCTGAAACAAGTGGGATTGCCATTGGATAATTTAGATGGCGAGAGGGAAAGGGGAGGAGGAAGGGTATGAAGTGGAGGGTTGGTGATGAAAGCGAGAGGAGCAAGAGGAGGTTTGTTTTAACTCTTTTTTTCTTCTTCTCGCCCTCTTTCTCTTTCTCTCTCTCTCTCCATACCCCCCCTCCCCAACCCCAAATCTCTATTCTCGCTCTTTATATCTCTGTCTCTCTCTTTCTTTCAATTTCTCTCGCACAGTTTTTCTTCCTATCCTTTTTTTACTGCCTGCCGTGTTTTTATCCCTTTACTCATCCCCTCTCTCTCTCTCTATCTCTCTGAGTCTCTCTCTTTCTCGCTCTTTTCACTCACTCACTCTTTTTGATTCCCTTTCTCTATCTCTGCCTCCATTGTATACCTCAAGCATGATCTAATTTGTATGCAAACCTGAAGGCGGCGTCCACAATACATCGATTTGATATGAAAATAGCCCACCTCAACAGGGCAGCTGGGGAGCTGATACTGTGATAAGTGCAATCTTAGCCATACCTTCACAGCCTGTGCGAAGCCAAAGATGGAAGACGGGAGACAGAAGCAAGAGAACCCGTTGGATCTTCTTTCCAGGGATAAGAGACATGAATAAACCCTTGCGACACAGATAATTACAGAAAATTGCTGTCGCTTTTCCCAGGGGTTTTTTCCCTTGTGCGCGGCCGGGGACGCGGACTATATTGGCCTCCTGACAAACTAATCCGCCATTTACGAGGATCTCATTGTTTCGGCGGGCGGTGTTTCTGTGTCCCTCCGCGGCATGTGAGTGACGTTTAGCCGGATGTGACGTCAGACCGGATGTTCGGCCTTGGGCGGCGACATGGCGGCTTGATTGGCCTAATGCTCTTCCACATCAGATCGGTGGACAGTGGCACTGGTTTATGCAGCTGCTTTTCTGATGGCCCATGTCTACAAATGCATCCATGTCTTATATTATTTATAGGGCACTTAGGTGGGCTATTGGCTAAATAAGCAGGCATTTCACATAGGGCAAATTTAATGTCGGATGCTTTTATGCCCTACATTATTAGAGAGGATAGTTTAATCGTAAAATACTTTATGTTATATATGTTTGTTTATTTTAGAAACTACGGGGATGTCATAATTTGTATAAAAAAAATATATATATAAAGAATCAACAATTATAATTGTATGTATACATACATACATATTGAGTTATTCTTCTAGAGTTAACTCTTTATTATAATTATACTTAAAATGTGTTTTCATTCATTTAAATAGTGAAAAAGTTCGTATTAATAGTAATCCTAAATACTGGAAGATTTAACAAAAAAAAAAAGAGTCGGTTTATGTTATCATTGTTTTTTCATTTACGATGATGTTTTATGAATGTAAAGTTTGTATAATCAAACTATTTGTACAGAAATTATCATCGAAGTATTTAAATGCAAAAAAGAAGGCCAAAACCACCCGAGAGGCTTTATCGTTAACCCCTTTTTGCGGGATAAAAAAAAAAAGGGGGGGGGTGCTGTTGTTTATTTAGGGTCATTGTTTTGTTTTGTTTATTTTGTGTGTTTTTTGTTTTTGTGTTTGTTGGGTGTGTTTTTTTCCTGTTGTTTTTAGGAAGAACTCAGCTTGTAATAGAATGATAAAAACGGTTGTTTAGATTAAATAATGTTAATAATAATAATAATAATAACAATAATAATTATAATAATAATAATAATAATAATAATAATAATAATAATAATAATAATAATAATAATAATGATGATGATAAAAATATATGTGTGAGCCCCTGGAATAGTTATTAAGAGTTATGATAGGACGAGTATGGTAAAGAATGATATGATAGATAACCATAAAATTTTAAAAAGTTTTCTTCGTTTTGAGGAAGCTTCTCTCTTATTCCTCTTTTCTCTATATCTCCTTTCATCTCTCCTTTCTCTCTCTCTCTCTCGGTCTCTCTCCTCTCTCTCTCTCTCTCTCTCTCTCTCTCTCTCTCTCTTTCTCTCTTTTCATCTACTATTTATCTTTTGTTGTAACGCCTCCAACGTTTTTATGTAGGCCTACTGTAAATAGCTCCCAGAACGGCATACCTAAAATTCGGCCGTGACATGAAACTAAAACTAACCTAACCATTAGTGAAAACATGAGATGGCCTGAACCTTGGTGGAACTCGCAACCTTCCAATTACCCTTGGACTTGATAGAGGAAGAACGACTCCTCCTAATGCCAGTGTTGCAGCATTGAACTTCTGGAACAGTTGGAGCACCGGGCACCCCTAGACCATGTTTCAGATATCTGCTTGACACATAGGCCTACATGATATTAAACTCACTTTCAGAAATAACATAGTCATAAACTAATAACACATTTAATGTTATTAAATATAATTATGCAGTACATGTGAAATGTCATTTTTGTAAGCTTCGTCCGCTTTGAAAGGCTAGATTGCACATCTCGAACCTCCTAAAAGCTATTAACTCTAACCCACGAGCTATTGCTCAATTTCTACCTGAAACTGTCTCAGGACCTTTTGTAAGTGACACCCTTCTTATGGGATTCTTGTCCGTGCTTTTAACTGTTCGATCACCCGACCTCTAGGCCATTAGACTCATCGACGTCTATACCAGGCAGGGAGTCAGCCCAAGCTGAAAGGTTCTTGTGCGTTTGTTTAAGTCCCGTTTAAAGGCAAGCCCTAAAAAGGATTAACAGAAAGATGCGCGGCGTCGGTTGATAGTCCTAATGAGCTTTTGTACCTTATTGTCACATAATTATGGATAGTTTTCTTTCAAATCCACAGGTTAACGACCCCAATTGGGAAACCTTCTGAAGAAAATATTAATTACACTAGGCCAGATAGCTAGATTTTCTAAAGTTTTTACCCAACACATAGGTAACTTCATCTTTCATTACACTGGGTATATTCCATTCTCCACTGATATGGGACTGTTAATTTAACCAAAATTATATAATGCGGATATGCTTGATAGATCACAACTCTGTTCTCAATTCTGGTGTTCTGGTTAAATCTGGAGGGCATTTTGAAAGATCTGATGAAGCTTTCCAACCACCATAACTGTTGAATACATTAAACCTATTGCTTTGTTGTAACCCACCGATATCCATGCCATGACTACTTCAGGTAACTTATAAACTTAAAGGCGAGATAACTCTTATGTGTATTATATTTGGTTTTTAGTCAAGCCAAAATAAAGTTGAGGACTGTCTTATCAGTATATAGCACACCAGGGTTGATAGTACATTTTTCAAAACCAGGCTTTCAAAACCAGGCTCATATTTCTCACTGTTGGCTCATCTCTTTAAGTACAAAACCACGCCATCACGTGTATAGACTTGAGGAAAAGGATCATTTCATGACTTTACGACGAGCTCGATTTTCACACGGTAAGCATGATTTATTAATGAGAGAGAGAGAGTCAAGGTCACAGTACGGTTTCCCAGTACATAAGACTAGCGTGGGACGGCAGAAACGTCATGGCCTGATCTGCTGATGAGACTTATTTTTAGCGGCACTGGACGTGAAGATTATGCCATTAAACGTTAGCGATATCCGTGAGGCATTGTTCCAACAACAACCAGAATATTACACTGGCAGTGCCAAGGCTGCTTTTAAGGAACACGAGCCAGTTCAACGAATTGGGGTTGGTTTCTGCAAGTGCATCGTCAGCTACAAGGCTATATCGTGGATGGGTCCTTAGACTAATATCGGTTCTGCGGTAAACCGCGCAGTTGACATTCGATAGATCTCTGGTTGGATCCACAACCGGATCCCATTGTCCTCTACTGGTTGGGTCGGCCTCAGATTAATATGACTGGCTGAGACAGAGGTACCCTGCTCTGACCTCAGTGTGCCAGTGCTGGAACTTGTCAGATGTTTGTCCTGCTACCTGGCCTCAATTCAGCCCAGTTGTTGTAGTTAATGCTGTTGTTGTTGTTGTTGTTGTTGTTGTTGTTGTTGTTGCTGTTGTTGTTGATGTTATTGTTTTGTATGATGGAGGTAAAGAAGTCAAGAAACAACCAATCAACCATTGTCGTTATGTCTTGTGCACTTCCATTAGGTCAAAGAGATAGGGAAAGATATATGTGCAGTATGTACAACGATGCTATTCAAGATAAAGGGTTATTTTAAATGCTTTAAACTATATTTAATCCAGGGTTTAAGCTCAACGTCTTTGACCATGTCACCTTTCTCTATATATTTGGCTCTTGGTAGTCTCTTTTCTATGAGTGATCCCAACTGTCGAAGCTTGTCTAATTTGTTATTTAATTTTATGAGTTTCCTTGACACATCTATGTCTTGAACATATCATCTTTAAATGTTTCCTCTAGGAGTTAATAAAGGATAATTTAATCTTATCTTAATGAATTTTATCTTTTTTCACCTTATATTATTCACAATGTCTAAAATTTACTCTATTTTTTTTCGTATTTCCCAATCAACTCTCTTTTTTCTTATTTTCTTTCCATTTGTCAAGCCTTTTAATATCCTTTAAAAAAAATTAAAAAACGCCACACACACGCGCACAGTGTCATTTTTAATTTACCTCGGTGTGTTTTCCGTGTGTTTCCTTTAAAATTATCTGCAAATACTTCCATCAGTATGGTAATGGATCAAAGCTCAAATTTTCTCTTAAAAATTGTCTTGTCCTTTATACAAAATTCTTAAGACCAATTTGAAGGAACGTTATTGGTTTATCATTTAAAGGGGAACAACTCGCAGCTGAGCCTTTTGGTGTCAACACAACTCAATCAGACCTCATAGACGCCTTTATTCGACTGGAAGCTTGACAATCAAACAGCATTGTATTGACCCTCAAGCGTTTTGAGTGTTGAAACGCCCTCTGTTGACAGCGTTCTGAACCATAAAGTCCCAATCACTTGTTCCATAAGTACTTTTCTATTGACCATCGACTAAGTGAAGAGCCAGTATCTCTTTTCTTTCACGAGCAGCGTCAGAAAGATTTTTGTCGATGAAAATTAGCAATGTTTACAAAAGTGAATGTCTCCAATCATTAAAATTTGAAACTCTGTATGTTTTTTGTCAGACTAATGTATTTTCAAATCCCTCAATATCGGGAAATTTGTATTATGGTATTTCTAGTAGGGTCTATTTTAAGTTAAGTTCGTTGTCTTTGATGTAATTTCTATTGTTTCCATTAGGTCCTTTGTTCGTCTAACAGTTTTTTTTCTTTCAGACTCACACTCTCTCCCCCCCCCCCCCCTTTTCTTCTCTAACTCTCATTCTTTTTTTTCTCTCTCTCTCTCCCAACTTTCCTCTCTTTCTCTGTCACTTTCTCTCTCTTCTTTTTTCACACTCGCTCTCTATCCCTTCCTCTCTCTTTCTAATTCTCTGTCTGTCTGTCTCTCTCTGTCTCTCTCTCTGTCTCTCTCTCTCTGTCTCTGTCTGTCTGTCTCTCTCTCTCTCTCTCTCTCTCTCTCTCTCTCTCTCTCTCTCTCTCTTACCACCTTTCTTGTCTACGTTTCTAATTACAGAGCCCAGCCTAGCAAGCCCACACCAAGAAGCGCGATCATACTGAGCTATGATGGATTGGGTCCGTTTTCTACAATAGCGCGACAGAAATTCATCAGACATTGGACTTTCCTGGTTTGATTCTTCACAATTTCTCGAAGAACTTATCTGTATATGTACAACAGAATAACGTTCTGAATTCCCCCTTTTCCTTATCCATTTGTGCGCCCTGAGTACATGGACCATTTTGTAGGCGCAGTAGAGGTAAAAATCCATGAAACTCCATTTCTTGCAACCATCTAAACACTGCACTCTTTCATTCTTGAATATTGTCTAATTTTCTTCCTCCTTCCCTTCAGTCAGACTGTGTTTCTTTTTCCTTCTTTTTTTCTTTGTATAAATCTAGTACATTGGTTATAAACGTTCTATATAGATATAAATATTCTTCGATTCTTTCAGTGTCCGGTGTTCACTGTATGGCATCCCCCCCCCCCTCAGGATAACTTAGGAGACGTTGAACTCAGAAAGGAAACGGTGAGCAATAATTCTATACTAAATTCTTAGCATAGTTAGGGCACATTGATAACCACAAAGTATTATTGGTTTTTGCCCACTTAGCTTACACAACAGCCAAGTTAACTGTCCCAAGTAAGTTGAGTTGAGTTGAGCTGATTGCCATACGTTCAGCGTCAGCACTTTATAGCATATAATGTGGATAGGCTCCAAGACGTCTGGCATTTTTATGTGCTCCTACATACGAAACAGTGCGAGAAGACTGTTCCAGCTGTTCACATTACAAATGTATTCTGACCCCGACCCAACCAGTAAGGACTTAATTGAACAAATACATTTTGACCGATCACGGGTTTTGAACCAAGAACCTCCTGATTGGGAGACCAACGCACTAGTATTTTATCAAGTTTACCTCTTGCCCAAATTGGTGCTAGAGGTCTAATGATACAGTTTTTACTTTGAGTATTCATGCAAATAAAATTCCTCTTTAGCTGGTCTAGGACAAGGCAGTCTAGGGATAGAGCGTGCGGCTTTCGTCGGAAAGTTACGGGTTCGATCGCTGGTCAGTCTGTCCTTTTACTTCACACAACTCAACAAGGCTTTTCTTTTTAAACAAAACTAATACAATAGTTACAAACTTTTAAACTAGAGGGCTGTTTACAATCCATATGCGGTGATGTTTTCCATTGTACCTTACTGAAATACCGGTACGTTAGACAAGAAAATAATTGTACTAGTTTTACCCTTGTTTTCCATTTTGTTTCTTGTGCCTCAATTTATAGAAGGCAAACAAATAAAGTTACACGCTATTCCCTTTATGGCCTATGTTACAGACTTCCATTTCGGAGACTCCCAAAAAATCAATTATCAGTAATTTCAGCTCGGCCTAAGACATCAATGTTTTTGTTTTGAAACTCTTTTGCCTAGTGTGTGCTCTTTATTCAGTGTCACAAATTTATTTTTTAACTTATTTGAGACACACAATATTTTTTTACTTGTCTAAAAAGATAAATGAATTCTACACCTTTTTTCATTTTCATGTCTGCCTGTTAGCTTTTCAAATTTCTATGCCTGTCTTTTTGTCTTTCCGTCTGTCTGGCTGTCTGTCTGACTGTTTATCTGCTTTCCTGTCTTTATGTCAGTGTGTCTGTCTCTCTCTCTCTCTCTCTCTCTCTCTCTCTCTCTCTCTCTCTTTATTTCTCTCTCTCTCTTTCTTTTTTTTTCTTTCTGTCTTTCTTTCTTTCTTTCTTTCTCTCTGTCTGTCTATAATACATCTTTATCCCAAGATCACGATGGTGGTGCTTTTTTAATTAATATGTCGCGATATAATTATACTCATCTCACAAATACTAACAGGACAGTTACGATTTTTTTTTACTCTAGACTCGCACTATTGTATGATAACTATTCTGATTTAACACTTGATTAACTATGCCGTTGATTCGACATGATAAAAACAGTGTCAAGTAACAAAGCATATGACTAGCCACTTTAGTTAACTGGCCATTAAACCACCTGTCCTCCTTCCTTTCAAAGATCAACAGTTCAAGGTTTATTACTGTCTGGAGTTAGTTCCATTTTCATTGTTACTACCCTTTTTAGAATCTCTGAGGAATAGAAATCAATAATAATTTCCATGTTTTGAATATGATAATTAATTTATATTTCTCTTTCTTAATTCACTATTTTTGGATAAAAGGACGTTTTCTATTTTACATTATTATTGCTCTTATTGGTCATTATTTCTAAGCTGGTACATCAAGTCATCGTCGCTAATGAACTTGGTCCAACAGACCTTTGTCTAGAGCTTGAAATATCGCGTAACTTATTTAATGGATCAGTTAAATAATTATATTTTTCATGGTTAACATATCATTTGGCCATGTTGTTGTTGTTGTTGTTGTTTTTTGTTGTTGTTGGTGGTGGTGATGGTGCTTCTGCTGCTGTTTTTGTTGCTGTTGCTGTTGTTGTTGTTGTTGTTGTTGTTGTTGTTGTTGTTGTTCAAAATAATATTGTGAAATTAAATGTTTATGTCCCAGATACTTTGTATCATGGCTTCGCACTGTTTTTTTTAATTTTGTGCGAGTACATTGTTTTGTTTTGTTTATTGTAAAAGGTCGTTCATGTATTCATTGCTTTTCTTTGACCAACCTTTCGATAAAATTCATTGTATCCAGTGCACAGCAAATAGGTACTGGTTGTTTACCGTATGGTTAGCAAGGGAAAGCCCCCTTTCAAAACGTCTATCTCTGGAGGAGAAATAATGTGAAAGAAATAAAAAAATTAGACATGTTGGCATATTCATTGACAAAACCTTTCTTTTAAAAGATAACGCCGGTACGATTGTGAACAAAAATCAAAATACATATAATATACTGCTTGAGAAAATTTCCATTTTTAAATTAAATAATGTTTGTCAAACCTTACTTCAAATGTTTTACTCTTCTTCTGTCAGCAGTGTAATGACTTTCGGAAGTAAAAGGCACTACACAGGAGGATATTGACTGACTGTGTCAAAGACTACTACTACACAAGCACACGACATACTGGTACGCTTTTCACATCTCTCGCGACATAACTATGACAAAACATAGAGACAGTGCAGACGAGATTTGCTGTGCAAGACCAGTATGATATGAGGTCTCTTTCCTGCCCAAATCTATCATAATTTTTCAAAAAACATGTCTAAAGGGCATGGAAAAACGATAACATTTAGCTAGGTACTTGTCGTGTGCCTTATAAAAGTATGCACATTTTTACAAAGTGATATTTAGACTTGCAACATTCTCAATTTCACATATTCATATTTTAATACTATTCTTATACATTAATTTATTTTTATAGATATATGTATACATAAAATAAAAATTGTATTATATATATATATGATATTGTATTCTTTTTTATTGTAGTTTAGATCGGTCATCTCTATTTTTAATCCTAACTAAGGCGAAAAGCATATACATTTTTGTAGAACTTCGGCTATAATTACAGAGACGATCTATAGAGAGACGGTGCACGTTGGCAACTTTGCGTCTGTGTGTGGACCAGCTGTCTGCTCAATTAAGGCGGTGACATTTTGCAAGACCTTGGCGCCTCAGCCTTTGCAGTATCCTGCAGCGCTGCAGCGTATGTTATCGTTTGTTTGCGACGCCGTAAAACAGAAATAGAGAAACCTACAAAAATTCGTATTTTAAATTGTACTTTTCCCATTGATTGTAATAAAGAGCCACTCTGAATTTTTTTCTTTTCCACTTCAAACAGAAAAGTAATGAAACCGTAAGAAAAATTGGATTTGACTCAGGAAAATATAACAAGAGATTGTTTTTCTTGATATTATTGTTTTTTGCAATTATGTAATGATTGATGTAAAAGATTTTTAAAGTTTACAACAGAGTGAGTATCAGCGAAATTTCCCAATCAAAACAGGATTAAAGAAGGGCCTGTAGCATTCTGTTCGACTCCATCATTGAAAAGAAACAAAAAAAAAACTGGAGTTCATGGAAAGCAGGGATTCCAAAAGTGCTACCAGAAATCAAACATGCAACAACCGTACTTGGCTTTTTTCATTTCTTGCATCTTCTTTTATTCCTAATTTACTGTATTGCTGCTTTGATCTAATTAGAGTATTTGTGTAAATAAAATTTGACAAGAAAAGGGTGAATTAAAAAAGAATACAATTCCTTTAAATAACACACACACACACACAAAACTGTTGGTTGAAGTAAATGCTCCTCCATTAATCCCTATAAAAATACTCTCAGTTTGGCCCACAAGCGCCGTAACGCTAGAATGACACACCCCCAGCACGCGTAACGCAGCCTCACACTTTTTTGTTTTATCACTTTGACGTCACTCCGTACACCGTCTCGCTATCATCTAGAGTCTCTGGTTTTCTTGTGCGATCTCAATGAAATAGCATCATAATAATACATAGTTTTATATTGGTTTTACATTTTTTTTTAAAGATTATTTATCTCTATTTTTTAATCATGATCAACGCCATATAAATTTTTTAATGCTTGTATAACCATACGTGAACATTCTTTTTTTTTCTTTTTAATTTTGTTGTTGTTGTTGTTGTTGTTGTTGTTGTTGTTGTTGTTGTTGTTGTTGTTGTTGTTGTTGTAAATTGTGCAAGTGGTCTTGAACAGGCCATTTTTAAATTTTCTTTTTCTTTTTATACAAGATTGTCTTATCTTATCTTAACCGCCTTAGGGCACGGGGGCTAGAGCGCTCAAGACGTGAAATTATATCAAAGAAAAAAAAGTGCTGTCAGTGCAAAGCTTAGTAGCATAAAATGTAACCTTAACTTAGGAGACGAAAACACATTTAGCGAGAGCAAAAGACAGACAGTAAAACAGACAGACAAGTAGAAAGGCAGAGAGAGACAGAGACAGAGACAGACAGAGAGGAAATGACATACATACATAAACAGAGATAGATACATGAATAAATTGATCGAGATAGACAGATAGGTAAATGAGAAAATAAATCAATAGATACAAGGATATCTAGATGGATGGATATATAAACAGATAGACAGATACATAGATACACACACACGCGCGCCCACGCACGCACGCACGCACACACACATATACATACACACATACATACATACATACATACATACATACATACATACATACATACATACATACATACATACATACATACATACATACATACATACATACATACATACATACATACATACATACATACACACATACATACATACATACATACATACATACATACATACATACATACATACATACATACATACATACATACATACATACATACATACA
>RQTK01000350.1:64410-89485 GCA_003991915.1 Elysia chlorotica | reverse complement strand
ACATACATACATACATACATACATACATACATACATACATACATACATACATACATACATACATACATACATACATACATACATACATACATACATACATACATACATACATACATACATACATACATACATACATACATACATACATACATACATACAGCGCCCGGTTTTATAGACACGCCCCACACCTCACCTTCACCCTCTCAAGATTTTGTAAGCACGAACCTCGTATGACACTATATAAGTACATCGCCTAGGTAAGCCTAGAAACTAGACCTAGAGTTGTAAGTACAACGTCGGCGGTAAGCTTACGATTCGTCTTAAGATATAAACAAAAGAAGGCTTACGACAAGTTGTTAGCTGCTGCAGCGACGGAATGGTTAACCCTTGTGGCACGTTGATCTGACAATGTTTTGACTGCAGCACAAAAGAAAAGGAAAACTTTTAAAAAAATTTTTTGGAAAGAAGAAAACGTGATAGGCTAAAATTAATGCGCCCCATATATAAATCTTTGGTCAGATTGTGGCTTGCACGCCAAAGGACTTGTGTGCTCAATGAAAGGACCAATATTGTTTATTAAGTAGGGTCTTATACCTGTTTCATTCTGTCTGTGTGTCTGTCTGTCTGTTTGTGTTGGTAACTCTCCATGTTCTTCCCTCCTCTGTCTTTTTTCTTTATCGATCTGTTTATTTATCCATATCTCTCCCTCCCTCCACCTGCCCGCCAATACTCCATCGCTTTATCTATCTATCTATCTATCTTAATAATAATAATAATAATAATAATAATAATAATAATAATAATAATTATGATGATGATGATGATGCTAATAATAATATATGTGTGAGCTCCTGGAATAGTTATTAAGAGTTATGATAGGACGAGTATCATAATAATTATAGTAAAGAATGATAGGGTAGATAACGATACAATTTTTAAAAATGTTCTGCGTTTTGAGGAAGCTTCTCTCTCCTTCTCTCTTTCTTTTCTATCTTCTTTTATCTCCCCTTTTCTCTCTCTCTCTCTCTCTCTCTCTCTCTTCTCTCTCTCTTTCTCTCTCTCTTTTCATCCTATATTTATCTCTAGGTGTGACGTGTCCAACGTTTTCATGTACTGTAAATAGCTACCCGAACGGGATACCTAGAATCCGGCGCTCACATGAAACTGAAAAGAACCCAACCATTAGTGACATGAGATGGCCTGAACCTTGGTGGAACTCGTAACCTTCCAATTACCCTTGGACTTGATAGAGGAAGAACGACTCCTCCTAATGCCAGTGTTGCAGCATTGAACTTATGGAACAGTTGGAGCACCGGGCACCCCTAGACCATGTTACAGATATCTGCTTGACACATAGGCCTACATGATGATGAGCTCACTTTCAGAAGATACTTAGTCTAGAACTATTTATAAATGTTATTAAATATATGCAGTATCTGTGAAATGTCATTTTTTTTTAAGCTTAGTCCCCTTTGAAAGGCTAGATTGCACATCTCGGACCTCTTAAAAATTATTAACTCAAACCCACGAGCTATTGCTCAATTTCTACCTGAAACTGTCTCAGGACCTTTTGTAAGTGACACCCTTCTTATGGGATTCTTGTCCGTGCTTTTAACTGTTCGGTCATCTATATATATATCTATCTATCTATTTATCTATCTATCTATCTATCTATCTATCTATCTATCTATCTATCCATCAATCTCTCTCTCTATCTATCTATCTATCTACTTATCTATATATCGACTCATCTATCTATCTATCTTTCTTTTCCACTGTCTCTCAGTCTCTACAACAAACACACACACACACACACACGCCAAGCACCGTCACGAACTCACATTTTGTGAGATGATCTGTATATCTAGTAAGTAACGAATACTTAATGATTCACCCTGCACTTATCTTTCGCGATTTCTGGTGTGATCGTGTTAAAGCCAGTGATAATCTAGATAATAATATATACATATAGGGTCAATGATTAACGCTCTCTGAAGAGCTGTTGAGTTCAAGTGCTAAGCAGTAAGCTTAAGTCTCAAACGTTACACCCGTTACTCGAAACTGAAACTAAAACTAGTCAGCAGTGAAACTGAAAATTACAACTTAAAATAGAGTTTTCCAGGAATTCATAGTCAATATTATTGTTGAACTGTTTACCCACATGCACGGGGGCACTTACAAACTGTCAAGTCTTATACTTACATAACCCTCATCCCCCTGTCTCTATTTTACTCTCTCTTTCTCTCTCTCTCTCTCTCTCTCTCTCTCTATCTCTCTCTCTTTTTTTTTCTTTCTCTCTTTCTATTTAATTCCTTTTTTCTCTCTTTCTCTCTCCCTCTATATCTCTCCCTCTTTCTCTATTTCACTCTTTCTCTATCTCTTTCTCTCTCTCCCTCTATATCTCTCCCTCATTCTCTATTTCACTCTTTCTCTCCCTTTCTCTCTCTCCCTCTATATCTCTCCCTCATTCTCTATTTCACTCTTTCTCTCCCTTTCTCTCTCCCTCTCTCTCTCTCTCTCAGCCTGTGACGTGACAGCCGATTTGGTGAACACTACTTACGTGGTACATGCTAGCATAGTAGCTTACGCGTAAACAATTTCAACAAGAGAGAGAGAGAGAGAGAGAGAGAGAGAGAGAGAGAGAGAGAGAGAGAGAGAGAGAGAGAGAGAGAGAGAGAGAAAGAGATTTTATTATGAGGTTATGTGTCCGACCTTGAACCCGAGAAGATTGGTGTCTTGGAAAAGTAATTGACACATTTAGACGCAACGCGGCGCAGTGATTGGTTTCATTTTCTATGCTTTTCCAGGAACTGCAACGTGGTAAACCCAGCGCGTCCCTTTTACTGGCTCCAGCAAAGCATTATAAACAAAGTATTTTAAAAGAACTTACAGAAGGCTAGCAGTAGTTAGTTGGAAGTTGAGCGTAATCTGTGTTGAAACAAATTGGCAGAGTTTTAAAGTTACGGATATAATTTTTAATTGATATCGATTTGTTGTTTTTCATGTTTGCTTCAATCCTGCATCTACTTTTCAACGTTTGCAAAGCATTGAGGGGCGAAGTTTGTGCAAGGCAATTTATTTAAGCCTACAGTCTGTTCTATCAAAGGAGAAATAGATCTTGATCTACAGTTACGTTTTTGGTCTCAGGCAAGTAAATATTTTGCGTTTAGAGGGTTATTTAATCGTGATCAGTTTTTAATTACTCTGGTAATCTTTCAGATACAGTACTGTGATTTTGCGTTAAATTATTTTTTGAGTTTATACGCGCTATAGCGTTTCTGTTGAAATTTTGCTAGATTATGTAGTATCGTGTAATGAACATGAACATTGTGTATCACTATGTTTTTACATGACACGGTATATAACCAATCTCTAGATCTAGGAAAAGTTAATTTAGGTGAGATTTAGGCTTAGCTTTATTTGACGGCTCTATCATATATATTTACATTAAGACGTACATAATTACAATGCGTATGAAAATATGGATAAACCCTACATAATTTTAGTACATATAGCAAAACTTTAACATAAACCTGTATATTTAATGTAGAGGCAGAATATATATTTATATATTGCTGTTGGACAAATTATATATGCTATGGCCTGATGCAATCGAGTTTAGTAAAATTATACTAAAGTTGTTTGAATCTTTCTTGTAGGTTGTGGATTGTAGCGTTGGCAAAGATTAAAACGTCTTCCAGATTGACACTCTACACCTAGGTAGCCTTGCGCTTTGCCTGCATCTGAGTGAAAAACCAAAAACAGACTTACAGCTTGATCTGTTCGTCTTCCTGCCTACATTAAATTATGGCGAATAAAATCCATGGCGATTTAAAGGTAATTATCCTACCAATAATTTGATTTTTGTAAAATATTTCTTTATACTGGTTACTTTTTTGTGAGGGAAAAAATATTTTAATGACTGAGTTCAAAAAGTAAGTATGTCCACTTTTCATACTTTGGAGAAAATGGAAAAACAAAATTTTTATACGATATGAAATGCTATAAAATCTTTGTTTTAAATCTTTTTACGCCCCAAGCAGAAGAGGTGTGTTGCTTGATGTTCTAAATAACATGTTCTATTAAAAATTCATATTATCTATGCCATTGTTGAAAAAAATCGACTTAAATGCAGATATTCATTTCTTGCAGAAAATTCTTGTGACATAGATATTGGTAATATCAACATCACTGTGCATATTCACTTCTTGCGTAACTCGACTCAAACCTTTATGTTATTTGTAATATATCAATTGCAGTTAACACCCAGGGTGTGTCACCTTGTCGATATTAGATAGACAATTATCTTGACACCTTGAGCTCTTTAATGATGATGATGATGATGACGACGGACTTTAAGAAAAGCAACAGACAAAGAATAATTATCATGACTTAAACTAAGTAGTCATTGGCTCCAATCCTTTCAGACACGTAAACTGAGGAGAAAGAGGAAGATGCTGAGGAGGAACCAACTCCGGCAGAAGGTTCGGGAACAAGAACATGTACATTGTCCACCCAGTCCTGAGCCTATAGTTCTGAGATTCCGGCCCTACACAGGCGTCATTCACCAGGTGGCCATGGACAGACAGCTGGATCTGCAGCACACAATGGCCGTTGTAGAGGACATCTTTGCCTTCATCCTACTCTATATAGGCATTACTGGCAGCGTGAGCTTCGGCTATCTCCTCACAATGTCCCCGCTAGCGAGGACACTTGTGCAGGACTTGGGTTTTGTGACTTTAAATTTTATTTTCAATTCTATGTGATTAAGATGGGAAGTGGGAGTGACAGAGAGGGGGTGGTTAGTTGTTAATGGGTATTTTAAACATCTGTCTAAAGCCGACAGACAGACAGACTGACAGAAAGACGGACAGACAGGCAAAGGTTTGTTGATTCATGCTTGACCAATTATTTAATCGGCTTTAATAGTATACAAAAAAAATTACGCATTTTAATTTGGACATCACTATGAAAGGTAAATAATGTAAAGAAGATAGAAGAGAGAGAGACACAGAGAGAGAGACACAGAGAGAGAGAGAGAGAGAGAGAGAGAGAGAGAGAGAGAGAGAGAGAGAGAGAGAGAGAGAGTGGGTGGGTGAGGGAGGGAGTGAGAGAGAGAGTTAAAGAGTGGAAGCGAGTGAATAGTTTTTATATCACATTTTGACAATTTTTGCTTCCTTCTGCTCGCCCAAAGATCTACTGTGCCTCTCAGTTCTACATCATATTGCATAGCACATACAGTAAGTTTTCACTTGACGCAAATCAAGTAAATTGCAGTTTTAACACGACAACAATTATATAATGGTTGGATTGTTGTTTGTTTTGTTGTTGTTGTTGCTGTTGTTTTTGTTATTGTCGCTGTTGCTTTTGCTGTTGATGTTGTTATTTTATTGCTGTTGCTGTTGCTATTGTTGCTATTGTTGTTGTTGTTTTTTGATGCTCCTGTTGCTGTTGTTGCTGTTGATGCTGTCTGTAATGTTGTTGTTATTGTTGTTGTTGTTTTTTGTTTTCGTTGCTGTTGCTGTTGTTTTGGTTATTTTCAATCATGATGTTTGCTTTACAATTAGGACATGAAAAAGTATGAGAACTGTTTCTGTCCTAATAGAATCAAAATAATGTTAAAATCCATCTTGTACACTCACAATTTTTGCTCATTGTGTAAACAGCCAATTTTAGCGCCAGCAGTCCTACATTTCTTTTTATAACTGTTTAAAATCCATCTGTACACTCACAATTTTTGCTCATTGTGTAAACAGCCAATTTTAGCGCCAGCAGTCCTACATTTCTTTTTATAACTTGTTTAAACAAAAAGTGCCATAATAAAATATGTTTAAAAAAAGTAAAGCTTGTGTTTGTTCTCTCGGTTTCAATGAAAAAATATAATAGGTAAATGGGAGTTCCTGTAAGTTAGTCAATAGCCCTACCGACTCAGTATTAAGGCGCTTACGTGTTTTTGTGGCACCGGTACCAACATTATTCGGGCCATTTTGGTTTCTCGTTTAATATTATTTTGTCTTATAAGTATGTATCATGTTCACCGAGGAAGGAAGGATAGACCTGGACAAGAAACTTTATGACGGACCTTACGGGGGCTGCGTCTGACACAATGGGCAAACCAACATTACGATGATGATGATGATGATGATGATGATGACGATGATGATGATGATGATGATGATGATGATGATGATGATGATGATGATGATGATGATGATGATGATGATAATGATGATGATGAATACACACAACCGATGTATACTGTTTGAAATGTTACCTCTATGTACTTATTATTTTACATTCAACCGTCTGCATTGTTGCTTTGCTTCTAACTTCAGCACTATATAGGCTATTTGTCAACGGATCTCAAGACTGGCATCTGACAATTGTCAAGCTGCCAAGCATAGATAGTGCGGGGGGGGGGGGGGGAGAAAGGCGAAAAACACCTTTGAGCAGCGGGGGGGGGGGCGCGGGGGGGGGGGGGGGGTAAATTGGGCAAATCACATTTTTTTTAACTATGGTATGTTTCGAACCAAGGATCTCCCGGTTTCCAGTTTGCCGACCGAATCTATCGCTACGACAAGAAAATGGGGCCATGAGACAAGCGGCCACATCTCTTTAGATTGCCTAATTACCTAGATTTTCTTTTGAATCCTTTATTCAAACAAGGAAAACCAGCTCAGATCCGAACTTGCAAACTTCTGCTTCCCAGACAATAACACTTCCGACTGGACTAATAGATGACCCAGAGTAAAGGGCGAAAAGCATGAAACGTAATTTTACTTGCAGGTAGATTATGCGTTGTGTACAGGCAACATAGGCTGTTTTGATATTTGTTTCCGAAATCACGAGTTTGTGAGAAATTATAGTTTTTGTATTGGTGGTGGTAATAGTTTTTGTTTTGTTGGTGTTTTGTTGTTGTTGTTGATGGTGGTGATGATGTTTTAGAAGAGTAAATAAAGACGGGTGTATGGTCAATGCATTTACCAACAATTACATAATTATTTTGCCTCTCACTAAGGCACCTGCTCACACACTAAGACGAGAAAAAGAATTTTAGAAAGAAAGTTACTAAGATAACAGGATAAAATGCCCTACCCAAAAAAATCAGAAAGAAAACCGGTTTCAGAGATAAATTATAGTGGTATTTGTATCAAACCACAGAAGAAAAAACGTGCGGGCAATGTCGCAAGCATGAATAACACTATATTGACAATCAAAATCGCCGAAGACAGCTAGGGAATCGGAAAATAGAGATCGAAAGAGAGAAATAAAAAGACAGACAGACATAGACGTCAGACCTAAATGCAGAGACAAACAGAGACAGACAGACGGACAGTCAGACAAAAAGACAGAGACATACAGACAGGCAGACAATGTAATGATACGACGCTAGTGACCTAGTGGACTAGTGGCGCAGAAAAGCACAGCAAAGTGGGCGTTTGAGATTTGGTGCGGAGGACATTTTGCAATGGATGAATATAGCCTTGTAAGAATCATATGTAGGTAGGAATAGACATATTCGCCTCACGAGATTTTAGTTTTCACTTACACATTGCCTCTCTAATTAGTGGAACGTGAGTGGCTGAGGCACGAGTCAACATATTTCCACACGATCTTATAGCAGCACGTAGAATTGTGAGAATTTAGTTTTAGTACACGTCTACAATATAGCCTATACAGTGCTGACGTTGAATGCTAAGCTACAGGCAAACATACACGACGGTAGAATTTATAGTGCAATACAGTGCTGACGTTGGACGCTTAACAAAAAAACAAAACAAAAAATAAATAAATAAAAAAACCCTCTCTTAATCGTAAGTTCCCCCTTTAAACACCGAGGCTTGTTTACAACTGAAGTGCCAGGCTACTGGGGGTTTTTGGCGGTCTGATCAGTTATGCGAATCGAGGCGTGCCCGAGCCTTCCAAAAATTACAGGCAGATCACCGAAGTAAACAAATATTTGCATTTAGAACCAAAGTGGTATATACATAATTAAAATATAGACAGCGTTAGGACAGATTACATCCTCAGACTAGTAGGCTTATAGGCTAAACAAAAAAATTATTAAATATTATTCTGTCCTAACTGTAATTTTGCTTTATAATAGATCAATATTACCATTGCTTTGTAAAAAATGTGTTCATTAAAGTCAACTGGATGGCTCTGCCTGTTAATTTGTGTAACCACGGGCGTGCTTAAACAGCTTCGTCTTTGAGAAATGTAAATACACCCTGGGCGAAGCCAACAGGTCCAGTCTTTAAATTGATCCAAGTGAATACATTTCTGCATGTTGAGAATAAAATTGATCTATTTCTTTTCAATTAATGTGATAGTTAGGACTGATTTGAAACCCAGCCCACAAGCCTATTTCTGCGTTCATATTTAAGTCACCGAAAACATAAGCACCGTAAGTTATAGGAATCAGTCTATGTAATTTCTCCAAACATTCAGGTAGGCGGCTTAGTCTCTGCGCCCATAAGTACTATAAGCGACATATAATGTTATAGGAATGAAATTTTCATTCTTACTTGACTATTTCAACGGGCACGTCGCTGAGTGAGTGAACTTATGATGTCTGGACTGGTTACATTTCCACTGACCATTTTCTTATCGAGGCAGCATCATTGAAAAAAATCTGATTTGATTTTGTAAACCAGCTATAAAGTTTCTGGGGTTCCGTCGAGCAGAATTTCATTTTGTGAAATATTTTTACAAAAATGCATTTGTTTTTCTTTTCTCGGATGACCTGTGTGGAATTGAGGAGTGTCATGCCTTCTTGCTAGTTTGTATGAATATTTGCATATGTTCGCGCAGAACCAGTGGGTTTTTTTTTTATTGGCGATCAATCACCACAGAAAATGCGCGGCTCTGTGTACAGCCACCGGTGTGTTCGGTGACAGAAGTATTGTCCCACCTACACGCCGCAATGTTTGGTATCTCTGTGGGGGCCCTATGGCCATGAGCCCAACAATGTTAACTGTTCCAACTGTGCTTGTTATTTGAAAAAGCCTCTACACTGAGCTAAACAATATTTCTGGAGGGCTTATAAGCGCAAGCGATAGTGCATCGGGCCAACAATTGAAAGATATCCGGTTCAAGCCTACGGTCTGGCAAAGTATATTTGTTTATCTGGCCTCGTGATGGGAGCTGATATATGATACCAAGTATCTCCAAACTCTCTCTGTAAGACTTACGTCTGGGATACATCGCCGTATATAATTATCATAAAGGAATCCGTGACATGTTAGACTAGGAGAGAGCTTCTGTCTTTAACAAAGACCATCAATTATGTACTATCGCTCGCAGAAAATGAAGCTGTATGCTAGTTTATATATCGTCTCAAATGCCTCGAGAAAGCTACTACATGTATTTGGCGAAGGGACTCAGAGACTCTTTATTTATAGAATATCATGCTCTCTCTGAGTTTACCTTCTCCTGGGACTAAAAAAAGATCCCATACTGCGACGGGACCCCCACCACTACCGGATTGTATCGGAGCACAGCCCCCCCCCCCCCCCCTTCCCAATCAGCACCGAACCCCCATTAAAACCCTCTGTAAAACTAGGCATCATAAGACACTCTTAAGGGAGTGAAGGACACCCCCCTCCCTCACAAACACGCACACCTGAGCTGGGGCCAGTGAGCCCTGTAACCTATATCCGACACTGGATCCCACAGCGGGATAGCAAGGACTTCGCCAGTCCCCCCCCTCTCTCTCTCTCTCTCTCTCTCTCTCTCTCTCTCTCTGTCTGTCTGTCTGTCTCTCTCTCTCTCTCTCTCTCTCTCTCTCTCTCTCTCTCTCTCTCTCTCTCTATCTATCTATCTATCTATCTATCTATCTATCTATCTATCTATCTATCTATCTATCTATATATCTATCTATCTATCTATGTATCTATTTGTCTTTCTCTGTTCATCTCTCTATCTACCTCCCTCCTTCTCCCTATCCCTTTCTCCCACTCCCTCTCTGCTTCTCTCTATTTCTCTCCCTTTTTTGCTTGCTACATTTATCTCTTTATCTCTCAACGACACACTTTATTTTGTTCGTTGCTGCTTGCATTTCATAGGGGGGGCGCGGTGGCCCAGGGGTAGAACATCGGCTTCCGACGCAAAAGGTCCCGAGTTCGAATCCTGGCTCTTGCAATCCCTACTGGTTGGATCGGTGTCAGTATAATGTGACCAGCTGAGACATGAGTCATGGTATCCCCACCCTGTCTCGTTTGTGGCAGCACATAAAATTGTCAGACGTCCGTCTTGGGGCCCGTCCACGATATAGCCATAAGTTGCTGATGTTGGACGGTAAAAACCCAACCAACCAGCTTGCATTTCATCAATTTTGTTTTAAGGGGAAATAACTTCAAGGGTGTGTGGACACACGCCTATGTTTGAAATGATTGTTTCCCTTAATAGATAAATAAATATTGGTATCGTTTAAATCGGAACTTTCGTCTAGATTGGTATAATATTTCAACACACACACAATTCGCTAGAGAAGATAAAAGATGTTCAACAAGCAAAAACTTTATAGTATTATTTTTAGTAGCTCTAACTTGTTTTCTGTTTGCCGCTTTGTGTTGTCTTTGAAAGACTAGAAAAACTTTCACCTTTTAGCGAACACAATATGTGACTAGGATAACCCACTCCACTCGCTTGATGTGCTAATTTTGGTCTTCAAGTTGATGTCTTCTAATTATATCCCCTGACTCTTTCTGAGTTTACATTCGTCGTAAGGAATCTTATAAATCAATATTAAGAATGTCTTAACATACAAGTAAAATTTAGCACAAATCAGCTTTCTTCTCCCTGGCATAAATACTTTTATGTTTTATGTGGCGTAAGTGCTATAGCGTTGGTCAACCAAACTGAAAGTTCATGATTGAGCAATGATTGGTTCTCCCTACTGCTTGAGTATGAGTCAGGAGTCGTGATATTCCCGAACTCTCTTATGTGAAAGCTCGTAAAATTTGTCAGACACCAGTGTTGGGACCGGTCGCCGTGTAGGATCCTCCTAGAGAACTTAAGAGACGTAAAACTAGGATATACGAGTACTTCTCTCGGTAGAGTTAAAGCTTCAGCCTCCTGTGTATGAGCCCCACTAAGTCGGTATTGTTTTTTATTCCGTACTTGTTACGTCGCTTTCACTAGGTCTTACAATGTTACCGGTCAGTTCTAGCTAGCCCAGTAAGCCCGCCTTGCTGTCCTGCGCCTTATGAAATCTTTTCTAGCTTTGCGATCAAGGAGACGTTCAGCTAAGTAACAGTGTCTCTTTCTCTGACCACAGTTTTAATTAGTTAGATTTGTGTTTGCTTAAGATCGCCTATGTCAACAGAGAAAATTGACTTTGTGTTTTATTATTTTATAAAGATAGTGTGTACTAGAGATTCACGTGTTCACCGTCTTTGTCCATGATATGGTTTCGTTAGATCAGCAATCTTAGGCCTGAAACATATTAAGGCCTCGTTTCGTTTCTGCGCAGACTTTAAAATGCGAAAGGGGAAAAATGAATCAATCAGTTTTGTCCTGTTCTAATGTAGTTAAGATGGGATTTTTCACAGTTCCATTCTTCTCAGTTGTGCTGTCTTCGGATATGTTTAACCATCGACTTCTTTTATCATCAGGATTGTCGACTCAAAGCGCTTGGCCCTCCTTGAGTCCTTATCAGGACTTTTGCCTAGGTGTGAGACATTAGAACTGCACAGTCGCTAACATCTATGGTTGACAGTCCCTTAGTAATAAAAATCGATGAATTATGTTACAATAAATCAAAATTTTAGGAGGCACTGATGTTAAGCTCATAACCCTGTAGTCAAAGAATAGAGAGCCACGAGCTAAAATCAGAAAAGCTAATCATAAAGACCAATGTATTATAATATTTTCTGCAACAAAATACCAATAGACTTTCCCTCAAAATACTAAAAGCGCCTGAATGTCGAAGTGCACGGGAGTGAAATTCTGAACCATTGAAGACTGATGAAAAGCGCATTCAGGGATCTGAAATTGATGTGGTGCTACAAGAGACTACTATTACGCGATATTATAATGAACAATAAGTACTAAAACATACTTATAAACTTTAAATCTTACAAGCGGATGCCAATAATCACACAAAAAGATACACTTCCAAGGACACACTATCAGATAAAATGCATTCTATTTAAAACAATATTGCTATAAGAATAACCAGCTAAAAAAAAAGAGGTTGCTCAGCACCGCATTTGCAATAAGTCGGCATCAGCATTGGCGGCAGCGAACCGCGACAGAGATTTTTAGGATAGGTAGGGATGATATGCATTTTCCCAGACTTTGGGTCGGAGGTACTGTTTGGGTCGGTGTCAGTCTAATGTGACAGGCTGCGCAGTAGTCATGGTATCTGCGCCCTGTCTGGTGTGTCGCAGCATATACAATTGTCAGAACCCCGTTCACAATATAGCATATATAGTGCTGATGTTGGACGTTACACCAAGTGAACATTAACAACAACACGACCGCTATACTTCTTTTCAATGCGTAAATCACGGTGCAATAATCGGTAACACTGTAACTGTCAGGAGATCCAGCACTGTAAGCGGTAGCTTAAGTCTTATTTACAATTAATTCTTATCGCGAGTTGCAAGCTACCGCGACGTTGTTTTACTTACAGCCCCTACAGTGTAAAATGTAAAAAGAAGCCTAGTGTCCACATAGTTAATACACGGCAGGCTTATAAAAAAAAGGTTTGTTTTGTTTTTGTTTTTAAACCTATTCCTCCTTCAGAGTTTCCTCCCGTATATTTCCTGAAGAAACCTATAGGGCAGGGAGACGGGAAAAGGGGGGGGGGGGGGAGACAAGTGAGATTCGAACGTCGGACCCTTTGTTTTCCATGCACTGCTTACTGATCTAACTGGCATTCCCTATATAACTTAAAATGTGTCCTGAGCCGTGGTAAACAAAACAAGTCTTGCGATGTACAAGGCTAGAATAGGTGACCTAATCACATCGCTATGGCATCTGTTTTTCTGATCACTTATTGGCTGCGTTAGTCCAAATCAGAGCTATGATTGGACATCGCTATAATTATATTCCCTATTCCATTACCTATCGTCTTCGGATTCCCCATTGAACCAGTTATTTTAAGGCCTGGTATGCAGCCAGCCATGACGGCTGAATCAGCGCTTTGGCCTTGGCGAACCGATCTACAGATTGCACTGACCTCAACTGGGCGTTACATCATTCTGCAACAAGACAATAATATTGTGCTGGAAAATATAAAGGAAAAAAAACAGATTGTGGGTCGTAAGTACAACGTGGCGGTAGGATATAACATGTCTTAAGACTTCTTGTGGCATATCTTAGGACGAATTGTAAAATTAGCACGACGTTGTACGTACGGCCATTGACAGAGTTGAGTTGAAGTTGGTTTAACGTCCAACATCAGCACTATATATGCTATAACTGTGGACAGACCCCCACATTGATGTCTGACAATTTTATGTGCTGCCACACACGAGACAGACCTGGGAAGAAAAAATACTCTTACGCAATGAACCAAAGTAGGCCTTAAGTGATCCAGTCCCAAAACACCCAAGACTGAAGCAGAGCATTCAACATATCTACACACTAGTCTGACCTTAACTGGATTGTACCCAATGTATTACACTTAGCTTTACAGAAAAAGATTGGGTCAGAAGTAAAAAACAATATCATTATGTGGTTTCGGCTTACGCAAAAAACCAAAGCAAATGACCCAGTTCGGCTGTGAAGTAAAGCTTGGCCCGAGGTGACCAGTGTAGGTGCAGCAATGCCAACTGCCAGACCCAACCAGGCATGAAAAGTGCGCCTTTACTGGCAAAACGCGTCGGGAAATGCCTTATGAATTATATGCTTTTATGGTGTTTGTTTGTTTTTGTTTCTCAACGTTCAATGTCAGCACTATTTTGGCTATATTGCGGACAAGGCCCAAGATTGACGCCTGACATTTTTGTGCTGCAACACACGAGACAGTAGGGCTCCTATATCAGCCTTTGACAATCATTATTCTGTCACGGATCCAACCACTGAGGGGAGGAAATCGGAAAAAAATGAACTGTTGGTTTGTTTGTTTGTGTTGCTTAACGTCCAATGTCAGCACTATAGGCTATATTGCGGACAAGGCCCAAGATTGACGCCTGACAATCAGTGCGGTGCTGCAACATACGAAACAGTATGGAGAGACCCGTACTCCTGTATCAGCCGATCACAATCATTATACTGTCACCGGTCCAACCACTAGGGGAAGAAATCGGACAGATATATTGTTGATCAGTCGCAGACTTCGAACCGGTGATCTCCAAATTGAAGACAAAAGCTCTACCTCTTTAGTTGGATCGCCCTTCCACCAACCGCCTTTTTGTTTTGTTTTGTTTTTGTCGTAAGGTTGGTAAAATAAATTAATATGGGTCCAGGGTTTAGGTTAGCCGCGTGCTGGACCAAACAGTAAAACAGTAAAAAATTATTGTTTGACGGCTTTAGACCTGGACTAACCGCTCATTATGGATGAGGCCGTCTGTGCAAGGAGTACCTCTACTGGATCAAGACAAGTGCTATAGTATTATATGCAGGTAGGCGTTTTAAGGATAATATAATAATTTAATGTTATGAACGATTAGGGAAACTTGGTTAAACTAGATACAAATAAAAGTGAAAATGCTGTCCATATCTTATATTTCAATAGTATTGGGTGAGGCCGCCTGTGCAAGGAGCACCTCTATTTGATCAGGACAGGTGTTAGAGTATCATTTGCAGGTGGCCGTTTTAGGGATAATATATTGTTATAAACGGTTAGGAAGACTTGATTTTGCCAGATATAAATATATAAGTGAATTTTATGTTTCTATATTATTTTTAAATAGTATCTTTGTTGTTCAGGGAATTATATTTATAATGACTCCCGGTCCTCTGGATAGAGAATGCGAACACTTGGTGATGTGTAGGATCGTTAGGTTTACTGGTAGCTGAGTGGGTGAATGGGTGGATGGATCGGCCTGTGAAATGATACTCATTGTGAGATGGTATACACAGCCGAAAATTTAAAAAAATAACGATGGACAGATGAATAGATAGATAGATAGATAGATAGATAGATAGATAGATAGATAGATAGATAGATAGATAGATAGATAGATAGATAGATAGATAGATAGATAGATAGATAGATAGATAGATAGATAGATAGATAGATAGATAGATAGATAGATAGATATACTGATTGATATATCCGTTTTTATAATGATTATACAAGTATTATTTGTTTCCAAATGGTCATCGGTGACTTTCGGTGCTCTTTACTTTATACTGACTTATTTCATAGGATGCAACATGTCTTTGGGATTCTAGTCTATTAGGGAGAAGAATTTACTTATTCATTTTTAAGTCAATCAATTAATCTGGAAACAAAAATTTTGGCTCAGGTGATAGATCGCTGGTCGGAGGCGCAAGAGATAAAAGGGTTGAGCCTTTAGCTGGTGTTATGTTCTTGGCCTCATTATCGTTGTCCCGTATGGAACTCTCCGGGAAGTGCCGAAGTGCCAGTCTTGCATTGGATCCTAGCTATCTGACCAATATAATGTTTCTCATTGCTTTAGTGGGAAGGCGCAGTACAGGTGTAAGAATTATAACAGTCTTTTGAAATTAAAACACATAAAAATATCCAGTGGCAGAACTGGTAAAAATACATTATTATGTGCAAAAAATTTGTCTCAGTAAACTCCAAGATGAATTATGGATTTATGTACTGTGCCACCGTTTCAGTACAGGTTAAAGCGGAGATAAACAAAACAATTTATTGTATGTGATCACACTCTGCTAATAAGAGAGAACTGTAAATATTTCAGTTTCTCGAAAATTGCAAGCAGTTGAAATCTACTCTAGGATGAGTGTAACACAGCTTCAATTGTCATAAACACAAAGGTCTCTGCTTCAGTGATTCGTCTTGCAAAATTAATGTCATAAAGATCATATCCGTAACTACCCACTGTTCATTGTACACTGGTGCTTTAAAAAACACTGAACAGTCAAACGATTTGAAGAGCAGAATGTTGCTGGTGTTATTTTTCTGTAGTGGTGACAAACAAAGCCAAAATGTCTCAAAAGTGACAGAAGCTTTACAGAAAGGAGTGGTTTGTCGGTCGTATAGATCTAATGACCTGGTGTAGAACATCGGCTTCCGACGCAAAAGGTCCGAGTTCGAGCTCTGGCGATTTCGCTCCCTACTGGTTGGGTCGGTGTCAAGTTAATGTGACCGGCTGAGACAGAAGTCATGGTATCCCCGCCCTGTCTCGTGTGTAGCAGCACAAAAAATTGTCAGACTTCAGTCGTGGGGCACGTCCACAATATAGCCTACATAGTTAGACGTTAAACCAACTCAACTATCTCTATCTCTCAAAGTATGTTTTACATCAGACCTCCCCGTTAGCGATTAAAAAAACAACAACCTAGTAGCTGAGAATGAACGTACAGAAACCAACAAATCAAACCACCACCTGGACTATCATTGAACTCATCTCCAGCCATGGAAATCTAATTAGCCAGATATAGTCGTATACTGACCCTTTCTGTACTTCTGTCAGTCTCAAACATACAACCGCCTTTCTTCAGGCCTTTTCAGCGTCCCTTTATCGGAACCATTGAACAAATTGCCCAGATTGCCTCATTCACTCTGGCGAGCAATAAGGATCCTGGTTAAAGCTCTGTGCTCAATAGGAACGCTATGGGCTATGCTTATTAAGAAATGAAGGCTTTAAAATGGCCAGTGCCGAACATCGATACCGACTCCATACATTGCTTTCTGCTCATCGAGTTGAGTTGAGTTGATCTAAGTTTTCACAGCGTCAATAATATTGTGGGCGGATCCCAAGACAAATGTCTGACAATTTTACGTGTTGCCACAAAAAGAAGTGCTGGGATATCAGGACTTCGCACCCGTCTCAGCTGGTCCCACTTACCCAAACCCAACTAATAGGAGACGAAATTGGACAAATGAAATATTTTTTTGCGCGACGTGAGGTTTGGCTCAAAGATATCCCGGTTGGGATAGCGATTTTCTGCAGAAAATTTGGGTTAAGTTTCGTGAAATTGTTTTTTTTTAACTTATAAGGTGGAATGAAAATGGTTTGGTTCGGGTCGGTTTATATTGGTTGTTGTTGTTGTTGTTGTTTCTGTTGTTGCTGTTGTTGTTGTTGTTGTTGTTGTTGCTGTTGTTGTTGCTGCTGTTTTTTGTTTTTGTTTTTGTTTCCTTGTTTGTTTGCTATTGTTGTTGTTTTGTTATTTTGGTGTTGTTGCTTAGTGAAAACATAATAAAGATCCACTCCCCCTGTCAATAAAAACACAAAAAACACAATAAAACAAATGTAGATCAGATCAGGTGTAGACTTAGGCATGGGACGTACTCTTTATTGACTGCGAATATATGTATAAACTTTGGTCGAAGAAAGCAAGACTCTCTTAGAACTTTTCAACGTCTATTATGTTCCCATAGAACATCATATACGGCGAGGAGATCCCACCCACATGTATATACCTAGGGCTTGACGGGTCACATTATACTGACATGGATCCAGCAAGTTTGGCGAAAGATTGCCTGATCATGGATCCGAACGATGTACTGCAAGTTAGAAGCCGCTTGCGATCATTAATTATACCTGTTCTCGTAGCGACGGGGCTGAAACAGGAGTCATGGTATCCCCGCCCAGTCTCGTGTGTAGCAGCACATAAAATTGTCAGGCGTTAGTCTTGGGACCCGTCCACAATATAGCCTATATAGTGCTGATGTTGGACGTAAAACCAACTCAACTCAACTCAACTTGTGGCGACGGGCTGTCTATAATGTAACCAACTGGAACAGAAACACCGGTATCCCCACTGCTTTTTTGCGGAAGAACATAAAAATACCAGACAATGATCTTGGCGCCAGTCAGCGATAAAGCGTATTCTATAGCGACGGACGCTAACAAGCTAACTAACCAACCAAACAACCAACTGACTGATGGTCCCTACCCCATTGTTTTGAAGATCACGCCCCTGAATACGGCTATGTTCTGTTACACCCATCACCTGTTATGGATGAGATTTTCCCACAGACTTGTTTAGGCTAAGGAGAGGAGACTCAGAATTTTATAGAGAGCGACTCGAATAGTCCCAGTCAGTGAAGCATGACGGATCCCCACTGGTCCAGTGGAGGGTGACCTTACTTATACATCAGTTTGAGGCTTATGAGACTTCAAACAAATTGTGGGTGACGGATACAGGTGAATAAACTTCTTGGGTTATGTATGATAAACCTGCCAACCTAAGGAACTCTCCAAGTGTATAGGCCTGCTACTGGTAGCCAAAAAAGTGCGTTGTTGTGAGAGAGAAGAGCTATCTCAGCCCTAGTTTAACGTCTCCTAAGGCTAAAAATTAGTCCCATACGACTACGGGACCTTAGATGGGACAGTGGGAACTTGGTCGGTCACATTACATTTGTTGTATAACTCACACCAACCAAGTATATAGGCCTACCACTGGTAGCGTTGTTGTGAAAAAGAAGAGCTATCTCAGCTTCTAGTTTAACGTCTCCTAGGTATAAAAAAGTCCTATACGGCGACGGGACACCAAGGAGGGATACTCGGAACTCGGTAGGTCACATTATAACTGACACCGACCAATTTGTAGTTCAGTTAGTTTAACGTCCAACCTCAGCACTATATAGGCTATACTGCTGACGGGCCCCAAAAATGACGTCTGACAATTTTATCTGCTGCCACACACAAGACACGGCGGGGATACCATGACTCCTGTCTCAGCCGTTCACATTATAACTGACACCGACCCAGTTGTAGTTCAGTTAGTTTAATGTCCAATATCAGCACTTTAATTATTGCGGACGGGCCCCAAGACTGGAGTCTGACAATTTTATGTGCTGCCACACAAGAGGCAGGGTGGGAATACCATGTCTCAGCCGGTCACATTATGACTGACACCGACCCAACCAGTATGAATTAACCGCAGACGCCAGGACTGGGCAAGAACAACGAACCCCTAGCATCCGAATCCGGTGCTCTACCCCGAGGCTACTACGCCCCTCTCCCTTAAAAAAAGTTTAATAATTTGAAAAAAAAAACAACAACGTACAAATACGCTTTCAATTATGGTGTTAGGTTGGCAGGAAACTCTGGTTTTCCTGTCCACCCCCCCCCCTTCCACCATACCCCGCCCCGCTTTTTACCTTCCTATGTAATATCTTCATTTTGGTTTTACTCTTTCCTCCAGTACCTTGCACATTAACATTCATGCGGGACCCACTTTCCTAATTCCTATCTAATATCTTCATTTTGTTTTGACTCTTTCCTCCAGTACCTTGCACATTAACATTTTACCTTTACCTTTGCTTTTAATGGAAAAGATGGAACACTAAAATAAAACCGCAGTAGCGAAACTGTTGTGGTCTATAATTTTGACTGACAAAGCTTTGCTGCGTCCGAATAATGAATACACCACAACTGGATAAACGGAAATTACATAATTTTAATCTAAAATCATGATAATGATTATGACCACAGAAAGTAGGGATACACTCGAATTGTTACCTTTGTGTGTTCTGATATTTTAATAATAATAATAATAATAATAATGGTAATAATAATAATAATAATAATAATAATAATAATATAATAATAGTAATACTATTTCTTATCAATCTCATTTGGTTCGTTTTGTGTCCACGGGGCTTCTAGGGGCTTCTTGGACAATCCTATATGAAGAGCAAAGTAATGGTCAATAAGAAAGCATCGTTTTAAGTCAATATAAATTATATCGCGAAACCATTAACCAAATTGCAGAGGATAAAAATGTGGGAGGACAAAAGATATCTAACTTGTTCCGCAAATCGAACAAAAAAATTTAGGATTGAATTTACTTTCATTTAATTATACATATATCTACTACGTTTGCTTAAAGTTTTTATATGGGAGTAGTCTTTACTTTGATTTAAATCAACCCATATAAACGCAGCAACTGTTTAATGGCAATAAAACGTTAGCAATTGTTGCTATTACCTGGGAGATGTGACATTTTTCTGACGTTTTTTCTTTCGCTTTTTTTGTTAATGCTTTATATTATAGTTGTCATGCTGAATGGATGTGTATTGTGACTCCCCTCGCTACGCTTGGGGTGATCTACAGAGTAGCATGGTTATGGATGTACCAGAGACAACTCGGTCTAGATTTATATGTAGATTTAAAGTGTTTTAAAGTCTCTGGATGTACTGTAGTTACCTACTTGTTGGGCTCGGTGTCAGCAAAAACTCATCGGGTAAGACATGGGTCCTGGTAATCCGACGCATAGGAATTTTAACTAGTTGTATAAATACATTCTTCAATTTCAACTGAGCATTTTTATAAACCATTTTTATGCTTTAACGACTCAGAGAAATAAAAGAAGTCACTGTTACTACGTGTACACTGTATTAACTGTCTAGGACATCATAGGTATAATATAATCGATTGTATGCTTAAACTACCCAGCTCTATCTCTGTTTAGCAACACTATAAATTTTGAGACGCTGGTTTCGGGACCCTTCCGCGGTATGTATAGCCTAGATGCTGACGTTGGGCCTTAGAACGCTAACAAATTACGTATTATCTCAACCTTCCTGGTTCGGAAGTACAACGTGGCGGTAAGCTTAATACTTTCCATATTATATAGGAACAAGAAGGCTTACGACGAGATGTAAGCTACCTAGCTTGTACTTAGATCGTAGGTCCAGATCTACCTGACACCTAATGTGCCCCTGATCTCAGAGTGACAGTGGTCATTCCGGAATAAAGATCGTGTCAGGATGTTTAAGTACTGCTACACTCGTGTCGCTTTTACAATAGTACTGTGCGTCCAAAACAATTCAAGCGGTGTGTTTATCAGTGGTTTTAACGAAGAAAAAATGTTAATGTTGATAAGTTTGTAAGTAGGGCTGGATTTTTAGACATTTTTCCACACTGATTAGAAGTATACTTTTTGTGAAAATAACATAAAAGGATAGCGCTTTGTGGGATTAAATCCCCCGACTTGTGGATGCATTGGCACCGAATCGCCTTGCCACTCAAAGACTTATGCTACAACCTTACGCTCCTTAAAAAAGTAGAGTTATGTATTAGGTCCTACAAGTACGGCATCCAAAAATATACTGAATTTGTCAATTGGAGGATTGTTTAAGTGAAATATATAACCAATTGTTGTTTTGTTTTCTTCGTGATTTGTTGGCTTTAACTATAGAGATTCAAATCTTAGAGAAGCGAATACACTTTTGAAAATAAATGAGATCATAAATCTAGACATGCTTTTTTCACAAAAGATGTCTTCAAAAGTTTGTTTACTTAATTTTGTATACAGAGCACTTTAAAATTAGGTGAGGTGAGAAACATTATAACAGTTTTAGATACATGTAAAGAAAATAAATTTTAAACAGATTGTTCTCGATTTAATGTTTCTCATTTGAAGTTTAGGCTAAAGAATTTTTTGGAACATTTCCCCCTAAGGTCTAGAAAGCTTCAACGGTGGAAAAAAATATAGTTCTAAAGGGTTTCGAAATAAATATTATCAATGAAGTTATTTCTTAGTGCTAAACAACTGAGTCGATAGATTACTCCATGGAAGTTTTTTACTCAGCATTCGCAGTTTGTTCAATCTTTATGATAGCTCTAACATGTTTACAATAATTATAAGGGTGAGAAAAAAATGTGCATGAGGAAAACCTTTAATTAAGCTCCTGGAATTTCTTTTCATGATATGCCCTAAAGGATATTGAATCTATTTGTGGAATCACTGCGTAGATCATACATGTGTATAAAAAATGAGAGAGCATATCGTAAAAGTGCAGTAAACGCTTTCACATTTAAAGTCCGTATCCTCTTGCTGCTAGAGGACGCATTTTTAAAGAGTGTTGAGTCTCCACGCATGAATAAAACCTTAGAAATAAGCTAGCATAATTGAAGGATAGTCAAGACAGAAGAAGAATTCATAAGCGGAATAAATTCATTCCTATTTCTGAATATTGCACGTATTCATTAATCATAAACTGCTTGATGGAAAAGAGGATCAACAAATTTAAATATATCCCCATGCATGTGTGGTGATTTATAGTTTAAAATATCAAAATGTAACTGCGCCGTGGTTTAGACGTGATATTAAATACGAAGACGCTGTGATAAATTAAATGTTATACACAGAAACTGGTAGGTGTTACTTTACTCTAGTTAGATTTAGCAGCAGATGCAGATTATGAATTTTAGGTGTTAAGCTTTTCATTTTTAAAACAACGGAAAGTATTATAATTAGGTATCATAACAATAGGCATAATATTGCTGTGTTTGATAATTTATATTTAGAAAAGAACATAAAAAATAATGGTAATAAACTCATTTAAAATCTAACAAGCCTTTTCGTGTACAAAGACCTTTCATTGATAAGAACTCTAAAGACTAACAATTGTCTTTTTTTTCAAGAAACTAAGATATATCAGATTCAGTTCCATCCCAATTTGCATAGTATTGTTGCATTTTGATAATTTAATATTTTTTGTAGAATTATGACAAAGACATGAAAAGTGAATCAAATCTCTTCATAATTACATATTGAGCTTTGATGTCGATTTTCTTTTATATAGGACAAGAAGATTGTCACCTAGCATAGCAAAGAATCGCGAGAAAAATAATTTCATCACGTCAATGATTAAATAAAAGCCTCTTCGAATATATAGACCTTTTGAAGCAAGGAACGAAATTTCATCACCTAGCAAAAAGCCTTGTAAACAAAAAGTTCATCTCGTTGCTAAGGACGTATTAGACCAGCCAACCAACCAACAGCATCCATCGCCATGTCCGTGCGCTCACTTCCCGCCCTAGTCAGGGGAGACAATGACAGACGCGTGTCGAGAGAGTCAAGGTGGACAACTCTGCTCACCCAGGAGAAGAATGACCTGCTCAGCGTATCCCTATGGAGGGCAGCCTTCGGGGAGTTTGTGGGCACCGGACTCCTGTGCACGTTCACCATCGGCTTCGGGATGACCCCGGAGGGAGGGACACCGCCTCCAGTCTTACAGGTAGGGTAGTTCTGTTGGTTTTGTAACTTCCATCCTTGATTTTGTTATTTTCATTGTTAGTTTTATACTGGTAACATAAAATACTCCAGTATTACTGGTGGGGTACTTTTTTGGTTTTGTAACTTCCATCTTTGATTTTGTTATTTTTATTGTTAGGTTTATACTGCTAACATAAAATCCTGCCAATTCCATCTTCTCTGATCAAGTTTAGTTGAGTTCAGTTGAATGCAGGTTCCAAGACTAGCGTCAGGAAATTCTACGTGCTGCCAAACGGAGAGAGTAAGAAGGTAATATGGCTCCAGTCTCAGTTGGTTGTGACCATGGAGTGAGGCGGGACGAGAGAAACAGAGACTGAGACAGAAAGACATACACAATGGTTGCCAGAGAGAGAGAGAGAGAGAGAGAGAGAGAGAGAGAGAGAGAGAGAGAGAGAGAGAGACAGAGAGAGAGACAGAGAGGGTGACAGACAGACATGCGACAGACATAGGCAGTGATAGTCAGACAGGCAAAAAGAAAGAGAGACAGACACAGGTAGTTTGCCATAAATTATTGCCTGTTTCGATTGTTTGAGCGAGGCTGTCATGCTGTGCTATGTAGGCCAAAATAAGACAATTTATGATGTCGTATTATTTTTGCAAATTCTCTTTTATCATCGAATGTTCGAAAGACTTTTTCATTTGTTATTCTGTTGCTGTAACTACTTCTTGCTAGTCGTCGAAATACCCACATCTCGAAAGCTCTGATTTTTAACCGATTCTTTGTGGATAGTCGGTGTGCGTCGCCGTATAGCAATACGGAGAATACAAAAGATGTTTATTAGGGCCTACTCTTCGTTTTAGATCTCTTGAAAATTGTGGTAACATGAATAGATCCTTTAGTTTCATAAGCGTTGCTATTCTCGTCTCTATTTCTTTGGTAGTTTTGCCATTACTGGTTATTGTTTGTGCGAGATATTTTAAATCCTGAATTTGTTTAAGTTGTTTTTCGTTTACTGCAATTTTGACTTGTACATCTTTCTGTTTACTAACGACCATTGTTTTGGTTTTGCTCACGTTCATGCCAAGTCATTTTTGTTTAATTTTACTCTTTACAACATCAAAAAATTGGGAAGGTCTTCCTTGTTGTTTGTTATCAGAGTGGTGTTTTCGACGTAACTTATATGTGTTCCATTGATATTAATTCTTCTTAAGTGGGTTAATACCCCGAGTATGTACTCTGTGTATATTGAAGAGGTATGGAAATAACATACATCACTCTCTTACTTTGCGTCGGAATTCTGCTGGTAAAAATAGTTTTTCATCGACTCTTATGGCGACTTTTTTATTCCAATATAGCTCTTGTTTGTTTGTTTTTTACTGTTCTTTTTTTTTGTTAGTGTTTTCTTGCGTTTTTTTTGTTTCTCATTGTAGTGTTTATTGTTGGGCTCGATTTGTTGTTGGTAGTGGTGTTGTTTTGTTTTATTGTTGTTTTGTTTTTTTGTTTGTTTTTTTTTGTTGGGGAGAGGAGGGTTGATTACCTAATTGTTGTAGAGATAACTCTCTTATAAAGCTTTTTTGTGCAGACGGATTTATCAATGTTTAACAGATGATTTCAGCACGTTCTTTAAAGGTAAATTTTAATCTAAAAAAAATTATGATTGTCTTTGGATGTTACTTTGTTATTTGAAAAAAAAAGATCGACCCAGCCAAAATTCGCTCTAGCTGAGGCCTATCTAACTCGCGCCGCCCCTGCGTTAGTGTTTTGTCTTGCCCACCATGTTCCTCTCCTCAACCCTTTATCCATGTCGTCAGACATGACAACTCTTTGACAGAAGTCATGACAACGGATGACAGAAACAGTCACACTCTGACAGCAATCATGCGTCCGTCACGTCCGACTTGCCTACGTCGATAGAGATCTTTTTGGGTCGGAGAAATTTTATCCCTAGCTATGTCTTCTCTCTCTCTCTCTCTCTCTCTCTCTCTCTCTCTCTCTCTCTCTCTCTCTCTC
>RQTK01000350.1:55799-63558 GCA_003991915.1 Elysia chlorotica | reverse complement strand
TAAATCTCTCTCTCTCTCTCTCTCTCTCTCTCTCTCTCTCTCTCTCTCTCTCTCTCTCCCTCTGTCAAATCTTCAACTCTCTCTCGCTCTGTCTGTATCTGTCTCTGTCTCTACCTCTCTGAATGTCAATATCTATTTGTCGATCTGTCTCTGTTTCAATCTCTGTCTCTGTCTCTGTCTCTACCTCTCTAAATGTCAATTTCTGCCTTTTTTTCCTTTCCTCCCTCATTTTATCCCGTTCCCCCTTCCTTCTCTTTCTTTGTCTGTCTGTCTGTCTGTCTGTGTCTTTGTCGATTTGTCTCTGTTTCAATCTCTCTCTCTCTCTCTCTCTCTCTCTCTCTCTCTCTCTCTCTCTTTCTCTCTCTCTGTCTGTCTCTCTCACTCTCTGTTTATTTTCTACTTTATTTCTTTAATTTTTGCACTAATTCATGTTTAAACCCTTTCATAATACATTTTCAATTATCCCACTCTCCGTTACAGATCGCCATAGCTGTGGGCTTCTTCATCAGTGTGCTCATCACCGCCTTGGCCAACGTGAGCGGAGCTCATGTGAACCCTTGCATCTCACTGGCTTTCTTCATCAATGGTCACTGCACGTTTGCCAGGTGAGTCACCTCATCCTACGCCGTGACCGACAAGAGGGTCACGGTCACGTCAGACTTGTCACGTGTGTTAGTCACGCTTGGTCTTTAGGTCGCGAGTCCACACACACACAAAACGCGTTTGTTTATTTTTTTTCTTCTTGCTAAGCATAAAAAGTCAGCTCTGCGTAGGATAATGGTGGGCGGAGATAAAAGGTAACATCTGACAATTTTACATCCTGTCATACAGAGACAGTGCGGATATACCATACCTACCTGTTGACGGTTGATGTTAAGAAACCAACATTTAACGAATGAACAACAAGCCAGGCGCGATGTATGGCTTTAAAATCTATAAGGGATACACCCCTCAAGCGTCCCTTTAGTCATATTTTGTGTGGTCACTGTAGTAAAACTAGGGATTGCAACTTATAAAAATGTTAATAGCTAATGTGAATATGAAGGTATTCACTATGGACATTTGCAGAAAAGCACATGGAAATCGGTTTTGGTGGGTTTTTTTAAATATGTATGATTAAGGTTCTTATAGAGGTGCAACGCTTTGTTATACAATGTAATATGCATCTCAATTCATTGATTTCGCTCTGTCTAAGAGCGTAAACTTAATTTAGACAAATCCGTTATGAATCTAATATTTTTGTGAACTCTTTCTACAAATTACACATAATACAGTTTTAACAATGTACGTTCTCAGTTGTTTTAACAATTTCAACGTTGGGGACGCCAATAACTTTGGACAATCTCGGCCACACTAAACATGTCAAACCAATAGTAGTTTCTGAAGCTAAAGCCATTTCTGATTATATGCCTAGAACAGGCGCCTGGGAAAGAACTTACGACCTTACAATAAATTATCGCACTTTCTGTTCTCCTTATATATTAAGTTGTCAATTTGACACATTGACTTGAACATAAAAATTCTGTGAAATTTTTGTTCACAAAATTGTTTGTACTTTTATTGACCTCATACAAGAGGAACCACAGATTAGAAGACATATTAGATTATAATACTTTGGCCGTTAAAACGCGACAAAAATGAAATCTTTATCTTAACTATCTGAATAGACGTTAAACTTACCAAGTGATAAAGTAACTATACCTATTAGTATATGGGAGAGATAGATCTTTTTTTCAGCAGAGCGCATGGTTTCTAACCACTAGGACCAAGGTTCGAGGCTTGCTGACACCTGTTAGTTTTGTACGGGTTAATTCGGTGTCGACACAATGTGATCAGCTACAACAGATGTCCTAGTATTCCAGCTTTGTCTTTACGGTGTATAATATTTACAAAGCGGCAAGAAAAGGGTATATTTCGTATGTATTTCTTACATTTTTTTGTGATCGTCTTACGCCGGGATCTTTTAAAATGGTGCACTTCACTTTTAACTAACCGTTTTACGCACAGTGTTTATACTTGTACCACTCAGAGAGAAGGAGTAGTCACCGTTTTCACTAGTGTAATGCATTAACTGTTTTAGGACATAATAAGCAGCATTATAACCGTCACTGTACTGACGTGTCGTACAAACAAACTCACTTACTCACGCCGCCTGTTGCACTAGGTTGCTCCATAATAATTGTTTAAAGATTTCCAGGACATAGTCTAAGGATCGTTCTGTTGGAATGTATGATTGTTGACTGTGATCGTACAATTTTTACCAGTATTGTTCATGTTTGACCATATCTTTTCTCACTTCTTTCAACATTAAATTTTGGTAAAATATATAGTTAAATTTCACTCATATTATTACGTCAGCGATAAGCGTATCTTTTTTACACCAACAATAACTCTATTTAGTTTTGATGAATAAATATTTGATTGAAAAAAAGAATGATTTTCAAAATTGATAAATAAAATCATATTTACTTATGAAAGACTGTTTAAGCTTTCAAAGACATTTTTTAAACACGAAAAATAGTAATTGGATTATAAAAAATGGCATTATAAATACTGTTCGGTGAAGCAGAATTAAAGTTAATAAAATATTGGCCAATATAATGCTCCGTAAGTACAACGTCATGGTAGCTTACGACTTGTCTTATAAGCCTTCTCATTCTAGTTTTCTTACGACGAAATTCTTTAGTACTTTCAAAAGCGGAGTAGAAATAACTATATAATATATATAGTAGCTTTATAATGCGCGAGTATAAACATATGATGTTGAATTAAACATTAAGATAGCTATGTCATTTCTAATTCTTCAATAGAATCGGTATACAACTATTCTATCTAAAATGCTTTTCCCTTAGCGAGAAATTAAGCTGGTAAGATTTAACACAAACAGTGATTTTACCCATTATTCTTTTAAGTTATTGGTTACTTAATGTGTTCTCTCTTCCAAACGAGTAAGCATTACGTCCTTTTTGTAATCATTATAATCGTCTTTTTTTCAGATAACAATATTTCATATCCATTTTCGAACAGTATTTTTATTTTTAATGTCACATCTGTTTACCGTTTAAGTGAACATCTGGGCAGTGTTCCGTTACGATTACAATTTTTATCTGAGATTATTACTACCCATGTTGGTTATTCAGTACTTTGTTAGCCACTTTTGTTCATGCAGGCATGACGCATAGGTTTTTAAATTTATAATACTTGTACTTTAGAAAGTGTTAGAATTTCAGATGCACATCAGAGACAAAAGATTTAGCGAGACTTTTTCACAAAAAGAGGAGCTAACGTGACGCGTGCTTACTATAATAATTTCTTTATTGAAATTCATTGAACAATGTTTTTCCTAAGGTTAAGGAAGGAGTTGAGTTGAGTTGGTTTAACGTCCAACGTCAGTACTATATAGGCTATATTGTGGACGGGCCCAAGACTGACGTCTGACAATTGTATGTGTTGCCACACATGAGACGTGGCGGGGATACCATGACTCCATCTCAGCCGATCATATTAGAATGACACCGACACAACCACTAGGGAGTGAAATCGCCAGGGCTCGAACCGCGGACCTTTTGCATTGGAAACCGAGACTGTCGTGTAATAAGTAAATAATATAAGTTTCATAGTTTTCAATCTTTTAACTTGAACTGTACTCCATCAGGAGCACTCCGCCGGTAGACTGTTTAACTTCTAGTCTATTAGTCCTTATCTATCTATCTATCTATCTATCTATCTATCTATCTATCTATCTATCTATCTATNTATCTATCTATCTATCTATCTATCTATCTATCTATCTATCTATCTATCTATCTATCTATCTATCTATCTATCTATCTATCTATCTATCTATCTATCTATCTATCTATCTATCTATCTATCTATCTATCTATCTATCTATCTATCTCTCTCTGTCTGTCTGTCTGTCTGTCTGTCTGTCTCTCTCTCTCTCTCTCTCTCTCTCTCTCTCTCTCTCTCTCTCTCTCTCTTTCTCTCTCTCTAGTTTTAATCCATCGATAATTATAATGAACTGGGGATACCAATCCTTTTCACAACCCATCAAGTTAGACTTGGTAGGTCTATCTAATATAATATTATTGAATTGGATGACTGACATATTTCCATAATCTCGTCTAAAAAACGGCTAAATCGTGCATGATGACATCTTCTTACAGATCATTTTGTTCATGCATAGGTTTGTAAATTAATAATATTTGCCACGTCCAACGTTAGCATTATAATTATATTCTATATTGCGGACGAGCCCAAGACTGACGTCTGGCAATTTTATGTTCTGCCACGCACGAGAAAGGGCTGGTATACCATGACTCCTATCTCAGCCAGTCATAATTTTATTAGAATCGACACCCTCCCAACCAGTAGGGAGCAAAATCGCCGGGGATCGAAGCACGGACCTGTTGCGTCGTAAGCCGATTTTCTTTGCCGAGGGTCATCGCACCCCCTTCTGTAAAAAGGAAGCAACCGCATTAATTATCTGAAGCCATACGCAAAATCCTCGCCGCGAAAACCCTCACTATTTCACACTCTCTGGGTCTACAGTTCTTTATTTAGCACGCGCGTTCTAGGCGTATAATTAATAAATTAGCTGCATAGAAAATTTCATTCATTTAACTTGAATTTTACTGGATCGGGAACGCTCCGTCGGAAGACTGTTTAACTTCTAGTCTATTAGTCCCCGGTTCAAACCTTGTTCCTTCATGGTTAATACAGCGTCAGTCCTATAGTAACAGAACTGATTGACCGATTCGTTTGGGTCTGTACGGTATTGGTTTTTTTAAATTTTTTCAAAACCTTCCCTAACGAAGAAGGGTATAAGAGGAGTAAGCGATTTAGACTGACAGTCCTGCTGAATGTGCTCACTATAATTATAATCGGCTGTGACAGAATAAGATTGAGTTCTGTTCTTTTCTGGGGAACAACATTGCAGTCTTCAATTAGTTTTACTACCCAGACACATTCCTTTTCAGGAGGGAAAAGGGGGGGGGGGGAACTGGCGCAAGAGTTAGAGCGTTGATCTCCCAATCGGGATGTCCATGGTTTCAGATTCACAATTGTTTAAACGTTTATTTGTTCAATTTTGTCCTCTACAGGTTGGGTCGATGTCAGTATTATGAGATAGGCTGAGACAAGAGTCCTTGTATGCTACACTCTCTGTGTGGCATCACGTTAAATTGGCAGACGTCAGTCTTGGAATCTGTTCACAATACAGTATATATAGGGCTGGTGTTGTAAGTTAAGCAAGCAGTCATACTGGTACATATTCTGAAGTCGAGTATTATGTGAGCCGACACTGACTTACTTAACTCAACAGTTGTGTTCTTTTTCCTAAGCTTTTGTCTAAGGAGAGGGGGGTAACCAACTTAGATTCGACCTCTGAGCCTTCTGTCACGGCAGTCTTTACGAAACCCGCTATTATTATCATCCTTGTAGTCTTTTTTTTTTTAGATTAATTAATTTTTTTTTTCGGGGAGTGTGTGGGGGGGGGATATTACTTCAGTATACATGCTATATAGCTTAAGTCTGAAAATGCTACGTGCTGCCACTCCAGACAAGCCGGCTTTACCCAGTTGCGGTTTACTGACATTGACCCTAACATTAGAGGACAAATCGGCCCGATCGGGGATCGAACCAGGGTACTCCGAAGGGGAAGTCACGCGCTCTGCCATTGAACCAACTGATCATATCTGATCCAACCAGTAGGGGATAAAAGCGGACAAATACGCATTTGATAAATTACCCAAACGCTCTACGCCTTGAGCCAGTACGCCCCCACCCATATATATATATGAATAGCTATTTATATATCTATGCCCAAACCCAATTTTTCCTGGCATTATGGTGATGTAGTTCCATTTTCAGAATATTTTAAAAAATCTCAAAGCCCTTTACAGTGGATACACTAAATACGCATATATCATATCAATCAGCATGCAATTAAAAATTAAATATTAAAAGTTAAATCTTAACCAAACACAATATACATAAGAAGAAATGTAGACGTAAATAGTATGCAGCATATACTCATTATCAGAAAGAATATAATAAAAATGATTTAAAATGCAACACTGTAAAGCTGCGTAATCGTATGCAACCATAAGTGAACAAAAATCAATGAATCAAAACTGAAACCCTATCTCTGTCACAAGAATCACAGGTAAACAAAAAGCGCTATCATTTAAAACCGATACTAATTATGCACAGACAGATGCAATATTTAATACATGTAACTAGTGTAAATGGAATTGAATTATACAATCTACGTAAAAGACCGACAGGTAAAAACAAGTAAAATAGCAACTTAAGAACTGAAAACACGTTTAAAAAGATGACTCTTCAGATCTTTTTTAAAGGTCTCGAGGCTTGCACTCTCCCTAATCTCTCGTGGAAGAGAACTCCAAACATGTGGTCCCTGAAACTGAAATGACCGGTCGCCAAATGATTTAAAATTAGTTTTAGGCGTAAAGAGTAAAGTTTTGTCATTTGTAGATTTTACAAGTGTTTTGTTTGTTTTTTCGTTGTTGTTATTGTTGCTGTTTGTTGTTATTGCTGTTGTTGCTGTTGTTGTGGTTGAAGTTGTTGTTGTCGTTGCTGTTATTGTTAACATCATTACTGTTCTTGTTGTTGTTGATCCATTCATAAGAAGACTTTCTACTAATTTCTCAACTAATCTGTCTGGGCACCGTGTTAATGGTCTACTGGTTGGGTCGGTGTCAGTGCAGTATAAACTATAATGTGACCAACCAAGTCCCACGTTCCAGGTTCAGAGCTCCCGACGCTGTATAAGACAATTTGTTTTTGTTTTTTCTTTTTTTTTCATGAAAAAAACTCCGTTAAGCTAGGAGAGAGCTCTGTTTAACAGAAAAACACAACACACACATTTAACTGTGTTATGATTACACATGATTTTAAATATTCTCGTCTGTATTTATGTATTTGTTTGTGTATTCATTTATGGGTTTTTTTATATATTTGTTTGTTTGGGGTGGGGGGGATGTTTGTCTTGTTTATTTCTTAACCTATTTATTGTTATTTATATATTTATTTATTTTCTTGCTTACTTTTTTATTTATGTAATTTTAGTTTTTGAATATTCACTTATGTCATACTTATTTATTTGTAAAAATTCTATTTATGTATCTCTTATTTATTTGTTTGTAGATCGTTCTATGTATTTCTTTCTCGTGTCCAGAATGATGGTGTACAGCGTGTTTCAGGCATTGGGGGCAGTGGCTGGCACTGGACTGCTCAAGTTCATCGCCCCATCAGGTCACCTGGGCTCGCTAGGCCTGATCCAGCCGACACCTGGAGTGTCAGACAGCCAGGCCGTGATGGTAGAGATGGTGATCACTTTCCTACTCACCTTCAACACTGTCGCTATGGTGGGTGGTGGGTAGCTCGTTCACTGTGTGTGTGTGTGTGGGGGGGGGAGGTTAACACAAGCAACTGGGCAGAGGGTTAGGAACAGACAGGAGGAAAAACACAAATGTAGTGATTACATTGTTTAATACAAAGACTTGTTGTTAATCAGGGCTGCCATAAACAGAGACGAGGGACAAACTGACGTTTGTGTTAAACGAAGCAGCCATTAAAATAGGCCAAGTCACCGAAATGATTAAAGTGAACACATTTTAGCATAACAAGAGTAACAGTGATCTATGTATAAAAAGGCATTTAATTCATTTTGATACTCAGAGTCGTTTTTTGTCCAGCCTACTTAGGGGCATCGCAACAATGAGAAATGATC
>RQTK01000350.1:25799-50799 GCA_003991915.1 Elysia chlorotica | reverse complement strand
TTATATATATCGAGAAATGTTTATAACTTTAGAATATTTAACTGAAGTTAATATTTATTAAATGTGCACATATATTGGCATTTTGTTAACGCTATGAATATTGTTGGTTCTTTTTACAGACAAATGTCATTGTAATACTTATTAAAACTATATGATTAGTTCAGTATTTCGTTGCAACTTGGCTCCCTAATACATGTATTTCGCTTACCTTTGCGTCTTACTTTAGAATTGCGAAATTTGATATTGTCATAATAGAAATTAAATTTAATATATTAAAAAAAACAACTAAAAAAGCCAAGTGTTGAGCTTGATTCCTATACTCGCTTGTCATCGGAGATCTTAGATAAATGTGAAAAGAAATAATTATATTCTAAGCCTGAGAACCAGTAGTCGTATATCATAAATTCTGGTACTTTATACATTTTAAAAGTCCTTATATTATGAAAGATTTACACTCATTCCCCACGAAGCGGCTAAAGAGTATTAGCAGTAGTCATTTTCTTGTACATAATAACTAGAAATGAGATTTCGCGAAAAAAATTATCATTTCAGTTTATTGGAAAACTATTAAATTATTTCATTATTGAAATATGTCAAACAAGCAAAAACGCAACAGTGTTATTTTGTGGAAGATCTAAGGCGTTTGCGCGCTTTATGTTCTCTTTTTAAAGACTAGAATAGCCGATCGCCGCACAATTGTTTATAAATTTTGGCTAGATGAGTTAACTTGAAGAATTTGAACCTAAATTAGGTTTATGTCTTCTGAATACATTTTGTATCTCTTTGTAACTTCACAGTAGTATTCACAAAAGAGAGACTGTCATGATGGTGTGTATTTTTTTGTTCTGTCTCTGAATCTTTAATATTTCATTATTTTTCTCCTGAAAAAATACAAAATAAGATTTAATAATATGATCAGTCCCTAAAGGACGCAAGGCTTTGTCTTATCTAATCCCGTGGTTTTGTCCGCATTTATTGATTCCTAAACTTTATGCAAGAGTTCTTTGACTTCTTTTAGAAGGTTTGGGAGGGGGGGGGGGGGTATGAGACTGACATTAAACGCCTTGCCATAACGGGTGTCATAGCGAAAACGAAGACGAGACCTGAGCTCTATCCGAAGGAGGTTGTGTTAGGAGGTATTTAAAAACACTGATCCAACTTTGCTTTCCTTCGGCAGGATGTGAATGGCTGTCTCGAATGCAACTCAATGAGATATAAACATTTATATTATGTTCTGTTGTTTACCTGCCAGAGGCTATCATAGCAGTTGGGGAAAATGCTAAAGCAATAGTTGACAGTCGACTACATACGGTCACGATTCGAACGCGGAATTTTTCTATACAGACTACTACACTACGATTTTATAACTTATTAAAGTTGGTTACTGTAGAAATCTGAACATGTATTTGTACACTTTGTTTATTTCAAATGGTACGAAAGAAATTGTTGTTGCTGTTGTTGGTAATTTTTTTTTCTTGGAAGTTTCTTCGTTAGTGATTTTATAATTTTTGTTTGCGAAAAGTATTTATTCAATCCTTTTGTGTGTGTTTTTTAAGGTAAACATACATATATAATTCATGTTATGCCACAAAATAATATGACATAAATGCTCTAAAGTTATTGCCGCTTTGCTTTTGTTATCGAATTTAAGCCGTTTTTTTCCTTGCATACCCTTGACTTGATCAAAAGTAAACTAATGATGATTAAAATTGTATATATTTTAAAGAATCTCTGTATGGTTTCTTTTTTTCTTTATCGTTTCCTCTTTTTAAGGCGTTAAACATTTTAATCAATTACGACAATATCGCAAACGAGTTCCAAGGATAACAACTGACAGTTTTAAATGTTTGTTTTTTTACAAATCATAGAACTAATCTATATCTCAATTTCTCAACCCGTCACATTATAGTGGCAGTGACGTTAAACGTAATGGGTTGCTGCTTAGCTTCCAACGTTAACACTATAATTGAAGGCTTTAATGTGGACGGGCCCAGGAGTAACGTCTCAAAAATTTACGTGCTGCCACACAGAGACAGTGCGGAGATATCATGACTCTGTCTCAGCTAGTCACATTAAACTGATTCAGACACAGCCAGTAGGGCACGAGTCACCAGAGCGGAGGTCGTACCACAGACCACCTGTGGCAAAAACAATGTCCCTCCCCAGGGCCTTGTGGATGTCACTGTTGTTGTTGGGCTCCTTCTTTTCTCTCATTCCCTCTCTCACTCGCTTTTTCTCTCCTTCGTTCCCTCTCTCAATATATACTCTTACCTTTTAGTATGTCTTATTATCTTATAGAAAGAAGGTATGTTTCTAAAATGCTTTAATGCTAATTTTTTTTTACTTGTAGAATTATATAGAAAAATTAACGTTCTGAAGAGAGATTTTATCGTTTTTGGAAAAAAAAAGACTATATCTCAAACGAAAATTTAAAGTCAACACTTAATTAACACATGATTTGTATTTTTACATCCATCAAATCAAAGGTTGGAAAGATTAAATGGTTTTAATATGAATCAATTAAGGAAGGTACTTGCAACATTTGAGACTGAAAGAACTCACACACCTTTCTTTATGTGCTACGTGTTTTTCAACTTGCTTACACACCTTTTTGCTATGTTGAAATATGAGCGGGGTGGGCTGATCAAATTTTTTTTCTGCCTAAGTTTGCTGGCTAAATACTTATGAAGAAGCTAGTGAGTGATTAAGTTGGATTCTTAACCTCTTACTTCATGGAGCCAGCTCGCCACCCCCCCCTCCCTTATTACAAGCTACGTCACTCAGTTGTACAGAGTTGAACACATTTTATATAATGAGAGTAATAATGATCTATCTATGTAAAATCGTGGTCATAGTTATGTCAGAGTACTACTCAGAGATCAATCGGTGTTAAGCCTTCTCAGCCTATGCCAGCAAAAAATCTAAACTGACCCAAATTTACCTAATCGGTTAATGATATAATTTTCTTTGACTTAAGTTGCAAACTTATGTTTATTTCGGTAACGGTATTACCTTATACAACCAATGACTAAAGGGGCCTAGACACATTAAAAAAGTCGACCAATTTTTTTTATTTGTGAAAGGAAAACCTTTTTTTAATAGCGCGAAACCTACGGCTATGCTGATTTTCGAATTGAATTACCATTTGCCGAATCCGGGGACTTCCATGACTTTCTACTATTAGATGCGCAACCGCTTGAAGAATTACTCATACAATTGAAGCCTTTATCTTTAACCTTTATAGTTATACTTTCTGTGGAGACATTGGAATTTTCATTTGATTTTGTTGTTGTCATTTTTATAAAATCAGACAACATATACAAATATCAATTGAAGCATATCTCAAAAACTAGACATCTCACCAAAACACACTACACACGATCAAATTTCTCAACAATGCTTTGATGTACATTAATTGAATCAAAATTTTGCCGACTTTTTTTTCGTGTATGGGCCCCTTAAACCAACACAAATAGCGATTTATACCTACGAAATTTGCTGAAAGATGTTTGAAAAAGAGAACAATCTGATTCGTTCATTTTAATTGCTACATTGATTTTTATTGGTTCTTGAAGTGAATACGTCTCAGACGACATATTATACTAATAGCAACCAGACAAAATTTCGGACAGGCCACAAATTGACTGTATGAACATTGCAAGGTCAGTTCACTCACTATATCGGACTATCCTAGAACAACGTCCTTGATGTTTTGCGTAGATCAACAGCTCAAACTAACACAACCATAAACTCGGTGTTCACGCTTTTCAAAATTGAGCATGTTCACCATAAACCTGTCCCGATTCATTTGCAGAAAAATCAACGGAGAGGCTGCAACTCATTTAGGTATGTAGTTTTGTGTTTAGAGTACTTTATGATTTGAACGAATTTTAACCAAAGTAATGTAATTTTGGTGAATAATATAAAATTAAGAGCTGATGTATAATATTATACTTTACTTATTAACTGATCATGAATCTGATCTTCATCATGGATCTAGAACAATCTTAGAAGTTTTATATTGCTTTTCATTTTCTCAAAGGGAAGAAACTACAACTTTGAACAAGGCGCTCAGGTAAATACTAACATAAAGAGAACCATAGATTGCGAATTAAAAAAAAATTGCTCAATAAAATAGTTATATCCAGATGAAGCCCAGCTAGAAAAGTGTAATTTTACGGTAGAACTTAATTCAGTAACTCATTTGAGTTGGAATAATCTTGAATAAAGAGAGGGCGGGGGTAGATGTCCCTTGAGTGGAACATTGGCTTTCAACGCAAACGGTCCGTGGTTCGACCACTTGCGATTTCGCTCCCTAGTGGTTGGGTCGGTGTCGGTTTAATGCGAGTGGCTGAGACGGGAGTCGTGGTATCGCAGCCCTGTCTCGTGTGTGGCAGCACATACAATTTTCAGACGTCAGTCTTGTGACTCATCAACAATATAGCCTATATAGAGCTGATGTTTGACGCTAAACTAACTCTACTACTACATCTTCTTGAATAAAGGAGTCTACAATCGTGTTTAAGGAAAACCCTACATGGTAACGGGTCCCAGAGAGGGACGCTGGATCGATCATATCCAAAAATTTTTGTGTTTTAGAAACAAAAATGCAGAGTAAACCTTTATCTTCCATTCCATCCATCTTTATTCCAGCCCGCCACAAATCCCTTACGTATTGAGTTGATCGTCTGTACTTGAAGGGAAGCCAGCATTTCTATTTGAGCTATTTGGCGAATACTTCTTACCACGACCTAAGGAGACTACAACTGGCGTTAGGCACCATAAGCTAAGTTTTTTTTATATCTTTCTCAGCTTACAAATGTATCCTTACAAGATCATGGTTAATTTTAGTGGCATTTATACGTGTAACTGCTGATAATTAGAGAGTGCTTAGTTTGTAAATGGGGCTGTATGGAAATTAATTGGGGAGGAGGGGGGGGGGGCGTCTTTTGTGTCAGTTCTTCATCCGTTTTTAGTAACACTTTGCTGTTGTTAAACAATTTTATGCTATATCCTTATTTTAACGGAAAGCCTTCATTAATCATTGATCTACATAATAATTTTGCCGCGATATGATCGGACAAATAGGTGCGGGTGTTAGACATAATTTTATCAAAACAAGATCGTCGTGAATTCTGTTTTATTTCCTGCCAAAATAACTAGTCTTCAGTTTCACTATCTGTATGGCTCCTCCGTTCTCTTTTATCCCTGTTTATACCCCTCCCTCGTTCTTTACCTCTCTCCCTCGTTCTCTCTCTCTCTCTCTCTCTCTCTCTCTCTCTCTCTCCCTCTTTCTCTCTCGCTCTCACATACCACGCGTGTTTATACCTTTGCGTCGTAGATGTTGATTTGTATCCTTCATTCTGTATTCATTGGTGCATACTTGGTTTTCAGTTTTACACTTCGATGCTGAGGGAATTGTTTGGAAATTATTATTGCAAGAAACACTTGATGCGACTGCAACAACTTGTACGTTTGTCAAGTTAAACCTATTTAAATTTGCGGCGATTTGCAATTGATTGTCTTTAGATTGCCTCTTTTTATCCCGTCCTCCCGCTATATTTCATACAATGTAGCCGTTACTGTGCAAACACAAACTCAAACCCCCTTGTTTCATGAGAAGAATCCATTCTTCTTACACCAAGGGATGCGGCTTCTGGATAACAGAAAAATCTCGTCCCACTGAAAAGAGATCTACACTATTTAGGAAAATTATTCCTTCATATCGGTTGAAATTTTATTTTAAAAAATCCTTCTAAACTCCATATACCAAACCTCATCTTTATCATTTATTTACCATGGGTCGAAAATCCCATGCTCCATACACTATTTTTCTAACTCGTTCGGTCAGGCTGTTGCAATAAACTGGTTTACTCGTTGTTTTATATTTTTTCCATTATTATTTCAGAGACTTTATTCGTACATCTTTCTAATATTTCAATATGTTAATATTAAAGCATGTACTTTTTCAAAAGCTATTTTAATTTGCTTGTTTCTCTGCAGCTGTGACGACTGTCCTTTTTCATGTATTGATTCCATTCTACTGTTTCTTTCCCAAAACATTTTATTTTAAATCGAAACTTTTTTTTTGTATTATTTTTTTTATCAATTTGTTTTTACAGATTACCGTCGAAGTTTATGTCGGCTATTTATCATACTTGTATTATTTTATAAGTTTTTTGATACTGCATTTTACCCAATGAAAAATTGCATATGTTGCATTTAAAACCATGTCTTTTGTGTCAGGTCCTCAGGTTTATTGGGACTTCTTGCGCCGCTGCTGGGTGAACATTTCTTTTTATTGCTGCTCTTTAAAAAAAAAATCATTTCCCCCCCCCCCCACACCCCCACACCCCCACAGGTTGAGAACTCTGGAGACTATTCCATTCCTCCGCATCGTGTAATTTTTTTATCAATGTTTTGCATAAATGATTTGACCTTTTCACCAGATTCTACAGCAATGTTTGATAGTTATTTTATGTATATTCGTCTCCACCGATCTATTAAATGCACCGTTATTAATGTAGTTTTAAACACAATTTTCAGCTCGCTACATTCATTATTCTACTGTAAAGAAGAAAGTCGACTCGATAGTTAAGTATATATCTCATTCTTTGTTATATGCACAACTAAAATGGTTCCAACTAGAAAAAATCGGACACATGCAACTCCACTAACAGGTATAATGGACCAAAAAAGCCTCTATGGAGGAAAACAAAAGGTAGATATTATTACTAAAAGAGATTCAAGCCATTTGTTTTGATAGTCCGATTAAAAAACAAGATTGCTTTCCGTTGAAAATTGAATATCTAATTTGACTACATTCAAAATATTTTTAAGTTTAGAAAAAGCTGATAAAAAGAAAGATGAAATAGCTCTGTCAGTACAGTGGCAAACTCATAATTTACATGTACGGTTTGAAATCCCAAGTTTGCCATTTTTACTAGTTGAGCTGGTGTCAGCATGGTAGAACTAAACCTGAAGTACTGGTAAAACCCCAGTTCACAACCCTCCGTCTGCCTAACCCAAAATAAACTGTTCTTATAGGAATGTGCACGTTGTTTGTATGAAAAATGTCTCCCTTGACAGTAGGATATACTATTAAAAATCAACCGGAAATATACATATCAAATTCCAAACGATTATGACAATAGACAAACGGACAAAGGATGTTTGAAAACCTCGTTGGGATAAAATGATAATCTTGTTGTTGACATTGGTGTTAAGACGGACCAACCAACTTATGGTCTCTGCGTTGCAGTTGGTCTTTAAAGAAAAGGGCTAGCCAACCAAATGGTATATTGGTTGGCGTTAGTGGTTAAGATATGACCAGACCAACCAACAAATGGTCTCTCTGTTGCCGTTACACGTTCAGACATTAGTACAAAGCAACAAAATCAATTGTTTCTAGATTGACGTGAGATATTACGAAATCCATTCTCCAGTCTTTTAATAATGGTCTCTCGGTTGACGTTAAATTTTTCACTTGGGATGGCTCAAAGTTCTGTTCACAAAAAAGGCACCATGCATGTTGTTGTTTTTCACACAAAACCTATTTCAACTATATTTCTGTTGTTCAAATTGTATTTTGGACTTTATGGGCTGACATTCCTCTACTTCTCCGACATTTTCAAGAACTGTTGGTGCTTTGGGTATCGAGTGTGGATTTGACCACAGTTAAGTTCTCAACACTACCATGTTCTTGTTTTGAAGGCTATTGATTTTAAAACTTCTCCTAGCACAAGTTTGGCATGCTTCTTGAACTTTCTAAACCTATATCCCTCATTTACATCCTTCACCTTTGCGTCACTTTCAAGATATTTTTCACCTCACCGTTTTCTTTGTATTTCTCTTTTTACATTTTTTTGTTTGTATTATGCCTTGCAGCTTTCCTCACTCAGTTTTGCATGCCCTGCCGATTTTGTATATGTATTTGCCTATACTTTGAGTGAACTTTTGGGTACACTTGTCTTCCCTTAGTTGCTCCATTTGTTTCTGCTTCGAGTCGTGTCCTGGGTCGTTATGTCAGTTTTTACTTGATTGAAGAGGTTGCAATGACAGCACCGCATATTAATTAGTGTTGGCTTGTCAATCAGGGTTTCTTCTCTTTCCAGAAGTTGGATGCCATGGTCTTCCATCTTTCTTGTTCAAGCGAAATACCGCAGCACTCGTTGATGACTCGAGTCGAGTCCTCGCGAGTTTTTAACCAAACTTTCCACCTCATCTACCCCTTGTGCCTTCCACCATACCCTCTACGATCTTCGTCTCCAGTAAACTGTGCATCTTTTCATATTAGTAATATTTAATTTTTTTTCTCTTTCACTGTTTTGGAAAATGGTTTTTGCTTGATATTTACTACCTCTAGTATCGAAAGGTTTATCTTTTCTTTCCAAAAAGTTTTTGTTATAATTCTACAAATCCATATCTCTTTCAGTATCCGCAAAAGTGTGGGTCAGGTAAAGAGACAGTAATGTTCCCATTGACACTTTTATGGCATGGTTCCGTGAAGTTCAGCTGTGTGCATTCTAAAGAGTACAGGTTAAGAACCAAGAACTCTACATGCTTCCCAGCTCCAGCCCCACCCTTTTTTTTCTTTTGGGGTTCAGCCTCACTTTATAATTCGTTTTTTTTCCGATGCTTCCAAAAGATCTTGTTCGTCCTTATTTTACGCTTGTTCGCTTTTTAAATGAAGTGGTTGAAGAAAAGGAATTCTTTACCACAGGCTGCTAAGTACAATTAATGAGCTTCTCCAAACATAGAAATGGAGATGTAAACGCAAAACTTGGAGAAAAGAGTATGGAAAACAAAGGATTCATTACTGATGAAGACATTATGTGGCAAAGGACCACGTGCTCTTTATGGTACCAGAATAGACGGAGAATCATTCAGACCCCAAAGGAACATTTTCCCGAAGGGGTTAGAAGATACTGCTATTGCCAGACTTAAGGATGGATAGGACATAGACCTGGAATATTACGACAATAACAATCTTTATTTACGTACGATTTAATTAAAAATCCAGGTTTGAAAGTGCGTTGCTTCTGCAAAATAACAAAAAATGATCTTGGTTGAAAACATTTTATAAATTACAGTGTGGAAACCTTACTCCAAAATAATCGTGGAAGGTTGAAAATCCTGCATCAAAATCTTGCAAAATTGAAATTGTATCAAAAATAATGTTGGGCAGTTAAAAGCCTTGTGCAAGAAATACAATGACAAATAAAAGTCCGTTGTAATAGATGCACTTAAGTCTTGGAATTTTTAAATCCTGGTTTGAAGACTTTTTCTTAAATCTTGCAAGACTGAAAGAGTTTAGTGATTCTGAGTGATTAATACAAATATTAACTTCGAAGGTTATTAATCTTTGAAGATAAAAACCCGGTTTTATCTTTTAAGATTGAGAAAAACCCTGTGAAAAACAGTTTTGGAAAGTTGAGAAGCCGGTTTTAAAATCTTGGAATATTGAAAATGTATTTTTTTTAAGTTGTTGAAAGTTAACAAAATGTGTGCCCCAAATACAATCTTGGGAGGTGTAAAAATTGAAAGTAAAAAATGCAAATGATTCACGCATAATTCCCTCCGGTTGGAAGACTGGTGTCAAAATTACAATAATCAATAGACATGAAATATTGCAAACCCAGTCACAATAATAGCACTCATTGAACTTGGAAATTTGAGGCCTTTAACTTAAAAAAAAAATAATCTTAGAAGGTTAAAAACCCTATTTCAAAATTACGAAAATCGTAGTTTTGAAACGGGATACTTAGCCCTCTAAGATGATATTATTTATCTCTTCCAAGGTTCCAAATCCTGAGTCCATACAACTATGAATAATCATGAAAGGTTGTGAACTCTGAAACAAAAATGCATGTATTTATAAATGTCAAAGGTTTTAAGCCGGGTTCGAAGTTGCAAATGTTAATAGTGGGAGGTTAAAACCTGGTTTCCAAGTAGTCTTGGAAGGTTTTAAACCCTGAGTCAAAGATACAAATACTTATAATATATTTGGATGGTTTGTAACCGAGAAGAAAACTCGGTTTCAAAACTGCGAAAATTGAAAATCCTGAGTGGAGAATAGAATTAAAATTGTAAGAGATAAGTTCAAATAGCAAAAGGTAAAATAAGAGTATACAAAAGCTTAAGACAAGGCACATGCTACCACGATGTAGTACTTATGGCTCTGGGAAATTTCAAAACCCAGTGTCTAAATTAACAAAAAAAAATTAATTTTAGGTTACAAACCCAAATTTACAAACTGTGTATATTAAAACTGTTAGTCTGGAAATTGTGTGTCCAAAATACAAATAATTATGAACACTCAATGAAGGTTGAAAGCCCTCGGAAAACGCATAAACTATTTAAGAGTTGAAGCGCGGTGTCAGAAACACATTCTTGGAAGGTTGAAAACTGTTTAATAATTACAAATAATGGCAATCATGAAATGATTGAAACACTCGAGTCAAAATAAAAAAATTAACACTAGTTTTATAATCTTGGAAGATAGAAAACCCGAAGAAAAATACGAATATTAATAAGCGTGGAATGTTGAAAACCATCAAACAAATATACAAATGAATATAAACGGTGGAAAAAGTTAGACAAATTAATATACAAATATTCACTTGGACAAGTTGGAAAGAATTTTAAAACAATTGTCACGGCGAACTGGGTAAATGCATATGATAATAATCCTGATGGTGTTAACAAATGTAAAACGAATATTGAATACACTGTATAAAAAAATAAACAGGTCCTAAAATTTTCGCCTGTAGTAAGGTGAATTTAAAATTTTGCATTTTCTGTCATAGTTAACTGTTTTAAACAAAAACCTGTGTTTTCTTCGTGACCCCATGTCTCATTGCCTTTTTTCGGTAAGCTGTCCATACCAGAGGTGTTGCTTTAAAAAGATCTAGTTTTAAATGTTACAAAATGTGCAATAATGCAAGTGGCACGTCTAGAAACATCGGGGGTGACTTAAGATGCCTGCTGTTAAACTGAATGAAATACTTTTCAAACTGCTACATTTTAAAACTTATGTATTATCTTTGAAGTGCTGGCACCGCGAGATCAAACCTTGGTATCACCGTTGTAGATAGGTTTAATTTATAATGATGTATGTGGATGACTGAATTGAGTGCGTCTTCATTTTTTAAGATTGGATTAATGTTTTAAGCCATTGAGAAATAACTCAGTGTAATTTTGTCTGATTTATTTTAGAAATAAGCATATTCAAGCTGCCAGCTATAACATTTGATGCAAGTAAAAAAAGGACGTTACTATTGCTGCATTCCATACTGAATATTGTTCTTCCGTTTCATGGCAGACTATTTGTTTTGTATTTCTTTCTGTGTCTGTATCGTTAAGTTCTGTCTCTTATCGCTGACTGTCTCTTTGTGTCTGTGTGTGTGTATGTCTGTCTGTCTGTTTGTCTGTCTGTTTCTGTCGTTCTGTCTGTCTCTTTCAGTCTGTTTTTTTCTCTCTATCTTTCCCTTTCTCCCTCGCTGTGTTTAAATGCCTATTCTCTTTTCAATTTTTAGCGTTTTCTCTTACTTTATTGGTATTCGACGTAATTTTGCATTGATGTTTACATTCTTTTGCCATCGCTTTATTTTATTTGAAAGACTCTATGCTTTGAGTTAACGTTCCGCAAATTTCCGAGTCCCTGACTAAGTAATGCTTTCAACCATCATAAAAAAAAGTCGCCGTTACTACTAGTGCAATGTATTAACTAAGACATCATAGCCAACATCATGGCAACAATATAGCAGTTACTGTGCTGTAAATGCACTCTAAATATAAAGCTAGCTTTGAGATTCAATTCAATTATTACAACAATTAGAATGAATTTAGTCTTTTTCTGTACAATCGATTCCATAAGTAACATTCTTTGACTATTAAATGACTTATGAAACCTTACTGTACATCTCTTTTTTGTTTCCCCAGATGAGATGTAGAACTTCGTTCCGGTGACTGTTTATGCTGATGCTCAGCAATAACAATTTTACCGTTGTTAATTCCCAAGTACCGGAAAAGCGATTTGAATTGACCCGAACCCATGATTTGGGAAACGATCTTTGAAAATGTGAAGTCATAAAAATGTATCTTATTTATCCTGCAAAGTAATTGACACGTGTCATTGTTCGTTAGTTTAATTTGAAGCTTCAGAAATGTTGATTCTCGTTTAGTTGTTCTCACTATACACCTTCCGTTGCTGATCGTGTCAAGTTTTCTATGAATTTTTACCTTCAACAGTAGCTCTACTGGTTGGGTCGGTGTCAGTATAATGTGACCGGCTGAGACAGAAATCATGGTATCCCCGCCCTGTCTCGTGTGTGGCAGCAGATAGAATTGTCAGACATCCATCTTGGTGTCCGTCTACAATATAGCCTATATACCCATTAACAACAGCTGACTGTTTACGATATAACTGAAACACAATGAAAGCTTTCTGGCGAATTTTCTTTAATAAATATGTTTGCCTTATTGTATTTTAACTGAAATATTTTTCCTTTTTTACATATAAAATAAAATGCTACTAAAATGTTCATTAGTGTTAAGCTTCGGTAACTCTCTCCTTGAGATTATGCTTATCTCTTTTCTACACGCCCAGCCTTCAACCAGACTCGCGATAATTTTTTTAAGTGCGAAAATGTTGGCATGGTCACATCCATGTGGATGCACCCATCGACGTTTAGTTATACGCATGATAAACATTTCTATGCTGCTAGTGCTAAGACATCTACGACTATCAAGTGACGGCAGTAGCTAACTGTTCACGTTGTCATTAAGAATCGCGATGTCCGCTTTCTAGTGAATTTAATTGAACAAAGTAATCATATTTGTCATATTTAGTTTAAACCGCAGTAATATTTGTCATAATTTTTTAAACATTTAAAATATAATTGTTACACAAATATTCACTTAAACATCCTTCTGTGTTAAGCTTTGGTAACTTTCTCCTATGAAAAATCGTTGTAATGCTCGTCTTTTTTCTCCATGACCAGCCTTCAACCAGACAGTGCATACTAAAACATACCTTTGAGGCTCGAATGTGTGCCTAACGGCGAAGATAGAACTAGTGCTTACAAAATGACAACCTTAGTTGCGAGACAGCTAAGTCCATAATTGGTGTATAAAGTTTTATTGAATTTTTAAATAAGCAATTAAATTTGAAAGAATTATCTTTGTTTTAAAACTGTGCAGTCAACTCGAATTATAAAATGGGCAACAACAATTGTCAAAGACTATCAAAAGCATGAAGTTAACTCAATATTACTAGATGTATAAATACACCACATTAAGTCGTTGTGCAGCCCTATACATAGTATCAAAACATAAAGCTGGTTTATTGTTACTCAAAGAAAGAATAAACCTACGAAGGATGTCATAGTATAAAGTTAACTTATAGTATAGTTACAATATTCCCCCACCCCACCCCCCTCTCCGCCTTTAAATTTTCAGTCTCAGCTAAATTCTTTTTTTATGATTTTAAGATTTGTGATAATACCAGAGAAACTATGTAGTGTACATGTGTCTTACTGGCGAGATTGGAACGAGTGTTTGCCAAATGACAACCCACTGGCGAGGCTGGAACTAGTGCTTACCAAAGGACAACCCACTGGCGAGGCAGCAACGGGTGCTTACCAAAGGACAACCCACTGGCGAGGCTGCAACGGTGCTTACCAAAGGACAACCCACTGGCGAGGCTGCAACGGGTGCTTACCAAAGGACAACCCACTGGCGAGGCTGCAACTGGTGCTTACGAAAGGACAACCCACTGGCGAAGCTGCAACGGGTGCCTACCAAGGGACAACCCACTGACGAGGTTAAAACGAGTGCTTACTAGCCTACTGGCGAGACAGCGACGTTTAAAATTACGGTATATTATACGTTTTTTGACATTTTGAAACAAGCGTTTTTATTCATAAAAATTAAATTTTAGAACCCACTGGGATTACTAAGAGTTCAGCAAAAAATATCAGAAGCATATAGTTCGTGTAATGCTACTAGAAGTATAAATACAGCCCATTCAGTCAGTGTACAGCATTAAAAGCATGAAGCTGTTTTGGACCTTAATGAATTTTTAGTATGAACCTAACTCAAAGTAACTGTATTTTCACCCCCTAAAATAATATCTTTCAATTTTCAGTCTCAGATAAATGTTTGCTTTTTTTAAATTCTAAAATTGTTAATAACACCAGAAAAATTATGCTTTTTGTACAATATTAATGTCACCTCATCTTTTCTTCTCCGTGGCAAACATATTGGCGATACTGGAACGAGTGCTTTCCAAATAAAACATTGTATTTGAAAGAATTATATTTCTGTTAATGTATGGTAATGTATAAATACAGCACATGAAGCCATTGCACAGCACATTGTCTATTATAAGCATAAAGCTGGTTTATGTTTACTTAAAGGTATAAAGAAAACAATACAGGATGCCATAGTATGAAACTGACTCAAAGCTACTAAATTTTCACCTCCCGACCGCCTTTAAATTTTTACTCTGCTAAATGTTTGCTTTTCTTATGATTCTATAATTATGACACCAGCACCAGGAAAACACGCATTTTGTACATGTCCAACTGCCGAGGCTGGAACGAGTGCTTACGAAATGACAACCCACTGCGGAGACTATAACGAGTGCTTATTAAAGGACAATCTATTGGAACAAGTGCTTTCCAAATAACCCACGGCCAAGGTTGGAACATGTGTTAAGTCGAAAATTGCTGTATATCATCAATTGTATTTACTTTTTGAAACGAGCTATTTTATTTGAAAGAAATATCTTAATGTTAATGACGTCATTACAATCACGATTAAAGCTTATTAGTAATACTTTTCTTGAACATTTTGCCATATGGGATTTTAACCGAAGTAATATTTGTCATGATTTTTATTTTGTTTAAAATAAGTGTTCAAATGTTCAATTTTTAAAAAATATGTATCAGTTTTTAGCTTCAGTAACTTTCTCCTATGAAAAATTTATTTGATGCTTACCTCTCTTCTCCATGGTCAGACTTAAATCAGACAGCCCATGCTAAAACCTACCATCGAGACTGGAATGTGTGCCTAAATGACAACCTAATGGAACGAGTGCTAACCAAATCACAATCAACTGCCAAGGCTGAAACAAGTGCTTCACAAATGACAACCTACCGTCGAGCCTGGAACAAATGCTAACTAAAAGACAACCTACTGCCGAGTGCTTGAGAACAGAACCTACTGCCAACGCAGGATGAGTGAAATAATTGTCTCTGTTTTAAAACCTTACAGCCCACTAGGTTTAGAAAATGTGAAAGATTATCAAAAGCATCAATTCGGCTCAGTGTATCTGGAACTATAAAAAGTACAGCTCAAGAAGTCATTGTGCCTCACAATGTCATGTATCAAGCTAACTCAAAAAGTTACTCTATCCCCATACCCGCTCTCCGTCTTTCTATTTTCAGTCGCAGCTTAATGTTTGCTGGCTTCCAAGCGACTAGAGAGCATACTGTTAGTCCTCAGCGCCTACCAAGGTACGTGTACATTGGGGTATATAATACAATTTAACTGTGATAATCCTACACATGGATCTTTTAAACTACTGTATATATCTTTTAATTTTAACTAATCATTTTACGCGAAATTCTTATGTTTTTACCATTCAGAGATTAAAAGAGTCACCGTTGCTACGAGTATAATGCCTTAACTGTCTTAAAACATCATGGCCACAACATAGTCGTTACCGTGCTGATGTGCCGTAAAAACAAACTCACTCACTTGTTTCACCATTGTCAAATATAACCGGCAAAGGGGGAGGGGTGTGGTTGTCTCGCGCAAATGATACAGCGTTTGTCTTCTAATCAAAGGCTCTTAGGTTCCAAACGCACGATCGATCGAAAATATATTTCTGAGTTTGTCCCCTTCTGATTAGATCGGTGTCAACCTAATGTGACGGGTTGAAACAGAGTCCAGGTTTCCCCGCCCTGTCTGGTGTGTGGCAGCACATAATTTTTTCTGATGCCAGTTGGACTTTAAACAAGCAACTCAACTCGAGTTATGATCCTCTCTTTTTTCATTCTTCACTGTGTCCGTTCTTTCCACTCATCTCAATCGTTTTCCTCTTGTTATTTCAATTGAATCTCGCAAACCGAAGAAAAAGTTAGCTGCTTAGCAATCCACAAGGTTTAAATTCAGTATAACTAAAAGTACATATAACTTTTTATAGTTGTTTTCGGTTGTAAAATGTGTCGTTTAAGAAGCCATGCAATAAAAAATCATATGTAACTCTAGTTTCGACTTCAAATTTCTATGATTACCATAATTCCTGCCTCGCCCTTAAGTGATAGCCCTAGCATATTGTGAAATGGTAAAGGAAGCTAACCTTAAAGCAGTTCCTTCAAGTTTTATAATTAAACAAATTATTTTATAAACATTTCCCCAGGTAAAGACTGATCATGACAATTTCTTTGCTCAGCACCCCGACTAGCCTTCAGAACGAAAACGCCCCCCAGCTTGGATAAGACGATCACAGAGGACAAGTCAGCCAGAAACGAACGTTGTGTAAAATAAGTTGATGACAATGCAGATTGATATTGAGGAGCTACACTGCCTAACACTGCCCGACTGCTCAACTCTATGACGGAGGCTGAATATTTCAACACCATTAGATTTTTGTGCCAGTCATAATTCAGTTTGAGACCTTAGTTCAGATCGGCTTCACCATTTGACCCGTTCTTCTTGTGATGAGTCACACATTATTCACAAACTTTGTGCAGTATCACTTGGGAAATGTAAAAACTAAGTTAATTCATAAAAAACACATTTTGTTAAAACAATGAAAACTTACTTGTATTAAAATTGAGAATGCTGTAAAAGCTAAGACATTCCATTGCAGTTCGAAACCTTGGTTGATACTTTACAGTTCAGACTAAATTCAACAGAAATTTACGTATTTTCTGATTTGAGAGACCTGAAGAATTATGAGAGTGGGTACTGTTTAAGACAAGACACTTAATGTTTCTCTAAAGGATTCGGAGAATAGTACAAACCTAGCGTATTTTTGTACCCTAAAATTAAGATGCTTTCCCATGTACAAAAATGTTGCAAATAAAATACTGGGTTTTTATGTATTTAATCGAGGTAGGTTAAGGGTTAATCGTGAACTTTCTTCGCCAGATCAAATCTACCGTATTCCTCCTGGGGGACAACTGTCCTTTGTGATAGAGCAACGGTCTTCCTAACAAGAGATTTTAATATCCAAACCAATTTGGTCACATGTGTACTTGCCCAATTTCGTCCACATATTGGTTTAGTCAGTGACAGTATGTGACCGTCTGAGACAGAAATAATGACATCCTCACACTGTCTGCCTCGTAGTCGTACATTTTTCAGCCATTTGTATTGGGGCATGAATACAATAGTCTAGGTTATATTGATAACGTTGACACAAAAAACAAAACGATTACTGTCTGTCTGTCTCTCTCTCTCTCTCTCTCTCTCTCTCTCTCTCTCTCTCTCTCTCTCTCTCTCTCTCTCTCGCACTCTCCTCTCTAACCCCCGTACTATTTTCCTGTCTCTCTAAAGATATTTTAATTTGGATCGAGGATATGTATGATTTGCCATGGAACCGACACAGCAAAAATATTAGAAAACATATACACCTTTATAATCTTTTCATCCCAATTTTCACTTCAAAGGTCTTTCTAGATTTTTCCGAGTACATTCAGCTATATAGACATGGTTTGATATTTGGGGCTAGTTCCGATTTTTCTGAGACAATCTTAACACATGTATCTGTAATGCCTGGGTTTAGACCGTTTGAGATGCATACTGTTCTCACAGAAAACTTTTCTTCAAAAGTTTAATCAAACGGCGATAGTGATAAAGCCACCGTGTGGTTCATTTATATAGAATTATTGGATGAAATCGTTGAACTGGTGTTTGTGAACATTCTGTACATTATAGTAGAAACATAATTTTCTGTGTAGTTCCGTTTGCTGAATCAATGGTACGAAACTTTATTTATCTGCCCACCGTGGTTTCAGTTGTATTTCATGATATGACTCAATGCAAATCTATTTATGGTTAAATACAAATTTCTCCCAGAGCGTCGAGGGCTTATCGGTATATATTGGTTCCATTTTGTCTAGCATTTTAAACCTTGTAAGGTGTCAATTTCTGTTAACACACATTGTAATGTACCGGGGATTTGTCTTTTCCGATAAATCTTAAACCTTAACGTTGAGTTTTACAGTTTGTTCTAAACAAAGGTGGACCTTCTTTGAACATTTTAAATTAGCGCAGTTGATATTGAATTTTTGTGTTGGAGAGGAGTTGCCATCATCCTATAAGCTTGACTTAAATTGGCAACATTATTCTTCATTTATATAATTCAATTATGCATACCGTTTGAAAATATTTGCTTATAGCAAAAAAATGCGCGCATCTTTAACACATTTCACTGTTGCATCCGTATTGCATGTATTTTATTTTTAATCGCATGCCAACTAATTCACTAACCTACATTTTAGTAACTCCACTCAACCTAACGCGGTACAACAGTGAAATCAGAGATGCGCATGTTAGAATAATTATTAGTGTATTTTTTCCAGCGCAGTTTTTTTCCTTTTAGGGAGAAATCGTGTTGATGGCATTTTAAAGCTAAATGAAAAGGACCTTAATGCATCTGTATCCATTTTGTTGCTTTCTTTGCAGTAAAAAACCTACTCAAAATGGATCAATTTCGATTGTTTTCCCATTATCTGAAGTTCAGCTTATTGCTAATTACCGGATTGTCGTCTTGCCTGAAAATTATAGTGCTTTTAGTTTCAAGTTTGGTTCGGTCATGTCTGAAACCGTTTATACATTTGCAAATATTGTTATTTAGACGCAACGTAGGCCCTAATAGCTATAACTCTTTTCTAATCATCTTTGTTTCTATTTTGAACAAAACTGTACAGAGTCGAGGTCTCTTGTCGGTAGATGAGCAAGTAACAGTTTCTGGTCTTTAAAAAAACCCAAAGAAATTCACAGATTTGTAGGAAATTAACGACTAATGTATTGATCTTTAACCGACTCAAAAATGATTTGTGTAAAGCGGTTAAACTTTTTCTAAATTCAGGGGATGTTGCCGGGATTGGGGTGTGTGAAATGTGAAAATGAGGGGCAGTTGATGGTGCGAGAGCTTTCATCTTCTCTTCTTTTAGCCCTTGATACAGCCTGAATTATTTACGAAACCGTGAAATGAAATTTTTGCCGCAGAGAGTCATAACCTATCTTGCTAAAAAAACAAACAACTACCCAACCCTGTATACATTAGCCTTATGTTCTTGTCTGTCTCTTTCTGATTGTCTACCTTTCTCCATCTCCCTTTCCGTCTCTTTGTATCTGTCTTTTGTCAACTAAAAGACAACCGTGTTGTTTACTACCATTAGCGTCAATTCGTCCTCCCCGCCCCATTTTTAAGCGGGCATTAGTGGAATAAAAATGACGCGGCAGCACGTAACACTCTGAGACGTTTAGTCTTGTGATTTGTTCACAATAACTATAGCCTACATTTATGCTGACGTTGGACTTCGATCAACGAACTCAGCGCAGGTCTAGAAGAATGTAAATTCTTATTATTGGACAGGTCGATTTCTTTGGTGGGTGATGCTGGGGGGGGGGGGGGGGTTGTAGACCGTTGAAAGTGGTAAAGCGTTGGTCTTTAATCCACTCCGGTTCAAAACCCACAATCGTTTTACAATGTATTTGTAAAAATGTTCACACAGACTGGTTAGTCCAGTGTCAGTATTATGTGACCAGTTAAGACGTCCTGTGATCGTTCGTCTTTGTGTGGCAGCACGTAAAATTGTCAAACGTTAGTCTCGCGATCCGTCCATACGCCTTGCTGTTAACGTTCTAACGTTGGGCATTTCAAAACCAGCTTAACTCATTATCCATCCTGCCAGTAGGCGTTATAAATTCGATTTGTGTTATTTTTACTGATGCAAGTCTGAAAGGCTTAGCAATCGTTTTCAATGTGTATTTCTTAGTTTGATTTTAAAGTGCATTCTTTCTTCGGGAAGAGTACATTGTATTATCATCAATCTCGTGAGAGTCGTAATACGTTGTACTCTTGCTTGAAAAATAATGCCATTGCATCGAATATTTTGCACTGTTACCTAAAAAATTAAGCACATTTAATTCTCAATGGATAAAACTATGTCTATGGCTTTTGCATGGTTTTTGAAAATCTCGAACTCATTGTGCGAATATATAGTCAAACAAGTTATGCTCTAAATCATTATTGTATCAGCTATTTTCTGAGTTTATATTATAGTCTAACGAGAAACCTGGGCGTTTAAAGGTGTCTAAAATGTGAATTCGAGTTCCCGCCTTTACCCAGTGTATGTTTTACTACGCAAAAATGATTTATATGATGCTCCACATTGCTGCGATCTAACGTTTGCCTTTATATCTTTTTGTAATGCAAGGTTTCTCGTTATTATTGTTAGCTGCGCAATGATGTACATTTATTCTTTTTGATATGTATCCATGCATTTATTGACTGAATAAAGCTTTACTTCACTTGTATGTTTATGTGAACATAGTTAGCATGTATGATTTCTCATTGCCTGAGGTAATGGCGTTTCTTCTGATCGAATGTAAGCCCAAACATGTTGATCCTGAATTTTGGTTGAAGGAACATTGTCTAGTTGTTTTAAGACGTCACTCCAATTTTAAAAGATGATTAAAATTGTTGCCTGTTTGACAACGTCTAATAATTGTTTATAATAATGCATAGTTATCGGTTGCTTTTTTATTTACTTGTTACATACATTCATAATCGATTTTATATATAATTATTAATGATTCAATGTCTTTTTACCCTAACTTAATTTGAGTGGTGCTGAAGATTGTTTGAAATATATTATAGTTGTATCGATTTGTAATCAAGTGAGTGTCATTTTTTTATTATAGCTGTGCATTGAAAAACCCAGCTACATTTAAAATTACTTTTTTAAACGTGTGAATAAAATTATTCGTGTTGTATTGATATTTTAGTTGAACTGGCAAGATTTCATAAATTTCAGGATACGAAACAAAAATACCCGGTTTTTCAACTAAACCCAGGATGAACTGCGATGTTTGCAAAAATACTTTCATGGGTTACTTCCTCATACTCGTTTAATTCTAACATTGTTAGGCTATATATATATATATCGTATTGCCCTTGCTAATAGTAACTCTTCGATCGAATGTGAAGCCCAAATAGATTTCATGTCCATTTATGTTTAGTTCAGTTTAATTAGAACGTGTTTTTAACAGTGTTATTAAATTTTATTTCTGCTTCTCGTTTTACAATGAAATGTTTATTCAACAGCCCTAAATGAAAAAAGTTTTATAGTGCTGTATATTTATAGCTTGCACGTTAGTTTGTTTGTTACACTTATTTGCAAAACACTTGAAACACATATTAAAGCAGTTGTCTTCTTTAAAACGCGTTCATTGTTATTTAGTTTCTGTTAATTGTATCATTATGATTTTCTTTAATATACACACGACAATTATATAGTAAACGAATGAATAAAAAATAGGAAAGTTAATAAAAAAATAAATTAGTAACAACAAAAAACTATACATGTAATAATAGGGCAATACGAATACATTTTAAAACAGAAACAAATTAATTAGAAACAATCATGCAATTTAAATTGTGTCAACATGAGTAATTTTTTTGACTGATTTAATGAACTGTTTAGATTATTATAAGATAGGATAAGATGAATCTTTATTTCTTCCTTTGAAGGACAATCGACTTGAACATGCTGCGTGTATTACATGTCTATTACACATATAGTTATGATAAACTGATATGGTTACCGTACAGAAAAACCCAAAAACGATAAAACAATTTCTGGGATAAACTAAAATAATATTGATACACATTTTTTGGAGAAACATTAAACATTGCATTAATATGAATGATAACTCGTTAATATGTTGACATGATAATATCTAAGTTTAACCAATTAATATTAACGCATATACCCCCCCCCCCACACACACACATACAAGTTCGCAAACACGCAATTGTTTTATGACGAGTTCCTCAGTTGACGTGAGCCTGACGGTACAAATGAGTTATAGGAGTGGTCGGTTCTAGCTTTTTTTTTTCAACAGTAGACTCTAATAAAGATCAATGAAATGTGGCGGGCCCAGTTAAATTACTTTATTTCATCTTTTGAACAAGCAATCTAATCTAGTCTTATCGTTTAAAAGAGCTGAACCTACCCAAGTGATGCCAAAAACAAAAATAATGTTCTCTATGGTTGCCTTGTAGAATAAAATCAAAAGTTTTATTAACATTAAAGCTATTGAGTTTTCCTAAAAAGTAATCATTTGGTTTAACTTTTGTAAAGATGATCAATATGAACACTCCAGCTTAACTTGGAATCTATTGTCAGTCCTAAATATTTGTAGCTGTCAAAAATGTTAACAGTCAGGTCTTCATTGGGAAAGGAAGCACTCTCTTCTTCTTTATCTTAAAATAACAAAAAATCAATTCTTTTGTTTTATCCACGTTTAGTGTCAGGAAGTTCTCCCTACATTAGTCGTAAAACTTTTTTTTTACCTGAGCATGATAATCGTCTTCTGAGGTGACTAAAAGGCCTTACAGAGTTGTGTCATCGGCACATTTAATAAGGCGAGTAATTTCTTCGGTGTCCCTGCATCATTAGTGTACATTGAATATAGAACTGGAGATAGAACACAATGTTGAGATGCGCACGTGTTTGTAACCATATTTTCTGACCATGTTCCATTGATATAAAAAATGGGGCCTTTTTGTGAAGAACTCTAAGATCCAGTGAACAGTGCAGGTGTTAATCTTCCAAGCTAAAATATTGAGCTAAGGTGGTGTTAAAAACAGATGAAAATAATAATAATAATAATAATAATAATAATAATAATAATAATAAAAGAAGAAGAAGAAGAAGAAGAAGAAGAAGAAGAAGAAGAAGAAAAGAAGAAGAAGAAGAAGAAGAAGAAGAAGAAGAAGAAGAAGAAGAAGAAGAAGAAGAAGAAGAAGAAGAAGAAGAAGAAGAAGAAGAAGAAGAAGAAGAATCACACGAGACAGGGCAGAGATAACATGACTCTTGTCTCAGCCGATCAAATTAAACCGATACCGGCCGAACCAGTAGGGGGCGAACTCGCCAGGGCTTGAACTAGACATCCTGTGTCGAAAACTGATGTTCTACCCCAGGGCAACTGCGCCCCCCTGAGACAGCGCGGATACCAAAACTTCTGTCCCAACAGGTCAAATTCTATTTATAGAGACCCTGATCCAACCAGTATGGAACAAAATCGTCTGATCCGGTTTCGAACCCTAGACTTTCAAATTAGAATAGAAGCCCCTGAGCTAGCAGGTCTCCCAGCACTGTCCCGTGTGTGACAGCACATAAAATTATCAGACGTCAATCTTGGGGCCTATCCACAATAAAAATAATAATAAAGTGCATTTATATCAGCTTTCCCATATTGTTGCTCACAGTGCTTACCTTGGAGGATAAACCAACCCAACTCAGCTACGTGGACGTATAAAAATAGAGCTATCTAAATGTAACTTCTCCACCCTCCTTACTTTGGCTTTGACAAGTCTTCCAAGCAGTTTCTCGTTGGCCGTCGACAAATCGTCCTCATCGTCCATCTCCACGCCAGCCTCTCTGAGCATGTTCACCCCGTCAATGAAGTTCAGTATCAGACTGCGGAGCAGAATAAATATATATGTAGTGATCTATGAGCGCCATTCGTTAATTAAGATGACATGTTTGGGTGGACTGTATATATGCATTTAATTATAACCAACTAGAAGCTGCCATCGTCAATAACCAGCAAACACGGTGATGCCATTTGGATCATTGTTTTGAAAAGATGAGCGGTACATCAATTTTGTACAAAATGCATAATTATTTCTGGTGTCATAAACAATCGTAGAATCAAAAGAAAAGCAAACATTTAGCTTAAACTAAAAATTGAAAGACACTTAGGCGTGAAAATATAGTTACTTTGAGTTAGCTTTATACTTAAACATCCTCAGTGGTTTTTTTATACTTTAGGTAAAAACAGCTCCATGCTTTTAATGCCATTACATTGTGCTGTACAACGATTTTGTGGGCTCTATACTAGTAACAATATACGCACTATAAGCTTCTGATATTTTTTGCTGTACTCTTTATAATTCCAGTGGGCTGTAAAAATTTAAAACTTAGGGTAGTTCTAATGAATAGAAATGCCTCTTAAAAAGTTCAATAAAGTTATAATATACAGCAATTTTAGACTTAGCTGTCTCGCCAGTCGGTTATCTAGTAAACACTCGTTCCAGCCTCGCCAAGGGTTGTCATTTGGTAAGCACCCGTTGCAGCCTCGCCAGTGGGTTGTCCTTTGGTAAGCAACTGTTGCAGCCTCGCCAGTGGGTTGTCCTTTGGTAAGCACCCGTTGCAGCCTCGCCAGTGGGTTGTCCTTTGGTAAGCACCCGTTCCAGCCTCGCCAGTAGGTTGTTTTTTGGTAAGCACCCGTTGCAGCCTCGCCAGTGGGTTGACCTTTGGTAAGCACCCGTTCCAGCCTCGCCAGTAGGTTGTTTTTTGGTAAGCACCCGTTGCAGCCTCGCCAGTGGGTTGTCCTTTCGTAAGCAACCTTTGCAGCCTCGTAGTAGGTCGTCATTTGGCAAACACTCATTCCAGCCTCGGCAATAGGACACTTTTACACACTGCATAGTTTTTCTGTATCAGCACATATTTTAAAATCATTAAAAAAAAATAAAGCCCAGACTCAACATTTAAAGGGGGAGGAGGGGGGGGGGATATAGTAACGGTAGGCCACTACAAGTTAACTTTATACTATGACATCCTTTGTAGTTTTATTCTTTCTTTAAGTAACAATAACCAGCTTCATGTTTTGATACTATGTATTGTGCTGCACAACTACTTTATGTGCTGTATTTACACTTCTAGTAATATTGAATTATCTTCAT
>RQTK01000350.1:5992-25506 GCA_003991915.1 Elysia chlorotica | reverse complement strand
TTGTCATTTTGTAAGCACTCGTTCCAGCTTCGCCAGTGGGTTGTCATTTTGTAAGCACTCGTCCCAGCCTCGCCATTAGGTTGTCATATGGTAAGCACTCGTTCCAGCCTTGTCATAAGGTTGTCATTCAGGCACACGTTCCTGCCTTAGCGGTATGATTTAGTTTGCACTGTCTGGGTGGAAGGCTTTCAATAAAGAAGAAAAGATTAACGGTACATCAATATTGCACATATGCAAAATTTTTCTGGTGTTATAAACAATCGAAGAATTAAAAGAAAAAGCAAACATTTAGCTTAAACTGAGAATTGAAAGACACTTAGGCGTAAAAATATAGTTACTTTAAGTTAGTTTCATATGAAAACATTATCCGTGCTTTTAATACTTTAGGTAAAGAAAACAGCTTCATGTTTTTAATGCCATTACATTGTGCTGTGCAATGATTTTGTGGGCTCTATACTAGTATCAATACACGCACTATATGCTTCTGATATTTTTTGCTGTACTCTTTATAATCCCAGTGATCGTAAGCACCCGTTGCAGCCTCGCCAGTGGGTTGTCCTTTCGTAAGCACCCGTTGCAGCCTCGCCAGTTGGTTGTCCTTTAATAAACACTCGTTCTAGTCTCGGCAGTGGGTTGTCATTTCGTATGCCCTCGTTCCAGCCTCGGCAGTAGCACATGTACAAAAAACAATTTTTCTGGTATCATAAAAATAATAGAATGTTAAGAAAAGTAAACATTTATCTGTGCGTGAAAATTTAAAGGCTGACAGGAGGTGAAAATATGGTAGCTTTGAGATAGTTTCATACTCAGACATACTTGGTCGTTTTTGTAAACCTTATATCGAAAATTAAACCAGTTTTTTTACTACTATAACATTTTGCTGTGCAATGGCTTTATGTGTTGTATTTATACTTCTAGTAACATTAAAACAACTATATAATTTTGAAAGGGAAAAATAAATCTTTCAAATACAGTGTGCTATTTCAAAAGCAATGGTTCCAGCCTCGCCAGTAAGTTGTCCTTTGGTAAGCAACCGTTCCAGCCTCGCCAGTGGGTTGTATTTTGTAAGCACTCGTTCCAGCTTCGCCATTAGGTTGTCATTTAAGCACACGTTCCAGCAACATAGGTAGGTTTTAGTATGCACTGTCTGATTGAAGGTTGGTCATGGAGAAAAAAGATGAGCATTATAACGATTTTTCATAGGAGAAAGTTACCGAATCTTAACACTGAGATGGATTTAAGTGAATATTTGTGTAACAATTTTATTTTGAATGTTTTAATAAAACATGAAAAATATTACTGCCGTTTAAACTCAATATGGCAAACATGATTATTTTGTCCATGTAAATTCACTAGGAAGCGGTCATCGCGATTCTCGTGGCAACGTAACAGTTAGCTCCTGCCGTCACTTGATGGTCGTAGAATTCTTAGCACGAGCAGCATAGAAATGTTTATCATGCGTAGAACTAAACGTCGATGGGTGCATCCACATGGATGTCACCATGCCAACATTTTCGCACTTTAAAAAATATTCTCGCGAGCCCTGACACATATGAGACGAAAAAGCATGAACCATTGCACACATGAGTTCAAATTTTTTCACTGGGCTGTACAATTTTAAAACAAAAAGGCAATTATTTCAAGTAGACATGCTAGTTTAAAAAGAATTCAATAAAACTATAATATACAGGACTTTTTTACTTAGCTGTTTTGCCATTATGTTATCTGGTAAGCACTCGTTCCAGATTCGCCACTAGGTTGATCTTTGGTAAGCACTCGTTCCAACCTCTACGGTAGGTTTTTGGTATTCATGGTCTGGTTGAAGGCTGGCCGTGTAGAAAAGAGATAAGCATAACCTCAATGCTTCATAGGAGAGAGTTACCAAAGCTTAACGCTAGTGAACATTTAGCAGCACTTTCTATATGTAAAAAAAGGAAACGTATTGCCGTTAAAATACAATAAGGCAAACATATTTCTCAAAGAAAATACTTTCATTATGGTTCAATTACAGCGTGCACAGTCAGCTACTGTTGAAGGGAAAATTTTTTAGAGCACTTTGCACGATCAGCAAGGAAAGGTGTATTGTGAGAACAACTAAACTGGTATCATTAGTGGGGGCAACACGCCAACATTTCTGAAGATTCAAATTCAACTTGAAGAATGACATGTGTCATTTATTTCGCATGATAAACAAGATAGATTTTTTATGATTTCACATTGTCCAAGATCGTTCCCCAAAATATGAGTACAGGTCTATTCAAATCACTGTTCCGTTTCTTGGGAACTAACAACCGTAAAATTGTCATTGCTGAGCATCAGCATAAATAGTCACTTGAACGAAGTTCTACATATCTGTGGAAACAAAAAAAATATGTACTGTAAGGTTTCATAAGTCTAATAGTCGAGGAATTTTGTGGATTCGATTATACAAATTGATATGCACACCTTGACTTTAAATTCATTCTAATTAAATTAAAATTTCTAAATAATTGAATTGAATCTCAAAACTAGCTTTAGATTTAGAGTGCATTTACAGCATGTCAGCGCAGTAACAGCTATATTGTGGCCCTGATTGATTGATTATTTGGTATACCCAGTCCACCGTAATAGGCGATCTCAGGGTCTCTAATCTAGCATGGCCCTGATGTTGGCTATCATGTCTTAAACAGTTAATACATCGCACCATTAGTAACGGCGACTCATTTTTTCTGAGGGTTGGAAGCATTACAAATGTGTATGTTACTAGTCAGGGACTCGGAAGTTTGCAGAACGTTTACTCAAAGAATAGAGTCCGTCAAATAAAAGAAAGCAATGGCAAAAAATAAATTTGAGTCAAAAGAATGTAAACAGCAATGCGAAATTAAGTCGATTACCAATAAGGTAAGAGAAAACGCTAGAAATTGCAAAGCAAATAGGTCCAGCCTCGCCACTAGGGTTGTCATTTTGTAAGCACTCGTTCCAGCTTCGCCAGTGGGTTGTCATTTTGTAAGCACTCGTTCCAGCTTCGCCAGTGGGTTGTCATTTTGTAAGCACTCGTTCCAGCCTCGCCATTGGGTTGTCATTTTGTAAGCACTCGTTCCAGCCTCGTCATAAGGTTGTCATTCAGGCACACGTTCCAGCCTCAGCGGTAGGATTTAGTATGCACTGTCTGGGTTGAAGGCTTGCCATGGAGAAGAAAAGATGAGCGGTACATCAAAATGCATAATTTTTCTGGTGACATAAACAATTGAAGAATCAAAAGAAAAGCAAACATTTAGCTGAGGCTGAGAATTGAAAGACACTTAGGCGTGAAAATATAGTTACTTTAAGTTAGTTTCATAAGAAAACATTATCCGTGCTTTTAATACTTTAGGTAAAGAAAACAGCTTCATGTTTATAATGCCATTACATTGTGCTGTGCAATGATTTTGTGGGCTCTATACTAGTATCAATACACGCACTATATGCTTCTGATATTTTTTGCTGTACTCTTTATAATCCCAGTGATCGTAAGCACCCTTTGCAGCCTCGCCAGTGGGTTGTCCTTTCGTAAGCACCCGTTGCAGCCTCGCCAGTGGGTTGTCCTTTAATAAACACTCGTCCTAGTCTCGGCAGTGGGTTGTCATTTCGTAAGCCCTCGTTCCAGCCTCGGCAGTAGGACATGTACAAAAAGCATAGTTTTTCTGGTATCATAAAAATAATAGAATGTTAAGAAAAGCAAACTTTCAGCTGTGAGTGAAAATTTAAAGGCCGACAGGAGGTGAAAATATAGTAGCTTTGAGATAGTTTCATACTCAGACATACTTGGTCGTTTTTGTAAACCTTATATCGAAAATTAAACCAGTTTTTATACTACTATAACATTTTGCTGTGCAATGGCTTTATGTGTTGTATTTATACTTCTAGTAACATTAAAACAACTATATAATTTTGAAAGGGAAAAATAAATCTTTCAAATACAGTGTGCTATTTCAAAAGCAATGGTTCCAGCCTCGCCAGTAAGTTGTCCTTTTGGTAAGCACCCGTTGCAGCCTCGCCAGTGGGTTGTATTTTGGTAAGCACTCGTTCCAGCCTCGCCAGTGGGTTGTCCTTTGGTAAGCACCCGTTGCAGCCTCGCCAGTGGGTTGTCATTTAAGCACACGTTCCAGCAACATAGGTAGGTTTTAGTATGCACTGTCCGATTGAAGGTTGGTCATGGAGAAAAAAGATGAGCATTATAACGATTTTTCATAAGTTACCGAATCTTTACACTGAGATGGATTTAAGTGAATATTTGTGTAACAATTTTATTTTGAATGTTTTAATAAAACATGAAAAATATTACTGCCGTTTAAACTCAATATGGCAAACATGATTATTTTGTCCATGTAAATTCACTAGGAAGCGGTCATCGCGATTCTCGTGGCAACGTAACAGTTAGCTCCTGCCGTCACTTGATAATCGTAGAATTCTTAGCAAGAGCATCATAGAAATGTTTATCATGCGTAGAACTAAACGTCGATGGGTGCATCCACATGGATGTCACCATGCCAACATTTTCGCACTTTAAAAAATATTCTCGTGATAGTGGGTTGTCCTTTCGTAAGCACCCGTTGCAGCCTCGCCAGTTGGTTGTCCTTTAATAAACACTCGTTCTAGTCTCGGCAGTGGGTTGTCATTTCGTAAGCCCTCGTTCCAGCCTCGGCAGTAGCACATGTACAAAAAAATTTTTCTGGTATCATAAAAATAATAGAATGTTAAGAAAAGTAAACATTTATCTGTGCGTGAAAATTTAAAGGCTGACAGGAGGTGAAAATATAGTAGCATTGAGATAGATTCATACTCAGACATACTTGGTCGTTTTTGTAAACCTTATATCGAAAATTAAACCAGTTTTTAAATAAAACTACTATAACATTTTGCTGTGCAATGGCTTTATGTGTTGTATTTATACTTCTAGTAACATTAAAAACAACTATATAATTTTGAAAGGGAAAAATAAATCTTTCAAATACAGTGTGCTATTTAAAAAGCAATGGTTCCAGCCTCGCCAGTAAGTTGTCCTTTGGTAAGCAACCGTTCCAGCCTCGCCAGTGGGTTGTATTTTGTAAGCACTCGTTCCAGCTTCGCCATTAGGTTGTCATTTAAGCACACGTTCCAGCAACATAGGTAGGTTTTAGTATGCACTGTCTGATTGAAGGTTGGTCATGGAGAAAAAAGATGAGCATTATAACGATTTTTCATAGGAGAAAGTTACCGAATCTTAACACTGAGATGGATTTAAGTGAATATTTGTGTAACAATTTTATTTTGAATGTTTTAATAAAACATGAAAAATATTACTGCCGTTTAAACTCAATATGGCAAACATGATTATTTTGTCCATGTAAATTCACTAGGAAGCGGTCATCGCGATTCTCGTGGCAACGTAACAGTTAGCTCCTGCCGTCACTTGATAGTCGTAGAATTCTTAGCACGAGCAGCATAGAAATGTTTATCATGCGTAGAACTAAACGTCGATGGGTGCATCCACATGGATGTCACCATGCCAACATTTTCGCACTTTAAAAAATATTCTCGCGAGCCCTGACACATATGAGACGAAAAAGCATGAACCATTGCACAAATAAAAGTTCAAATTTATTTAACAATGGGCTGTACAATTTTAAAACAAAAAGGCAATTATTTAAAGACATGCTAGTTTAAAAAAATTCAATAAAACTATAATATACAGGACTTTTTTACTTAGCTGTTTTGCCATTATGTTATCTGGTAAGCACTCGTTCCAGATTCGCCACTAGGTTGATCTTTGGTAAGCACTCGTTCCAACCTCAAATGTAATTTTTTGGTATTCATGGTCTGGTTGAAGGCTGGCCGTGTAGAAAAGAGATAAGCATAACCTCAATGCTTCATAGGAGAGAGTTACCAAAGCTTAACGCTAGTGAACATTTAGCAGCACTTTCTATATGTAAAAAAAGGAAACGTATTGCCGTTAAAATACAATAAGGCAAACATATTTCTCAAAGAAAATACTTTCATTATGGTTCAATTACAGCGTGCACAGTCAGCTACTGTTGAAGGGAAAATTTTTTAGAGCACTTTGCACGATCAGCAAGGAAAGGTGTATTGTGAGAACAACTAAACTGGTATCATTAGTGGGGGCAACACGCCAACATTTCTGAAGATTCAAATTCAACTTGAAGAATGACATGTGTCATTTATTTCGCATGATAAACAAGATAGATTTTTTATGATTTCACATTGTCCAAGATCGTTCCCCAAAATATGAGTACAGGTCTATTCAAATCACTGTTCCGTTTCTTGGGAACTAACAACCGTAAAATTGTCATTGCTGAGCATCAGCATAAATAGTCACTTGAACGAAGTTCTACATATCTGTGGAAACAAAAAAAATATGTACTGTAAGGTTTCATAAGTCTAATAGTCGAGGAATTTTGTGGATTCGATTATACAAATTGATATGCACACCTTGACTTTAAATTCATTCTAATTAAATTAAAATTTCTAAATAATTGAATTGAATCTCAAAACTAGCTTTAGATTTAGAGTGCATTTACAGCATGTCAGCGCAGTAACAGCTATATTGTGGCCCTGATTGATTGATTATTTGGTATACCCAGTCCACCGTAATAGGCGATCTCAGGGTCTCTAATCTAGCATGGCCCTGATGTTGGCTATCATGTCTTAAACAGTTAATACATCGCACCATTAGTAACGGCGACTCATTTTTTCTGAGGGTTGGAAGCATTACAAATGTATGTTACTAGTCAGGGACTCGGAAGTTTGCAGAACGTTTACTCAAAGAATAGAGTCCGTCAAATAAAAGAAAGCAATGGCAAAAAATAAATTTGAGTCAAAAGAATGTAAACAGCAATGCGAAATTAAGTCGATTACCAATAAGGTAAGAGAAAACGCTAGAAATTGCAAAGCAAATAGGCAGTTAAACACAGCGAGGGAAAGTGGGAGAGATAGAGAGAAAGAAAGAGAGAGACAGAGACAGAGACAGACAGGCAGACAGACAGACAGACACACACACACATACAGACAAAGAGCCAGACAGAGGCAAAAAAACAGAATTTAACGATACAGACAGACAGAGAAATACAAAACAAATAGTCTGCTCAGAAACGGAAGAACAATATTCGGTATCCTCATAATGGATAGTATGCAGCGATACTAACGTCCCTTTTTTACTTCTTAAAATGTTATTGTTGGCAGCTTGAATATGCTTATGTCTAAAATAAATCAGACACAATTACACTGAGTTCTTTCTCAATGATTTAAAAGATTAATCCAATCTTTAAAAGTTAAGATGCACCCACTTCAGTCGTCCACCTATATCATAAATTAAACCTATCTACAACAGTGATACCAAGGTTTGATCTCACACTTCAAGGATAATATAACAGTTTTAAAATGTAGGCAGTATGAAAAGTATTTCATTCGGTTTAACAGCCGCCATCTTAAGTCACCCCCGTTGTTTCTAGACGTGCCAGTTGCATTATTGCACATTTTGTAACATTTAAAACTAGATCTTTTCAAACAACACCTCTGGTATGGATAGCTTACCGAAAGAACGCAATGAGATATGGGGTTACGAAGAAAACACAGGTTGTTTTTTTTTAAATAGTCAACTATAACAGAAAATGTATATGGAACTACAGTTCAATTAAGATACAAGATTTGCACGATTACTGGTGTCGATTCGATTTGCCAAAATCTACTTTTGTTTTAGTTTGATGATTCAGAATTTTTAAATTTACTCAACTATGGGCGAACATTGTAGGACCTTTTTCTTAACTGGTACAGTGTGAGTGAGTGAGTGAGTTGTTTTTACGGCACATCAGCACGGTAACGGCTATGTTGTGCCCATGATATCCTAAGACAGTTAATGCATTATACTGGTAGCAACGGTGACTCCATCTCTCTGAATGGTAAAAGCATAAAAAATGTGCGTAAAAAGATTGGTTAAAATTTAAAAAGGGTATATACAATAGTTTAAAAGATTCATGTGTAGGATTATAACAGTTAAGTTGTTATATACACCAATGTCCTTCAGGTACCTTAGTAAGCGCTGAGGACTTATAAGTAAATATGCTCTCTAGTGGCTTTGAAGCCAGGTACAAACTTCTTTCTCGGTAAAAAAAAAAAACGGACAATCAACCAGAATGTGACTAATGGACAATTCACAGTTGCAGGTTTGACACAGTGGAGGTTCTTCACCTCCTAATAGAAAGGCATGAGTAAGATGAGAGTACCACCTGGTCTCGTTGTTTAGCTTGAGAAATGCATTCCCAGTGACCGAAATGTGGTTGGACAAAGTGTAGTTTGTTGGTTGTCATATTGTTCCATCGCGCTTTCCAGTTTTCTCTTATAAACGTGTATATAATTGTCTTAGCATCTGATGCTGGTATCTGCACTTGAGTAGGTTCAAGTTGGAGTACATTATATTCAATATTCGTTTTACACTTTGTTAACACCATCAGGATTATTATCATATACATTTACCCAGTTCGCCGTGACTGTTTTAAAACTGTTTCCAACTTTTCCGAGTGAATATTTGTATATTTGTCTCACTTTTTCCACCGTTCATATTCATTTGTATATTTGTTTCAGGGTTTTCAACATTTCACGCTTATTAATATTTGTATTTTTTCTTCGGGTTTTCTATCTTCCAAGATTATAAAACTAGTAATAGTAATTTTTTTTTTACTCAGTGTTTCCAGCATTTCATGATTGCCATTTTTTGTAATTATTAAACAGTTTTCAACTTCCAAGAATGTGTTTCTGACGCCGCGCTTTCAACTCTTAAATAGTTTTATATGCGTTTTCCGCCGGGCTTTCAACCTTCGATGAGTGTCCATATTTGTATTTTGGACACATAATTTCCAAACTTCTATCATTGATATACACATTTTGTAAAACTGGGTTTGTAACCTTCTAAGATTAATACTATTTGTAATTTTGACACCGGGTTTTGAACTTTCCCAGGGTCATAAGTACAACATCGTGGTGGTATGCGACTTGTCTCAAGCTTTCCTATACTCCTATTGTTACCTTTTTCTATTTAACTTACAACCTCTTACGATTTTAATTAGGATTTTCAATTTTTGCAGTTTTGAAACCGGGTTTTCAACTGTCGAAAATTATAAAAAATTGTACATTTTTACTCGGTCACAATTCATCCAAATTTATAAGTATTTTTATCTTTGACTCAAGGTTCCAAACGTTCCAAGATTATATAAACGTGTATATAATTGTCTTAGCATCTGATGCTGGTATCTGCACTTGAGTAGGTTCAAGTTGGAGTACATTATATTCAATGATCGTTTTACACTTTGTTAACACCATCAGGATTATTATCATATTCATTTAACCATATCGCCGTGACAATTGGTTTAAAACTTTTTCCAACTTTTCCGAGTAAATATTTGTATATTTGTCTCACTTTTTCCACCGTTCATATTCATTTGTATATTTGTTTCAGGGTTTTCAACATTTCACGCTTATTAATATTTGTATTTTTTCTTCGGGTTTTCTATCTTCCAAGATTAAAAAAACTAGTAATAGTAATTTTTTTTTTACTCAGTGTTTCCAGCATTTCATGATTGCCATTTTCTGTAATTATTAAAAAAATTTTCAACCTTCCAAGAATGTGTTTATGACACCGCGCTTACAACTCTAAAATAGTTAAAAAAGAGTTTTCAGCAGAGCTTTAAACATTCAATGAGTGTAAAATATATGTATTTTGGAAAAAAAATTTCAAAACTACAAACATTGATATACAAAAATAATAAAACTGGGTTTGTAACAAACTAAGATAAATAATATTATGTAATTTTTACACCGGGTTTTGAACTTTCCCAGAGTCATAAGTACAACATCGTGGTGGTATGCGACTTGTCTCAAGCTTTCCTATACTCCTATTGCTACCTTTTTCTATTTAACTTACAACCTTTTACGATTTTAATTAGGATTTTCAATTTTTGCAGTTTTGAAACCGGGTTTTCAACCATCGAAAATTATAAAAAAAAAATTGTACATTTTTACTCGGTCACAATTCATCCAAATTTATAAGTATTTTTATCTTTGACTCAAGGTTCCAAACGTTCCAAGATTACTTATTACTTGGAAACCAGGCGTTTAAAATCCCAGTATTAACATTTGTAACTTTTAACCAGGCTTAAAACCTTCAACATTTATAAATACAAGCATTTTTGTTTCAGAGTTCACAAGCTTACATGATTATTTATAGTTGTATTCTGCACTCAGGATTTCGAACCTTTGAAGATTAATAATATCAATGAATCTTAGAGGGCTAAATATCCCGTTTCAAAATTACAACATTCGTAGTTTTGAAATGGGGTTTTAACCTTTTAAATTTTTTTTTTTTAAGTCAAGAGCTTCAAAGTTCCAAAATATGACGAATATTGTACAGAAGCAATTTGGCAAATATTTGCTATAAAAAATGTATGGGTGACCAGTCACCCAGGAATTGGGTAGTGCTTTTTTCACTATTTATAAAGTATGGGTGACTGGTCACCCACGAGTGAATTTTTTTAAGTCTTAAGGTGTGACTAAAGGTCCAAAGACAAGCTCCGGGCAACGTCAGATGAACTGCAGACTGTTTATGGATGACTTAACAACAACAACAGAGGCAGCCGGGCAACTAAAGCATCTACTAGAGGAACTTGAAGCAAAACTGAACTGGGCCAGCCTAACGGCAAAACCAGAGAAATGCAGAAGCCTGGTCATATGGAAAGGAGAAGTCAGCAAGAGGACTCTAGAATTGAATGGAAAAGTTATTACATCCATAACATAAAAGCCAGTGAAGTACCTTGGAAAGATCTACAATGTGAGCCTGGATGAAAAGGAACAGAACGAACAAACAGTTGATCAAGCAAGGCGAGAACTGAAATTGATCAACATGTGCAGATTGCCTGGCAGATACAGGCATGGATGGTACAGCATATGCTATGGCCTCGGATAATGTGGCCCCTCAGTATCTACAATGTTCCAGCAACCAAGGTGGAAGAGATCCAGAGGAAGATTACAACCTGTTTAAAGAGATGGCTAGGACTGCCAAAAACCCTGTCAACAGACTGCTTCTATTCAAGATCAGCAAAAGTACAACTGCCTTATACAGCGCTTACAGAAGAAGTGAAGGCAGCCAAGGCAAGGAACCTAGTCACATTGGAAGAATCCAGAGATCCATGTGTCCGAAAAGCAGGCATCTCAGTCGGTGGTGGAAGGAAAGCTAACACGCCAGCTGAGATAGAAGATGCTAGATCAAGACTGAGGTTGAGGGAAATAGCAGGAATAGCAAATGTAGGAAGAGAAGGACTGGGGCTCAACCACAGGCAGTATTACACTTCCAGCTCTAGCAAAGAGAAACGATCAATGCTTGTTGCAGAAATCAGAGAGATGGAGGAAGAGAAAAGAAGAACCAAAATGACTGGCTTGGCAAAGCAAGGAGCGAACACGACGTGGGAGGTACCAGAAAGAAAATCTTCCCATAGAGATGTGATACAGACAGATAAAGCAAGCCTGAAATTCCTGGTAAAAGCAGTGTATGACCTTCTACCCACCCCAGCTAACAAGAACACATGGTTTGGTACGGAGGAGAAATGCCTACTCTGTGAAGAAAAGGGAACCTTGGTCCACATACTCTCAGGATGCGGAGTGGCACTTGCCCAGGGCAGGTACACCAGCAGACACCGAAGTCCTGAAAATAGTTGCCCACTGTGCAGACCAGAAGAGAATAGACTGCAACAGCAGAGGAAAGGAAAAAAAGCCAAGCATTGCATTCTTGAAGGCAGGAGAAGTGAAAGATAAAAGCAAGACAGGTGGAGATGCCCAAAGCTTTTTGGAAACGCCACGAGACTGGGACATGAAGGTGGATCTGGGCAGAAAACTTTAAAAGTTTTAAACTGGATATCACAGACAGAACTCCGACCAGACATGCCTCTCATTTCAGAACACACTAAACAGATGGCGGTGATTGAGCTGACAGTCCCCAGTGAAGATAGAGTGGAGGTGTCTGGAGAGCTGAAGAGATCAAAATATGAAAACATAGCTGAGGCAGGAAGGAAGAACGGGTGGAAGGTCAGAATATGGGCTGTACAAGTGGGATGCAGAGGTTTCAGAGGTTTTCCCGCAGCCTCGATGGCCAGACTGCTGAAGGACTTGGGTGTACCAAGGAAAAGGAAAAAGAGAAGGCTGAGACAGCTGGGAGAAGCAGCAGAAAGGGTCAGCAACAGTATTTGGAAGTGGAGCCACTTCAAGGAGTGGGGAAGTGGAAGATGTGAGCCGATGTCGTCAGGTGGCAAAAGCTACTGGGGGAGCCAGGGTGGGCAGTACTACCAGTATCCCCCGAAACTGTGCGACCTGCCCTGGTTGGTAGCTCATGATGGCGACAGAGGACTCCAAGAGTGGACAAAAATGCTCCTGGACCACCATCGCAAGACAAGGTTGGTCCAGGTACGCTCTAGAACACTAGAGTTTAAAGATTCAACAACTTTTTCAAGATATTAAAACCGGGTTCTCAACTTCCCAAAACTGTTTTTTACAGGGTTTTTTTCAATCTTAAAAGATAAAACCGGGTTTTTAATTTTCAAAGATCAATGCCCTTCGAAAGTTAATAATTGTATTTATCACTCAAAATCACTAAACTCTTTCAGTCTTGCAAGATTAAGATTTTAAGTCCTCAATCCAAGACTATTATGTGTTTTCATTACAACGGACTTTTATTTTTTATTGTCTGCATTTCTGGCACATGGATTTGAACTGCCCAACATTATATTTTATACATTTTTAATTTTGTAAGATTTTGATGCAGAATTTTCAACCTTCCACGATTATTTTGGACTAAGGTTTCCACATTCCAGGATTACTATTTGTAATTTGTAAACTGTTTTCAACCAAGATTATTTCTATGTTTTTTTTTTGCAGAAGTAACACGCTTTCAAGCCCGGATTTTTAGTTAAATCGTATGTAACTGTAAATATTGTTATCGTGATATTCCAGGTGTATGTCCCATCCATGCTTAAGACTGCGCTTGAACAAGAAATATGGAAGACCACGGCATCCAACCACTGGAAAGAGAAGTAACTCTTGACTGACAGGCCAACACAGTAATATGCGGCGCTGTCATTGCCACCTCTCCAGTCAAGTAAAAACTGACATAACGACCCAGGACACGACTCCAAGCAGAAACAAATGGAGCAACTCAGGGAAGACAAGTGTAACCAAAAGTTCACTCAAAGTATAGGCAAATAAAGATAAATCGTCAATCTAGAAACAATTGATTTTGTTGCTTTGTTTTTAATGTTGAACTGCCCAACATTATTTTTTATACATTTTTAAGTTTGTAAGATTTTTATGCAGAATTTTCAACCTTCCACGACTATTTTGGACTAAGGTTTTCACATTCCAGGATTACTATTTGTAATTTGTAAAATGTTTTCAACCAAGATTATTTCTATTTTTATTTTGCACAAGTAACACGCTTTCAAGCCTGGATTTTTAGTTAAAGCGTATGTAACTGTAAATATTGTTATCGTAATATTCCAGGTGTATGTCCTATCCATGCTTAAGTTCGGCAATAGCAGCATCTTCCAACCCCTTCCTGGAAATGTTCCCTTGGCTGCGAGACTGCGCTTGAACAAGAAATATGGAAGACCACGGCATCCAACCTCTGGAAAGAGAATGAACTCTTGACTGACACGCCAACACAGTAATATGCGGCGCTGTCATTGCCACCTCTCCAGTCAAGTAAAAACTGACATAACGACCCAGGACACGACTCCAAGCAGAAACAAATGGAGCAACTCAGGGAAGACAAGACAAGTGTAACCAAAAGTTCACTCAAAGTATAGGCAAATAAAGATAAATCGACAGGTCATGAAAAACTGACTGGGAAAATCTGCATGGCATAATAAAAAAAAACAACAAAGTAAGAAAATGTGAAAAGGGAACAAAAAGGTGAGGTGAAAAATATCTTGAAATTGATGCAAAGGTGAAGGATGTGAATGGGACATATATGTTCGGGAAGTTTAAGATGCACGCCCAACTTGTGATAGAAGTTTTAAAATAAGATAGTGTTGAGAACTTAATTGTGGTCAAATATACAATCTATACCCAAAGCATCAACAATTTGGACAATAGAAATCTAGTGCTGAAATAGGCACGTTTTGTGTATAAAAAAACATATATGCGTGGTGCCTTTTTTCGTGAACAGAACCTTGAGCCATCCCAACTGAAAAATTTAATGTCAACCAAGAGACTATTTCACGTCAATCTAAAAACAATGGATTTTGTTGTTTTGCCTTTATTTTCTGAACGTGTAACGGCAACAGAGAGACCATTAATTTTGTTGGTTGGTCTGGTCATAGCTTAACCATTAATGTTAATCAGGAACCATTTTGTTGGTTGGTGTGGTCATATCTTACCACTAACGCCAACCAATAGATCATTAATTTGGTTGGCTGTCCCGTTTCTTTAACGACCAACGTCAACGAAGACACCATCAGTTGGTTGGTCCATCTTAACCACCAACGTCAACTAAAAGATTGTTTTATCACAAAGAGATTTTCAATTACCCTTTGCTCGTTTGTCTATTGTTATAAACGTTTGGAATTTGATATGTATATTTCCGGTTGATTTTTAATAGTATATTCCTTGGTCAAAGGAGATATTTTCACAAAAAGAAGTGGCACATTTCTATGTGTACAGTTTATTTTGTGTTACGCAGACAGAGGGTTATGAACTGGTGTTTTACCAGGATTTCCGCTGTCTTAGTTCTATCAAACTGCTACCAACTCATTACTATCAAAAAAACAAATTGCTTGAATCTTTCTCAATAATAAAAACTGCATTTTGTTTTCCTCCATAGAGGCTTTTTTGGTCCATAATACCTGTTAGCAAAGTCGCATGTGCCCGATTATTTATTGTTGGAATCATTTTAGTTGTGAAAGAAAGAGGTAGACACCTAGCTACCGAGACGACTTTCTTGTCCTTTAGAGTGCTAATGATTAATGAGTTGAAAATTGTGTTTACGACATGTCAGCACAGTAGCGGCTTTATTGTGCTATGGTTCCTCAGACATTTAAAACTACCATACATTAGTTACGGGGCATTTCATAGATCGGTGGAGACGAATAGACGTAAAATAACTATCAAACATTGCTGAGGAGTCGGATGAGAAGGTCAAATCATTTATGTAAAACATTGATTAAAAAATACACGCTGCGGAGGAATGGAATCGTCTCCAGAGTTCTCAACCTGTGTGTGTGTGGGGGGGGGGGGCAAATTTTTTTTTAAGAGCAGCAATAAAAAATATGTTCACCTAGCAGCGGCGCAAGAAGTCCCAATAAACCTGAGGACCTAAGACAAAAGGTTGTGTTTTATATGCAAAATACGCAATTTTTCATTGGGTAAAATGCAGTATCAATAACACAAGTACAATAAATAGCCGAGATAAACTTCCAAGGATCTGTAAAAAAGACTACCAAATTAATGAACATTTTTAATACAAGAAAATAATGTCGATTTAACATAAAATGTTTTGGGCAAGAAACAGTTGAAGGGAATCATTGCATAAACAAGGACAGTCGTTTCAGCTACAGAGAAATAAGCAAATTAATTTGATGAAATCTTTTAAAAAAATTACTTGGATTCATATTAAAACATTGAAATTATTAGAAAGATGTACAAATCCAAGTCTCTGAAATAACAATGGAAAAAATATAAAATGAGTAAAGCAGTTTATTGCAACAGCCTGACCGAACGAGTTAGATAAATAGAGAATGTATAAAGCATGGGATTTTAGACCCATGGTAATTATTTATTAAAGATGAGGTTTGGTACATGGAATTTGGAACCCATTGTGAAAAACTTTTTTTAAATAAATTTTCAACCAAGATGAAGGAATAATTTTGTGGAACTGTAGATTTTTCAGTGGACAGATTTTTTCTATTATTCATAAGCCGCATCCCCAGGTGTAGGAAGAATGGATTCTTCTCATGAAACATGGGTTTGAGTTTGTGTTTGCACAGTAACGGCTACATTGTATGAAATACAGGGGGGGGGGAGATAAAAAGAGGCAATCTAGAGACAATGGCAAATCGTTAACTAAACGTACAAGTTGTTGCAGTCGCACCAAGTTTTTCTTGCAATATTCATTTCCAAACAATTCACTCAGCTTCAAAGTATAATTGCAAATTAATTCTACACACATATTTATTTGATTTTAAAAGGTATAGCCTAAGTGTGTTAAAAAAGAGGCACAAAATTCAGGCTTCAATATATTTAGTTTTTATCATGGGCTTTAAAAATTGGGAGGTTAGGCGGCGTTTACAGTCGTGAGAATTTATAAAACTAAACTCAAAACCAAGTATGCGCCAATGAATAAAGAATGAAGGATAAAATCAACATCTAACGCAAAGGTACATACACCTGTGGTGTGTGAGAGCGAAAGCGAGAGTGAGAGAGAGAGAGAGAGAGAGAGAGAGAGAGAGAGAGAGAGAGAGAGAGAGAGAGAGGGTAAGAGAGGAGAGAGAGAGAGAGAGAGGGTGAAAGGTAGAGAGAGAGAGAGAGAGAGAGAGAGAGAGAGAGAGAGAGAGAGAGAGGGAGAGAGAGAGGTAGAGAACGGGGGAGGGGTAAAAAGAGAGAATCATAGAAAGGAGGAGCCATACAGATAGTGAAACTCAAGACTTATTTTGGCAGGATAAAACAATTCACGGCGATCTCGTAATGAAAAAATTATGCCTACCCCCCGCACCTACTTTTCTGATCATTATGCAGATTAAATAATATTAATGAAGGGTTTTATGGGGACAAAAGCCATTAAAACAAGGATATAGCATCAAATTATTGTTTAACAACAGCAATGTCTAACAAAATTAATTTGAGGAGGGGTAGAAAGAGGAAAAAAGAGAAAGGAGAAGCCATAGTGAAACTCAAGACTAGTTATTTTGGCAGGAGCAAACAATTCACGGCGATTTTGTAATAATAAAAATTAGGCCAAACCCCCGCACCTACTTTTCCGATCATATCGCGGCGAAATCATTATGCAGAGTAGTGAATATTAATGAAGGCTTTTATGGGGAAAAAAAGCAATTAAAACAAGGATATAGCATCAAGTTATTGTTTAACAAAAGCAAAGTTTAACTAAAAATGATTTTTTTGTTTAACTGACAAAAAATCCCCGCCTCTCTCTTTCTTTCTTTCTGGGAACCCGTTACCGTGTAGGATCTTGCTTAAGACATAAGAGACTTGTAACTACGATTGTAGACTCCTTTATTCAAGTAGTTGATTTGGTTTAACGCCAAACATCGGCTCGTTATAGGCCATATTGGTGATCGGTCTCAAGACTGACGTCTGATAATTGTATGTGCTACCACTAACGAGACAGGGCGGCGACACCATAACTCCCGTCTCAGGCGCTCACAAACGGACACCGACCCAATCACTTGGGAGCGAAATCGCCAGTGCTCGATCCACGAACCTTTTGCAACGGAAGCCGATGTTGGTTGAATTAAGTTTTACAGTAACATTACATTTTTCTAGGCGGGCTTCATCTGAATATAACTATAACTTATTTTATTTAAAAATTTGTTTTCTCAGTCTTATCCTTTTTAATTCGCAAAATGGTTTTGTCTATTTTTGTATTTACCTGAGCGTCTTGTTCAAAGTTGTAGTTTCTTGCCTTTGAGGAATTGAACTGCAAGATAAAAGTTCTAAGATAGGTCTAGGCCCAATATCAAGATCAAATTCATGATCAAATAAGAAATAAATTGTACACATCAGCTCTAATCTTATATACTTTACCAGAATCACATTACTTTGGTTGAAAATTCGTTCAAATTATTAAAGTACTCTAAATACAAGACACTAGATCTAAATCAGTTGCAGTCTCTGCGTCGATCTTTCTCCAAATGAATCGGGACAGTTTTATGGTGAACATGCTCAGCTTTGAAAAGCGTGAAAACCGTGTTTATGGTTGTGTTAGTTTGAGCTGTTAGTCGACGCAAAACCTCAAGGACGTTGTCCTAGGATAGACCAATTTAGTGGTTTAACTGACCTTGGCAAGTTCCATACAGTCAATTTGTGGCCTGTCCGAAATTTTGCCTGGTTGTTATTATTACAATATATCGTCTGAGACTTACTCACTTCGAGAACCAATAAAAATCTATGTAGCAATTAAAATGAACTAATCAGATTGTTCGCTTTTTCAAAGACCCTTCAGCAAAGTCCGTAGGTCCACGATTGCTTTTTGTGTTGGCTTAAGGGGCCCATACACGAACAACAAAGTCGTCTAAATTTTAATTCAACTTATGTACAACAAAGTATTGTTGAGAAATGTGATCGCGTGTAGAGTGTTTTTGGCGAGATGTCTAGTTTTTGCAACACGCATCAGTTGATATTATTCTATAAGTTGTTAGATTTTATAAACATAGTATCGAATTTTTTTTTATCCGTGTGTGGGCTCGTGTCATACGTTTGGTCAAATAAATTTCTTTTTCATAGTTGACAACAACAAAAAATCAATAAAAATCACAATGTCTCCAAAGAAAGTATAACAATAAATGTTAAAAGGATAATGCTTTTATTGTGTGAGTAACTCTTCAAGCGGTTGTGCATACATTGGTAGAAAGTTATGGATGTCCCCAGATTCGCTAATAGGTAATTCGATTAGAAGATCAGCATAGCCGTAGGTTTTGCGCTATTAAGAAAAAAAAACGGTTTTCCCTTAACAAATAAAAAAAAATTTTGGTCGACTTTTTTAAACGTGTCTAAGCCCCTTTAGTCATGGGTTGAATAAGGCAACAGGTCCTAAAATAACACATTAACCGAAATAAACACACGTTTGCAGCAAGGGTCTAAGTAAACTAGGTAAACTGGGTCAGTTTAGATTGTTGTTGGCTTAGGGCGACCACAGAGTGAAAGCCGAAAGCTGATGAGCGCCGATCGGTATAAAAATTGTGACAAAATCACGACTGGAAAGCCAGTGGCAAAACCTTGTCCTAGGCAAAACAGAAGCGCCCCAACTAGAGGGAGGCAGTGGACCCGACAGAATGAAGCCAGGCACCCAGACCACTCCCAAACCCACCCTCGCAACCGTAGTATGTCAAGAGGAGGTATAAATCAAAGCCCCGGGACCAAAAAGTTGAAAATAACAACACTGAGCACCCCCTTTTTCCTATTTATTTATTTAGTTAGTTAGTTAGTTAGTTAGTTAGTTAGTTAGTTCATTGTTAATTTTTTTTCCTCCTCCTAGACTTGACGACGGAAACTATAGAGACATCAAAATATCAAGAATGAAGAGAGACTAATCATGACGTACATAAATGGTACCGCACCCAAAATGGATACAAGCGGGAGGTGGAAACAATACAATGAATGGCAGTGGCAGCAATGGTCATAGTATCACTTGTGTCACTCCAGGGTGGTAATAAGGGCAACGGAAGTAACAATAGTGGTAATCCAAATAATGGTAGGGATATTGATAATAGTAATAACTAATAATAGAGGTA
>RQTK01000349.1:458034-469012 GCA_003991915.1 Elysia chlorotica | reverse complement strand
ACTTATGAAAGCTCAACATTATAACACTATTGACATTATAGATTAAACTCACCCACTTTGAAAAACAGAAAGTTGGTTTTAATAGACATACAATAATACACAAGGTATCAGTATTGTTCTTTCTTCCTCTTTTGTTTCCTTTATTGTTCCCTTACTTTAGACCACAAACATAAAGTCTCTTACTACAGGTTCAAAGAAAATATGAAGACAAAAAAAAAAATGCTGATTTTTTTTATGAGTACAATTTTATTTTAGGGCTTGCACAAAGATGGTACTACAAATTTCCAAAAATAATGATGCAAGGAAAATAACATGGTACTAAAACTTTCAGAACAAAATGATTAAAAACATACAGCTTCATGTAATTTTACTAAAACCAACACATTTTTCAAATCGTAATTCAAGTACTGTGACTACTTGGAGACACACAAACCTCTTTTTTTCCTATTGAACTCTCAATGTATTCTCTCTCCGATGTTGAGATTCTGGGATGGTCTGCCGGGGTGTTGTATGTAAACATCATCCACACTACGAACCACACACAGGCGAGAGCGCCTGAACAGACAGATAATCAGGGAGAATAAATTGTTTGGTAAAAATTGTCATTAAAGCTAAAATATTTAGGATATTGGAGGATCTTGCAAATAGTTTGCCCATATTAAACTGTCTTGTTATTAGTGTGAATGACAGATTTAAACCTAAAATTGTATTTATTTTTTTATTGTGAAATCTGTGTTATGTAAAGTCTTCCCTTGTGAATGTCAGAATATCACAAAATTAGTCTAACCGCTCTAAGAAAACTTTAATACTAAGATCATGATTTACTATGATCATCATGTTGACTTGTCCGTTGCGTCAGACGTAACCCCCAGCACTATCACTCTTAAAAATCCCTATCTTGGGCTATCCTTCCTGCCTCGGAGGGCTCCCTTTGCATCCAGTCGCTAGTGTTATTCATCAATCCTTTGGTCGGTCTGCCATTTCCTCTCGGTTTTTCTTCCAATTTTGCTTCCAAAATGTGTAAATTATTTTGTCTCTTCAATTGCCAAAGTATTTTATCTTCCTCTCTGTAATGAAATGTAAAAGTCAATTTGGTTTTATTTTGAATTCTTTAAGTGTGTCATTGCTTCTCTTGCAAAATACATAGTATTTTTACAATTGTTTCTGAAGCACTTAGATAAAAAAAAATACATAAAAGATTTCAACCTTACTCAATATTTTTCTTTTAGAACCAGAGGTAATCTTTGAAAAAATATAACCATTTGAAAATGAAAAAAAGGTCAATATTTGCAAGGCTCCAGCTCAAAACTTTACACTGCCTTATTAGTGACTTAAGCCAAAAAAGCCTGGAAGGCCTCTCATATTTTGTGGCAACAATTTCAGGGAGACAAAAAATGAATACTTACCAAAAACATAAAAAACCGAGGGCCATCCTCCTGCTATATCACTGTCGCACAGATATCCAGAGATGGGGAGAGAAAACACAGTGCCCAACTGGGCTCCTGAAATGATACAATGTTGGAAATTTATCAGGCGTGTTCATGACGGAAAAATGTTTTTTTCAATTGAACTTAGACAAGGTGCTGATTAACTGTCCTATATAGGTAATAGAAGAACAGTATGGCAAACTGGTATAGTTCGTTGCTTGTAAATCGATCCTTGATTGGACTGCCTCGTCCCCTACTGGTTGGGTCAATTGGTGTCAGTTTAACATGACCACCTGGGACAGAAGCCCTGACATCTCTCTCTATCCATGTTTTTGAAGTTGCTTTAGAAGAGGTAGACCAGTGGGCTGCAAGTTTGCTTCTCTCCCAGACTGTGTGGCTGCATGTAAAACTGTCAGAGGTTAGTCTTGGGATCCGTTGACAATATAGCCTATATATTTGTACACTAAACTACAAACAAAGAAACCCACTAGGTCTGACCTGCGTATGTGAAGGCTGCCAGCTTGCTCCTCTCTCAGACCTGTCCACAACATAGCTTATATAGCGCTGAATTTAGACGCTGAGCTACACACAAACAAAGAAACCCACTAGGTCTGACCTGCATATGTGAAGGCTGCCAGACCTGTCCACAAACATAGCTTATATAGCGCTGAATTTAGACGCTAATTTACAAACAAAGAAACCCACTAGGCCTGACCTGCGTATGTGAAGGCTGCCAGCTTGCTCCTCTCCCAGACATGTCCACAACATAGCTTATATAGCGCTGAATTTAGACTCTGAGCTACACCCAAAGAAACCCTTTAGGTCTCACCTGCGTATGTGAAGGCTGCCAGACCTGTCTACAAACCTAGCTTATATAGCACTGAATTTCGACATTAATTTACAACAAAAAAAACTGACCTGCGTATGTGAAGGCTGCCAGCTTGCTCCTCTCCCAGACCGGGGCCCAGTTTCCCCAGATGGCGTGCATGGCTGGGAATGTCACACCCTGGAAGGCAAAACAATCAGGGGTGGCATGTAGTAAAAGCGGTTGTAAAGTGTTTGAAAAAAATATAAATTTAAACAACTAATTATTAAAATGAAGAAAATACAATATTTTGTTATCAATGATGGGAAGAGCAAAATAAAAGTGGTTTTACAAATAATTTGAAAAGAAAAAAAGGAATAACACACATAACGTTTTTTGCTGATTAAGGATTAAATGTGTCATCATTGATGGGAACTTTAAAAAAAAGTTTTTTTTTTTCATTACATTAGAATTTTGAAGGAAAAAATAGATTTTACAAAATTCCTTGTGGTAATTTAAAAAACAAATGTTGGGAAAAGCTAAAATAAAGTAATTATATTAATTAAATCGAATATTAATTTAAAATTTTTTTTTTGAAAGGCTAGAGTCCTAATAACTAGTCATAAATACAAGTTAGTCTCCATAGTCAAAACTATCTATTTTGCTCCAAAAATTCCACTTGAATTTGCAGATTTCGGCGCACAAAACAAAAGTAGGTCCTGAAATTCTCACACCTTCATTTACCTCTCCGATGCCCTCTAATATCCTGACGGCGATGAACAGGTAGACGCTGTATCGCACAGCCACTGGTGTGATCAGAGTGAGAACGGCTGTGCAGAGAACGCCAAAACCAAACAAGTTCTTGCCGCCAATCCTGGAGGCCAGCCACCCACCGGGAATCTGAGTGGTGATGTACCCGTAGAAGAAAGAACCAAGCACCATACCTTGTGTTTTTCCATCCCAGTTAAACTCTGCTGTCTGAGGGAAAAGTTTTAAAAAATTATAGGTAAAAAATGACGAAAAATATCCACTGACATCTTTTTGCCAATGCAAGAAAGAACATTGCAATAGAATTTTTTAAGGGGTTTTATGCAGCTGCAATGATATTTTGAATATTAAAATTATGCTTATAACTTCTACGTTATTTTCTCTGCATTTCATATTTTAAAAATTTTCCTTGGTTTTTTTTAATTGCTAAAAAGCGAAACAGCAAGATAAAGATGTTTAACTCATGAGATGTTTATCTATTTAAGAAAACAACCTAATGTTTTTTTTTGTTTTTTTTTTTTACTTTTGTAAAAATAATTTTAGAAAGTGAAAGCACACCTACATACCACTAAAAACGTACCTGAGAAAAAATTATAATAAATCACAGAAGAAAACAATCATCTCTTTGTAAATTATAGAAGTGTTTTACCTTTGATTCCGAAGTTGAGTTGATGTTTGGATCTGGACATTCTGTGGCTGAGCTTGTGTTGTCATCTGTCGAGTTCACCATAGCAACCAGAGCCACACTCAGGTTTACCCTCAAGCAGTAAACGTTGAAGAATCCGAGGAAAGCTAGGAACGCCAGGACATGACGCGCAGCAATACACTGGGATCCTGGAGGAAAAAGACAGTGAAAACTGATAATATGTTACTTCATTTATTTATTTATAATTTTTCTGCGTGCATAATTTTGTATTATCAGCTGGGTCTGAAGACTAGTATTTCAAAATTTGATGTACTGCCACACAGAGACAGTGCGGGGATACTAGAACTCCTGTCCCAGGTTGGTACATTATAATGACACTGATCTAACCAGGGAACAAGCAGGCCTGGTGTGTGTTTGAATCGAGGACATGGAGCCAGGAAGACCCACACTGTACCATCTGATCTGCCTTGTTATTGTGGCATTGTTTATTATGAATGAAGAACAGCATTATAAATAGCTGTCACAATGTGATATTCATAAATATAGCCAAAGGAGTGCAAGACATCACTGAACTGAATGTTTACATATAGATCTGTTTTAATTTATAACAGATTTGAAATTGCTGTATAAAACTGAAATAAAAAGATCCTATATACAAGTTTCAAGTTCTTTCAAATTTATGCTGTGTTCCTAAGCAAAGTCATATATCTAAAAAAAAAAAATGAAAGTTAAAACAAAAATAAGTCTCAGACCATCATATTACATTCTTCTTCTTCTTCTTCTCGTTCTCCAACACTCTCTTCAAATTCTGATCCCAGCCTGCGCAATGAAGGCTACCGTTTTCTCTAGCTCAGGAAGGGGCCCGTATAGCTTCGTGTGCATGTCTATTCTCTCCCTCCAGATGGACTGTCTAACATTGCTGTATATCCTGCAATCCTGTAGCACATGTTGGGCTGTTTCTGCTGCCTGTCCACACAAGCAGAGATCTGTTTCGCCGACTTTAAATATCTTGTGGATGTGGTGTTTTAGTCGGTTATGTCCAGTCCTGAGCCTAAAAATGGTGGTTTGGCCTCGTCTGCTTAGGCAGTACACCCCATCTTGCTTATTGTATTCAGGGTGACTCTTTTTCCACTTTTTGTTTAGGCTGGTTTTGATTATGGACTTTACTTCTCTGTATGTGAGGTTACTTTCAATCTGTTCCAGTACTGATCCTTCCTTTGCCAATCTGTCAGCCCGTTCATTTCCCTCTATCCTGCAGTGGGCTGGGATCCACTGCAAGACCAGAGACTCTGTGTTTCTTACTACATTTCCTAGACACTTAGCAAGATATTGTCTTTCTTCCCCCTTTAAGTCTTCCAATTTTTCCAAGACTGACCTTGAGTCACTGAGAAGTACTGCTCTAGCTTTTGGGATGGATGGTGTGATCCTCTCTAGCATAGTGAGAGCTTCTTTGATGGCTTCCAGTTCTGCTTTATAGTTGGAGCAGTGGGTTTCAAATCAATCAACCATGCCCCTCAAGAAAATTATCAAAACGAAATTCTTGACAAAACTCACTGTTATAGTCGACAGTAGTTTTCTTTGAAAGATACTATATAATCAGCGGTGAATTATTATTTATTTTATCTTATTGTTTGATAAGTAGAAATCTTAATAATGTATTTCATTTGCTCGTATTGACCCAATAAAGGATGGTTCGGACGCCTCGGTTGAGTGTCTATTTAAAGTTTTGGGACTAGTAGTAGCAAAGATGTAGTTGGTAGTAGCCTACGACTGGAAATTATGACAAAATCTATCTATCTATCTATCTATCTATCTATCTATCTATCTATCTATCTATCTATCTATCTATCTATCTATCTATCTATCTGTCTGTCTGTCTGTCTGTCTGTCTGTCTGTCTGTCTGTCTGTCTGTCTGTCTGTCTGTCAAGTGTGATATATATTTGAGATCTATTATTGTTATTAAGATCGATACAATTCTGTTAAAATCTAATGTTTCGGTTCTACGCATTGGCTGCAATGGAAGGTTGCTCTCTTTTGCTTTTTATTGGAAATATCGTCCATTGTCCCACCAGGCACACTCTACACTCTACAGAGGGGCGCGGTGGCCCTGGGGTAGAACATTGGCTTCCGTCGCAAAAGGTCCGGGTTCTCGAACCCTGGCGATTGCGCTCCCTACTGGTTGGGTCGGTGTCAGTTTGATGTGACCAGCTGAGTCATGGTATCCCCGCCCTGTCTCGCGTGTGGCACACATAAAATTGTCAATTGGGCAATTGACGCAAGTCTTGGGGCCCGTCCACAATATGGCCTATATAGTGCTGATGTTGGACGTTAAAGCAACTCAACTCAACTCAACTACACTCTACAGACATAAGAATCACAAACCATCAAATAAAGAAATTTAGGCGTAGAAGCTACGATTAAATTTGTGTGCGCAGTAAATCATATACTTAGAGAGAAATGGGTTGAAAGAGAGGGAGATAGATGTTTAGGAGAAAGGGTTAAGAGAAAAGAGAGAAAGAGAGACGAGAGGTCCGTGGTTCAAGCGCTGGCGATTTAGATCCATACTGCAAGAGGAAAAAAAGAGAGAGAGAGAGAGAGAGAGAGAGAGAGAGAGAGAGAGAGAGAGAGAGAGGTTTATTTCAATCTTAAGTACAACAGCAAATGAATACTTTTTGGGCAATGGACACAAGGGTAAATTAATATAACCATAATCGAGTCAAGCGGAATAATAAATTATATGAAACAATTAATTTAAAAAAATAAAAAAATAAACCTATTTGAGTTATAGCTTAAATAGCATTTTTGTTATTAAAGGTTAAATTCAGAGTCTCGTTTTGACTCAAATTCCAATGCTTTCAAATGCGATTATTTAGTTTAAATAATTAAAATGTAGTATTTTGTTCCTAAGCAAAGTCATATATCTAAAAAAAAAAAATGAAAGTTAAAACAAAAATAATTCACATATCCAATCTTATTATTTCCTCACTCAAGATCTTCATTTCACAATGACTTGCTGCTGTTCTTATAAATGTATTCAACACATGTTAATTACTATTTATAAACAATGCAGTTTAAAATGTTTGTGAGCTGTATGATAATCGGTCACGTACCATTTTGCAATTTTTTGCTTTCATCCTCTTTCGAGTAAGGAGGTAGCAAAGGTGTTACCTCGCCATCAGGTCTCGACTGATTACTATTGTGCAAGGTTGCCATGCTTGAAGAATGGAACCTGTAAATATCAGTGCTGGATTCAAGACCCAGATGTCACAGACAATTTGTAAATCTGAGGATTTAGTATTTTATAGATGGATAACTTAATAATTTATTTTTACAGTTATAAATACATGAATTTTGGAATTGCTTAAATTGTAATAATAATAATAGTTTTTCAGTCATAATAAATCACCAACAAATTAAAATAATTATTATTAATGATCTTACATATATAGACGTTCAATGGGTATGATACTTTCTTAAATCCAACTTTTGTGAATTCCAAATTTCAAAAAAGAGGGAATTTTTTTATGTAAGATGTAAGCAGCCCAAATTTCACAAGAAACTTGTAACCCAGCTTTAAACAATCCCCTTTAAAAAATGTAGAGCCTACAGGCACAGTACAACTCAGATTCATTCAACAAAATGCCTCGTTAATTTTCAATAGTTCATTTGATGCATGGTTTGTAATTGTTGAAGCCATGTGAGACTTATCTGCCAATACCTTACCTCCATTGCATTGTAACTTATAACTGCTAATACCCTACCTCCATTGCATTACTTATAACTGCTAATACCCTATCTCCATTGCATTACTTATAAATAACAGTTACTGCTAATACCTTACCTCCATTACATTACTTATAACTGCTAATACCTCACCTCCATTACATTACTTATAACTGCTAATACCTTACCTCCATTACTGTGATTACATTACTTATAACTGCTAATACCTTACCTCCATTACTGTGATTACATTACTTATAACTGCCAATACCCTACCTCCATTACATTATAATTGTATCTAGATGGTGTTGAGCCAATCACACTCTCAACCATCTACCTATATTAAAGCTTTCTCTTCTTTCTCAATACATAAATTTTATGCACACACATGTTTCAAACTCGTGGCTTAACTCTTTGATTTTCTATCTACAGATCTTTTCTACGGTCATCCATCAACTGTCATTGCGTTCCCCACCCTTCTCTGTTTATCCCTTGTCATCTATCCCAACAACACAAACACAAACGCACATCTCTGTATTCTCACATTTTAAACTGGAAGCTTAAATTCTTTGATCTCCTATCTTGCTCAAAGGTTTTACATCAGCTGTCTCCCCCTCTCTTATACCTGTTCATTATTTTCATTGTGACCCACTCATTAACTGTATGTCAGTAAGTCACATACTACACTATTACATGATGTCGGTCCAGGTTTATGGAAGAAGTGTTTTTAGCTGTAGACATTCTAGCAATGACCTGCCAGATCTTTGTGAAAATTTTGTTGAATGCAAGTTATATTACTAAAAAAATACTAAAAACAAAAGGCGACAAATCGGCGATTTTTATCTGTATGTAAAATGTTGGGTGTTTTTTAAGTCCAAGTTTGTTGTTTTTTGTATTAATAATTAGCCTAGAGAGTGAAAGACCCCAGGAAAAAAAAATGACAAAGAAAGAGACAAAAGATTCAGATACAAAGATAAAATACACATCTGATATCTCTCTCTGATTTTACCAATTTTTCACATTCGATGTGATTATTCTCACCCCGGGATGCAAATAACCAATTTTAGCTGTAGATCTATTTATAAACATCCCAAAAGTTCACATTGTGGTTGACTTTATAAATCAGTGAACCAGCATCATAGACCTACCAGCATCGTACAGATCTTAAACACAGCCTATTAATCCAAACTAAAGATAAAATACATGAATCTAGCCTACATCTGGTTCTAAAGTCTAAAGTCTAGATTCTACATGTATTAGGTCTATACTGTCAATTCAAATTTTAAAAGTAAGTCAAGATGTTTGGCCTGAGGCCTCTCATTTTTGTAAATAAACAACAAAGGGCAAACCACTCTTGTTAATTTCTTGGTCCTGGGCTCCTGGCCGTTTAAAAAAAAATCCACCTCACTACGAATTATTCATGATTTCGATTGCAAACACCCACTTATATTATCTTATGCACATAATTTAAACTGCTATGTCCTTCAACTTCTTTCTACCATTCCTCTTTTCTTGCGTCGAATTATCTCACATAGGCTACAAAAGATGAAAGAGTTGAGACACCCGGCTTACTATCTATAGATAATTGACAGCGCTTTTCGCGATAACAGTAAGTGGACAGACCTTGAGCTGTAAAACCCTCTCTTGTCTGCTGGCTGGCTTTCGGTAAAGTAATAAATCTGTCTCCAAAATGTTGAAAACTTATGCCCAAAAAAGGGAAATCAAGGTTCAGCGCGAGCGCAGAGTGTTCTCTATAGAGGGAGGGAGAGAATTCTCTCCCTCTCTCCGGGTTTAACGTCTCCTAGGTTCCCCTGGGGGGTCCTATACGGCGAAGGCGCAGAGTTGGAAGTGAGGGTCTTATATAGGCCCTATGTCTACTGGCGGGAGCTGTCCGTCTGTCTTATGGCCGGCGCGTTGGCCAGCCTATCTAGTCTATAAGAAGAATATCATTAATTATTTTAGATGACATTGTTGGCCGCCTACATTTACATACTGTTCGTATAATTAGTATATTAGTATCTTTACGTAGAATAGAATTATAATATTAATTAGATGGAATAAATCAGGCCTTATATATACACCAGAGCTCATTTTTCTTCTGTTTCAATTTATTGTGATATAAAACTATTATAATTAAAGTTTAGTTTAGAACAAATTAAATTTGCTTCCCTTTCCTTTATTTTACAAATTAGTTTGTTTAGAGACAGAAATTCTCAGTGTCACCAATTAATAATTTTGATTTTCCTAATCGCATGATAACATTATGCTGATATTTTTATTCGGAAAATGAATTCACCAAGCGAAACGGGAAGTAATTAGAATACAGTCGTGCTCTCTAATAATGAGGTCAAGTTAACCCATCAAGCAAGAGAGGTGAGAAATGATGCTAAACGGAGTGTCATTGTCTAACTTTTATAGAGAACTTAAAGTGCGCAAAGGGAAAGAAATAGATCAACAAAAATAATGTCACTACGTTGTGTTTGCTTGTTGAACATAATTATCTGACGCCTTCCATTTAAGTTGAACAACGTTGCACGGTATATCATTCTCAATAAACATAGCCTATTTTGTCAAATTTGATATTTTACTTCATACAAAACAATAGTGGTAGTTAGATCATAAACATCATCAAGATAATTCTTTTTGGACTATTTGCAACACCTTATAATTCAAAATTTGATGATTTGTAATAACAGATATTTGTTGAAAAGTGAAGTTCAGGCGGCTGTATTGTGGGCATATTATCAACATTTAAAAAAACCCACAGATATTGTAAATTCCGTGATTTAAGCTTTGGGCGAAGAGCAACATTAAAACATATAATTATAGTTACATTCACATTACAATAATGGTTTTACTATGCTTTTAAAATTTATTTTTAATCAGTAGCAGCCTTTCTCCAACAAAGAATATTTTTTTCTCAATATATTATTATGATTATCGATAAAATACCGACCTGTACTGGTGTGAACCCCATCTAAAAACATCACATAAACGTAACATAGATACAATTTTAATTTTAATTCAAGCCTGAAGAATTACAAAGACTTACTACACCGATCATAGAAGAAGTCCCACTTAACTAGATAATGAAAATCAGCGAGTTAGCAGCTAAAGACTTTAACCATAGGCAATTTGCACGAGTTTGTTTCATTATATCGAAGCTGATAAGCGGTGTAACTATACAATGTAAGTCTGTTTATCAAGTTAACGGCGAGGCTTACAGACAATGAATTTTGTAATCTTTACTGACACCTTTCCGACCTGTCCCATGATCTTTTGGTGTTAAAACTGTGGTCCGCAAGTACAACGGCGTTACAACTAGCCTTGAGCTTTGTTATTCGTATATCTTAAGACGTGTCGTAAGCTAACCACAACGTTGTACTTACGATATGTGTGTCTCACAAAGTCGGACGCATTTTATTAGAGTTCAAGTGTACTGCCGCTGTCTAAGGTGTTGGTATTTCAGTGATCGCAGTGATCAGTGATTCTAACAGAGTATAAAATGTTATAGTTTGAGATACAGCGTTATTGAAATATTGCATTATTATTATTATTATTATTATTATTATTATTATTATTATTATTATTATTATTATTATTATTAT
>RQTK01000349.1:411569-457140 GCA_003991915.1 Elysia chlorotica | reverse complement strand
CTACTACTACTACTACTACTACTACTACTACTACTACTACTACTACTACTACTACTACTACTACTACTACTACTACTACTACTACTACTACTACTACTACTACTACTACTACTACTACTACTACTACTACTACTACTTTTTATAAAAAATACACACAACTAGGATTTGACGGACACGATTTAAATAACAGAACTAAAGTCATAAATGCGCTTTATACGTGTCGCATTTATGTGTTCCTTTAGCCTGATAAGTGAGTAATTTTAATGCTAAAATATGCAATTTATCCCAGGATGTAAGTACAACGCTGTGGTAAGCTTACGACTCGTCTTAAATTATGCGAATAAGAAAGCTCGAGTGAGTTGTAAGCTTCTGCTAACTTGTTCTTACGACCCCTAATATGTAAAACAATCAATCAAGGAAGTTATTAATAATTATTTCATACTAATTAACACTTTGCCAATCCTGCTTCCTGTACATGACTCATGTTTTCCAACAAAGTTGAATTACGTGATGCTTATTATATGCATCATATTCAGAATAATTATGCCAATTTATAGTACTTACCATGCCGCTAACTGTTCAAAGAATATTAACCTATAGAAATAATGGATAAATCAAAGAAAAACCGTGCCTATGCGCGTCTGATATGCTAATTAAAAATCTTATTAATGTACGCACTGATGGGTTTCAAGCTGTTATGTTTGGTAGACCTTTATTTTTCATGCATCTATCAACCTTTCTATCTATCTATCTATCTATCTATCTATCTATCTATCTATCTATCTATCTATCTATCTATCTATCTATCTATCTATCTATCTATCTATCTATCTATCTATCTATCTATCTATCTATCTATCTATCTATCTATCTATCTATCTATCTATCTATCTATCTATCTATCTATCTATCTATCTATCTATCTATCTATCTATCTATCTATCTATCTATCTATCTATCTATCTATCTATCTATCTATCTATCTATCTATCTATCCATCTTTCTATCTTACCATAAGAATGACAAGGATGTACAGAAAATTAAAATAGCTGAATGTCTTTTTTTAAAGGGTAAAACAATTTATTCCATAATTGTAATGTTACAACATTATCAAATAAATATTCAAAACATTCGTCTCTTTTGAACACAGTACGTTCCTTACCTATGCATACTAAATAATTATGACAATGGTGCGTATATATGCATTAATTTTAAAATATCGACACTAACGGGTAATTAATACGTCAACCAATCATCGAATATATTTTGTTTGATTTGCAAGGAACTTTACAAATGAAAACTGTCTCGCCCCTTAAAATCAGATATGCTGCCTGAAGGATAAATATAATGATATTACAAAGAAGAATTGTAAATTAATTTTGTGCAATTTTTCCACAACACTCCTAACCATCACCTACGTGATTAATTTTCATTATACGTGTACATATAATTTAACAACACTTATTTCGATCCGAACTTTAAAAAAAATGTATACTCAAAGAGATCTGCAGCATTTCATTAAATAAAAACTATATTTACAGCAACATACAATTTTTTATTGCTATATTTACCCTATAATTGCGATTTTACATGCTTAGACCCACAAATAATTCTCTTTCCGTGAAACGTATATAAAATGATGATTAACACGCGGATCCTTTTTTGTATTTTTTTTTAATTGTCATATTTGAAAATGAAATGTAATACAGAAAGTAAAGTCATAACCAATACATGACATTTAGAGAAAATTTGTTTTAAGACTTCGGAATTCGATTCATTAGATTGATTTTTATATTTTCATGAACATCATTATAATCAATACAAACGCGTTAAAAAGTGGTATAAAAAGCGCACTGATTTTTTAACCCTTGAGGTGCCACTCTGCGTTTTAAACCCACTCATTCCAAGCACAGAGAAAAAGAATACAATTTGTGAAATTAAAATATGAGTTTTGAAAAATTAACTTTAACTTACAAGGTACTGATGTTTAATAAGCTTTGAATCTTAAAATAAAAGAAAGTGAGTAGATATCATTATGGGAAAAATGAAACAATAGCCAATGTTTAAGTATACAAAAAGTTAAATTATGAGTGTTATAGTTTTTTTAAAGACAGTTGAAAACAGTTTGTATAGTGTTTACAAAGATATACATTAAGTGAAACTTTAAGAACACTATAATTACAATATTACTGACTTAGATTCATAAAAGAGCAACGCTGTTCAATGGATGGTTTTATAAAGACTTGAAAGGCTTTCCTCCAAACTACAAGGGGACGCGGTGGCCCTGGGGTAGAACATCGGCTTCCCACGCAGGAGGTATGTGGTTCGAGCCCTGGCTATCTCGACCACTACTGGTTGGATCGGTGTCAGTTTAACGTGACCGACTGAGACAGGAGTCTTGGTATCCGCGTCCTGTCTCGTATGTGGCAGCACTTAAAATTGTCAGACGTCAGTTGGGACCCATCCATAATAAATAGCCTATATATAATGCTGACGTTGCACGTTCAGCCAACTCAACTACAACTACAACTTCCCCCACAATACTGAAATGAGATGTTATGAATGTAAAGCAACCTTGGTGAATTACACACAGGTGGGCCTTTGAACTTGTGAAGTTACTTATACACTTAAGAAGCATTAACCGCACTTTTAGAGGTGGACAAAATATAACTATCGAATCTAGAGCCAGTGATAATAATTTTTATTAGAAAACAATTTAGTGAAGTCAGATAATTTGATATGTTTTGATATACCGAATACAGAATAAACAATACAGAAATCTTTTTTTTTATCCCCCATGGGAAATTAAAGCAGACTTTCTTCATACAACAAACGAAATTATAAAGTTTAGAATGATATGAAAGTAAAATGGTAGAATTTTGACATAAAGATCAATAATATTATACATACTATATAAATCATAAAATGATATATTTATGATATGTTTCTAGCTCAAATCTAGAGCCATCACTTTATGCCTGAATCACCCAGATTGTCTCATAAATATTATTAAAAAAAACGTGGAGAGAAATACACTTATGAGAAAAATACTTTTTGCCATGTTTGAGTTTATCGATTAAACTATAAAATGTAAGTACAGACATTCAGCATAATTATAAAGAATATATTGATGGATGATTGATGTTTATTGGTTCTCACCCTATACAAACATGACAAAAATTAGATACCCAAAATAACAGTCCATTTTATTAGAATAGTAATGAAACGAGAAACAAAAACTTCAACATGAAAAGGACTGGTATCTTATACCAATGAATTTCTTAGTTTCAACACGTGATGCAAATTCAATGAAATATTTGAATAATGACAAATGTTTGACATTAGAACACTTATTCTACTTCTATTTTTAATCGAAATAAACTTGGGAGGCATCAACATGGTTTGGATATCCTCGTATGCTTTACAAATCATGTTTATAAAAGAAGTCACTTTCAAAGAGACTGTTCAGATTTTCTTTTATGGGGCATACTTACGAGAGAGTCTAGGGCATCTCATTGATTCTCTCTCTCTCTCACTCCCTCTCTCTGTTGGATATGTCTTCTATCTGTCTCTATCTCTGTGTCTCTCTCATTCTAACTCTCTGTCTTTCTCTTCCTCTCCGGTCCTATGTTATTCTTTCTCATTCTCAGTCTTCCAAACTTTGTTTATCCCTTCTCTACCTGTCTACACTATGTCTTTATTTCTCTATATCTAATCTATCTAATTATTTCGCTCTTTCGATCTCCCCCTTTCTTCCTCTCTATACTTATAACTCTCTCTATCTCTCTTTCATTAAAACTACATGTACACATTCAAAGATAATTATAATCCCTATCTGTTCTTCAGTCAACATGCCTAATAAGTCAAGAAGATTTATTGGGAAGTAACACGATCTAGCTATGGAACCCTACGGATATTTTGAGCATACAAAGCTAGATGTATGCTCTGCTAATAAAATCCGATTAGAGTGTACACGAGATTCGAAATATTAGTATCTCACTTGACATGCAAATTCGTTTTATTTATCACAACTCTTTGTCAAACAATGTACAGGTTAACGGATACACACAAAATAATCATGAATTATGTTCTACCATCTAGCTGTCCATTTACGAAGTTCGTGAGGATTATGTGATGGGCAAAGCTGAAGGGATATTTTTTAATGAGCACCCTGCCTTAGAGGCAATGATCATAGTAAATAAAGACACATTTTTACTGATTTATAGAATAAATGGACAGTGTACTATATAAATGGCAATAGAGTGGGTTTACATCTTTTTATAGTTAATTATAACCATACAATATCAAAACCGCCCTAATAAGTGTATTAGAGAAAGTTACTTTTCCTCTCTAATAACATTGAATTTCGGTTCTCTCTTCTATCCTGAACAATTATAATTTATTATCAAAATAAATTCATTTTGCCAACTAAAAACATGTTTACTCAGACTGACATCAGCTATGAACAGATGAAATAAGATAAGATACAATTATATTCATCCACATGGAAAATTCTGGTTTACCAGCAACAACAGAAGATTTCACATTGACATGAAAATCTAATAAAAAGATATAAGCCAACACCTCTCTTTCTTTCCACCCTCTCTCTCTCTCTCTCTCTCTCTCTCTCTCTCTCTCTCTCTCTCTCTCTCTCTCTCTCTCTCTCTCTCTCTCTCTCTCTCTCTCTCTCTCTCTCTCTCTCTCTCTCTCTCTCTCTCTCTCTCTCTCTTTCTCCTTCTAACACATTCTTTCTCTTTTTGTTGATTTTTATGTTATACATTATTGTCATTTCATATCAAAAGGACATAATATGCCATTAAGATCGATGCATGCAAGAAATGTTGCAATGTGATTGATATGGTGTACCAAGGAATCTCGATCCAGACTATCTCTCAACATGTACGATACAAATAGTATCATAAAAAAGAAGTCTGAAGCATAAATGTGGTTTGGAAAAAGATATGTTTTTACAAATGAACAGAGGATCAACCCGAGGGACACGCTCTTTTGAAAAATGTACTTGCAAGGAATGGAGTAGCGTTTCTTTGCCTCCAAGCATTTTTTGCATGAGTGAAAATGTTCACCGTTATTACTTCTATGGTTAAAAAAAATAAACACTCCGCTGTGCAAAGTTTAACAATCGCAGTGTCGAACGGGCATTCGGTGAGAGCGTAATGCCCGAAATTTTAGATCTAGAAACGTTTCACAAAATATTTCACAATGCTATCGATATGGGGAGCCAGCGTGTTGCGTGCTCACTTTGTTTTCTAAAAGAAATACTGGTGGTAGAAAAATCAGCAGACCGTGATTTTACTAATGTTTAAAGAAGGAAACTATTGCACGTAAATAGCCCGACCTCCATACATGAAACCTGTCACTATTTCTCACTTTTTGGTAGTAGGCCCACATGTATTAAGTTTCTCTTGCAGCGCCTGTTTAGTTGAGTAACGCGCACACTCCCTGTGGTATATAGTGCATAAATATTATGGTCGTGGAGAAGGGGGTATCACACAAGGGAGGGCAGGTTGTAGCCTTGCTGCCTGATGTTGTACGGCGATCCATCTTCGCCCAGTAGCCAGTAGGTGGTCACCGTGCCTTTACCCTAAAAAGAGTGATAAATAATACATATATCTATAGAAAATATAAAAAAGCGTTTTGAATTGAAGGCCACAGAGGGGGGAGCGAAAAGATAACACAGCTTAAGTAGCCATTTAAATTTGCTTTACTGTTCTTCGCGACTTTCAAATTTAAAGTGCCACGATAGCCCAGTCGGTAGCGCTTGAGATCCACTCTCAGTTGGTGTCCACGAATCTAACTTTCAACTCATAAATCCTTACAATCACAAAAGATAGTGCGGGGATACCATGACTCGCGTCTCAGTTTGTGACAAACCCATGGGAAATCGTATTACCTGCAGAATAGTTCCTTATAATCTAAGAGACTTAACGAAGACTACAAAGACGAAAGAGCTAGAGCAGCTCTATGTGGTTATCTGTCCTAGTAGTAACAGCTTCAATTTTCTCGGAGCGCCAGGTTGCTGGGACACTTCTCGCCAGAATAAAAACTTCTTTGTTGTGTCTCAAATAAACATGAGAAGGAGATAGAACAATGCAGTGCTCTGGACTGGCGACTGGGAGGTTTAAGGCTACATCCTTATAATTCTCTTAATACATGCTAAAGTACACTGGCTGTTCAGAAAACACTGCTGCTTGAGTGTTTGTCTTAACAGGGTGACTGGTTGAATCAGGAGTCCTGGTATCTCCGAAATGTCTCTGTGTGACAACACTTACAGTTCTTAAACGTTATTCGTGTAGCTAGTCTATATTATATCCTTGCTGCTGACTCTGGGCGGTAAGAAAGCAGCCCAATTTAACTTAACCCCCCAACTCAACTCAACTGAACTCAACGAATCGCGTAACTAGTGACGGGGTTACCTTCATCTCCACGGGTCCGCGCTTCTCCAGGTGGAAAGTGCCGTGTTCCTGCAGGATATCCCTGGTGTACGGACTCACGTGGATCCTCAGGGCTGGGGGGGGGGGAGAGTGAGAAAATATACATATATAAGATGAAAAACAACAACTCATTATTAGACGTAACACAATCAAGTAACAAGGCTAAAAGGAGCGGTGCCCGTTGTGAAAGTCTTGCTAAGTCTAAGTAATGACGACGGGCGATAAAAATGGAGGCTAAACGAAAATAATAGTCCGTGCAATGCAGAAGATAAAAAAGCATCTAAGATAAGGTAGATTCAGGAGGACAAAATAATGCAGTAGTAGGAAAGAGATGGAAACGCACAACAAAAGCATCTTAATTCTATATGGTTAGTGTCTAAATATAGACCGTATTACATCTTTGTGCCTAATAACCCAAATGTAGGTCACTCACGCAAGCCGTTTGACTCCATCCTGGATGACGTGTTCACAGTGTCCCCAAACAGGCAATACCGGGGCATCTTCAGACCCACCACACCTGCACACACAGGACCTGGCAGCACAGTGGTGCAAATGAAAAGACAAACACACTCTTGTTACTTTAAACTACTAGTACAACTAGTATATATATGAAAAAAACAAAAACCGCCTGAGGTATCCATATGGAGAGCGAGATATAAGGATTGATTGTGATTCAAGAGTTGTGCCAAGTTCTGGAAGCCTCCCAATGCACAGAAACTTAAAATAAGGACTGTCTAAAAAGGTAAAGCATCCCCCCCACCCCTTGAAAAAGAAAAAAAACACACACACACACACACAGAGACATAGATCACCACACCCACCTTTTATAAAAAATGAAACCAACAACCAAAAAAACCCAACAAAAACCAAAAACCTACTACTACTACTACTACTACTACTACTACTACTACTACTACTACTACTACTACTACTACTACTACTACTACTACTACTACTACTACTACTACTACTACTACTACTACTACTACTACTACTACTACTACTACTACTACTACTACTACTACTGCTACTACTAGTACTAACAGCAATACATACAGACAAAAAGGCAGACAGAGACAGACAGAGGTTACACAGGTCTGATGTTGTAACCCTCCCACGCGACTTTGACCTGATATTTAAAAAATCAGACAGATAGAGACAGGTAAACAGACGGACAAACAACCATTTATACAGACATAGAGAAATAGACAGACAGGCAGACATAGCTTTCATAAGTCGAATAATAGAACCCTCTCTCGATAACGCGATCAGAAACTTCTGGAATCCGCTGGATCCAATCAATTTACCAAGCCTCTAGTGAACTTCGATTTGATATTCAAAACCGCCTGAGGTATCCATATGGAGAGCGAGATATAAGGATTGATTGTGTTGCAAGAGTTGTGCAAATTTCTGGAAGCCTCCCAATGCACAGACGCAAGTAAGGACTGTCTAAAAAGGTAAAGCATCCCCCTCCCCCACCCCTTGAAAAAAAAACAACAACACACACACACAGACATAAATCACCACACCCACCTTTTATAAAAAATAAAACAAACAACCAAAAAAACCCAACAAAAACCAAAAACAACCAAGGAGTTCTGTCCAGTAATCCCTGTGTCCACTTACCGCTGTGTATCCCTATCCTCAACTTGAGCTGGTCCGCGGGTCTGTGCCTGATCTTGAACTTGAACACGGCGTCCAGCAACGCTAAGGACATGCGCGCTATCTCCCGGGCATGCAGGTTACCGTTCTTGACTGGGAGTCCAGAGACCACCATGTACGCGTCACCGATTGTCTCCACCTGGAAGAAACAGTGGTAAGAATAATGATGATGATGATGATGATGATGATGATGATGATGATGATGATGATGATGATGATGATGATGATGATGATGATGATGATGATGATGATGATGATGATGATGATGATGATGATGATGATGATGATGATGATGATGATGATGATGATCCTCTCTCCGGGTTTAACGTCTCCTAGGTGCCCCTGGGGGGTCCTATACGGCGACAGGCGGCGTTGACAGAAGACAAAAGCTCAAGAGGAAGGCAAGACATGATAGATCCTATGCTTGCATTAACTTCTATAGCGCTTTTATTTAAAAAAACAACATTTTTTTTTGTATATAGCATTAATTTTATTATAGACATAGCGTTTTGGCATGTTAACCAACGAGAAAGAAAACAGTTTAAATAACGGTATATAAATAATGAATTAATAATAAATTTACCTTATAGACATCAAAATGCTCCACTATCGAGTCGAACACTGTGTACAGGTCATTTAGCAGGTCCACTATCTGAGGAAGATTTGAATCCGGGCCGTTAAGCATGCAACAAAAATGAGAGACAATCAGGGGAAAACAGACATACATCGCAAATATTTGTTTTGAGCTAAAGCTCTCCAAGCAAGGTCAACTACTCTGCTATGGTGTCTTTCAGTCTTCAAATTACACAGTCCTTATTCACGGCAGTGAATCTTGGGCATAAAACAAACAGCTAGGGAAACGTATCACAGCAAATGATGTGTGGTTAATAAGGAGATTACTTTAATTTTCATGGACGACAAAAAAGACGAATGGAAGTGTCTTAAGAGAAGCATGTACACGATAATATCTCATCTGTAAATTCTTAACACAGCATGCAAAATTCGCTGGCCATGTCATGCGCAGATATCATTTAGAACACATTATTAGAACTGAAACATGAGCATGAAAAGTCTTCTAAAGGCAGACAGGGAGTAAAGATCTGGAACGGGCTAGGGAGATGGATCGGTGGATGCAATGGGATCGACCTGATCGTGAAATTCGAGTCCAGAGAGATGTGGAGGGCTCTGGTCGCCACCGCCAAACGGCACGTCACTCCATGGTGGTTACGATCCTTGCGACCCATAAGCGATAACGGATGACATAAAGACGTCCTTTAGGCATGGGCGTTCTTGACTTTAATGGCTACATAAAATTGTGATAGCAGCTATGATTGGACGCCAGTGCAGATTCCATTACCTATCGTATTTGTTTTTTCAAGGGTACCCGCAACCGCAAGACGTCTGCTGTTAGAAGGTGACCAGGTGACTCAATGATGGGGCTTGCAGGGTATGTATGTATTCCTCGAGCAGGTGAACTGTTGTCCCCACTGGTTTTGTCAGTATCTGTTAAGTGTGACCGTCAAAGACTTAAAAGCTTTGGTATTGCCGCTTTGGGCCGTAAGTACAATATTGGAATAAACTTACAACTTTCCCAAAGATATGCCAATAACACGTTTTACGACGAGATTTAATTTATGGCAACGTTGTAATTAAGACAGTCTGTATCTGTTCAGCACCTAGCAAATTAGTTTGAATTATCATAGTCTTGGGACCCCTTCTTTGGGCCGTAAATACAATATTGGAAGAACTTACAACTTGCCTTAAAATATACCAATGACACGGTTTACGGCGAGGTGTTAGCTATTGCAACGTTGTGATTAAGACAATCTGTATTTTTGTGACAGCGATCAAATTAGTTTGAATTATCATAGTCTTGAGATCCCTACGCAATATTTAAAGCCTAATTGGTAACTATATCATTTAATATTTTCGATGTAACACACATTGACTGAATAAATTTGAATTTGAATTTGAAAATAACCAACCCAAACTTGTCCAATACTTTTGGGGAAAGATTTTTGTCATTGTCACCTCCGGTGTATTGTGTCCTATCTGATTGATAAATGTTCTTGCTCTTCAGTATTTTAGAAATGACGTAGAATTAGAACATTATAAAACTAAGTAAAGATTGTCCCCGAGTTTCGAAAATGTAACAAGTTTAAGAACTAGAAGCTCCCGCTCCAAGGAGATCATCATGACATTTTGAGTAGAATTACCTTCACTGTATTTTCCAAAGATAAAGGAATACGACGCAGGAATAATTGTGGTAATGGAACCTTGACAGTACCGCTCTGCAGCAGTAAGTACTGAACCTTTTGAGCCAGGTAAAAACAAAACTATAGTTTTGACAAAACTAGTGTTCTGGCAAGCTGGGCAGAGATTTCGTTGACAAGAGCTGGTGTCTAATTTTGCTGTTATTCCACCCCCAAAAATTGTCTGATTCTAGAATTAATTTTAAAATGTCCTCCTGTTGAATTTCATTTAAAGTACAATAACGCAAAAATCCAAAATTCTACATTAGCTTAATCCACCTTGCCTTCTTCACATATCGCATTTAGTATATTATTGTATCTGCAAAGATTTAAAGAGGGCCAATACAATAGTCAAAATCTGCGTTATATCAACGCCACAGTTATGTAAATCTGATTGACTTTCGATGATAATAGATAAGGTCAGTCAAATTAAGTGCATGACCTTAAACAGATAACAATGACATCGGCTAAGCCTGTAGAGGCCATAGGTAGTAATTATACGTGAGATTGGAAAGGCGAAGCGCTCTTCTAGTAGAGAGTCTCTTAAGTCCCAAGAAATATTCGATACGGGGATGAGAATCCAGAGCGGTATGCCCGTGATCTGGTAGACCACATTACAGTTACTGTCGTGCTGACACACAGAGACAGTGCGGCATACTTGGACTCTGGTACCCCAAAACTGTACTGTGTAGTTGCAAGTAACATTGTCAGACGTTAGTCTTGGGACCTGTCTACAACATGGCCTATACAGGGCTGACGACGGACGCAAAGCAACGAACTAACTAACCCTACCCGACCCGACACTGTTTCTGTGTGACAGCAGTAAAGCTGTCAGATTTTAGTCTCTGGGAGCTGTCCACAGCATAGCCTAAATAGTGCTGACGTTGGACGTTGAGCAACTAAGTAACTTAATCCAACCCCGCACGATCTCTGTGTGGCAGCAAGTGAAATTGTCAGACTTTAAACTTTGGGGGTACGTTTACAATATAGCTTATAAAGTGCTGAATTGACCTAAAACCAACCAACCTAAAACAACCTCGTTAGTTCAAGAACGCGTCCTTGTAATGCTGATGTTGACCGCTAAGCGACTTCACTTCAATTTATTTATCCCTTAGTCTAGATGATCGATGAGGCACCAAGGATGATCGGGTGACCACTTTTCTCTATAATTCTCTGTTTTAAGCATCTCTAAGGGCTCCACTCAGCTTGAAACCTGCCCATTCTGTTATGCTGTCTTCGAACTATTTTTCTGCCTGCCTTTCTTTCTCCCTCCTTGTACCGTGCTTTGTAGGATAATCTTTGCAAGGCCCGTTTATCTTGTTATGTATAATGCATCTCAAGTTGCGCTTTCTCAGTTTGTTGTAAGGATCTATGTTTTACACTCTAACCAAAAGATTGAAATGATCAAAGAGAGTTAGAGAGAAAGTTACACGCTACAGAAATGAGATCTTCCCGAAGACTTTTAGGCATCTCCTACAGAGATCATACTACAAATCACAAATTGAGAAACAGTATCAGGCATGATGTTCGGCGGTATAAACGTTCTTCTCACCATTGTGGAAAAAACGCAACAAGAGATGGTATGGGCTCAGTACAACATCGACAGCGACAACTACAACTAACCAACCTGCATGGGTGTGCTTTCTGCAGACAGAGCTGTGAATCCGCATATGTCACTGAAGTATATGGTCACGTGATCAAACCACTCGGCCGCCACTGTCTCCCCACGGATTAGTTGGTGAGCGACCGACCTGGCAGGATGAGAGAGAAATAGGGTCAGAGAGGCAGATTGGAAGGGGGGAGGGAGAAGAGATTGAGAGAATTATGATGCAAGGGTGGAAATATAAAGAGAGAGAGAGAGAGAGAGAGAGAGAGAGAGAGAGAGAGAGAGAGAGAGGTTAAGGGAGAGAAAACGACAGAGAAAGACATACAGACATAGAGAGAAGGAGAATGAGACGGGCATACAGAAAGAAAAATGACAGTATGAGTAATGAGAGAGGGAGCGAAAGAAAGAGAGAGAGAGAGAGAGAGAGAGAGAGAGAGAGAGAGAGAGTGAAAAGAGGCAAAGAGAGATAGAGAGAGAGAGAGTAAAAAGATTAAGAGAGAGAGAGAGAGAGAGAGAGACAGAGACAGAGAGACAGGAAGATTTAAAGCAGCTCTCCACTGACTTTGAACTCTTTTCACTCACTTAGGTAACATGTTATAGAACACTAGCTTCTCTCTACTCACTTAGGTAGTAAACGGATGAGACCAGGGTCATGTTAAGTATAATAACAACCAAACAAGCTTACTTGGGCAACAAATGTAAAGCTCCTCTCTATTCGCTTAGGTAGTGAACGCACAATACCGGAGTCATGTTAAATATAATGACCAACCTAACAAGCTCACTTGGACATCATTTTGTAGAGCACTAGCTTTTCTCTATTCGCTTGGGTAATGAACAGACAAGACCGGAGTCATGTTAAATACAATAACCAACCAAACAGGCTCATATGGGCAACATGTTTTTAGAGCAATAGCCTCTCTCAACTCATTTAGGTAGTAAAGGGATGAGATCAGGGTCATGATAAATATAATAACCAACGAAACAAGCTCACTTGGGCAACATGTTATAAAACACTAGCTTCTCTCTACTCCCAATGAGACCAGAATCTGTCATACATAATAACCAACCCAACAAGCTCACTTAGGCAACATGTTATACAGCAGCTCCTCCGCCTTCTTCTTCTCCTGCAGGTAGTCTGCTGTCCTCTCCTCTACCAGCGCTTCCAGGTTGTTGGCGTACTGCTCCATGCGCGACAGCAGGTTGTCCAAAATGTCGCCCTTGTCGCCGTCTCTGGAAAGAGTCAAAGCAATGTCTTATATAGTCTTATATAGAGAGTATATAGTTTGGTTTGGGGCGTAAGGAAGGAGGGAATAAAGGGGGGAGGGGGTAAAGAGGGTGGGGGTTAAGAGGGAGGGGGTAAGGAAGGAGGGGATAAGATGAGATGGATTAAGAGTGGAATGAATAATGAGGGAGGGGGGCAGTAGGGAGGAGGTAAGGAGAGAGGTGATAAGGAAGGAGGGATCCCATGCGGGACAGCAGGTTGTCCAGGATGTCGCCCTTGTCGCCGTCTCTGGGAAGAGTCAAAACAATATCTTATAGAGTATGGTATGGGGAGTAAGGAAGGAGGGAGTAAGGAGGGAGAGAGGGTAAGACGGGAGGGGTAAGGAAGGAGAGGGTAAGAAGGGAGGGGTAAGGAAGGAGGGATCCATCCGATGTCGCCCTTGTCGCCGTCCCTGGGAAGTTGGAAAAGAACATTGTATAGAGTATGATATGGGGGGAGGGGGGGGAGAGGTAAGGAGGGAGGGATCCCATGTGGGACAGCAGGTTGTCCAGGATGTCGCCCTTGTCACCGTATCTGGTAAGTGTCAAAACGACATCTTATATAGTTTGGCAAACATTTTATAGAGTAGGATATGGGGGGAGGTAGGGAAGGAGGGGGTAAGGAGGGGGTAAGGAAGGAGGGATCCATCCGCGACAGCAGGTTGTCCAGGATGTCGCCCTTGTTGCCTCTGTGAAATTGGCAAAACAATATCTTATAGAGTTTGGTTTGGGGAGTAAGGAAGGAGGGGATAAAGAGGGAGAGAGGGTAAGGAGGGAGAAGGACAGAAGGGAGGGGGAAAAGGAGGGATCCATCCGCGACAGTAGGGAGGTGGGGGAAAAGAAGGAGGGATCCATTCGGGACAGCAGGTTGTTGATGGGGTAAGGAGAGGGTAAGCAGAAAGGAGGTAAGGAGGGAGAGGGTTAAGATAATACATACATAAATACACCAGTTGTACATGTGTGACATTTAAGATGGAGGGGTAACGAGGAAAGCGGCAAGGAGGGAGAATGTAAGGAGGGATGGGGACGGGTGGGTAAAGAGTGAGGGGATAAGGAGGAAGGGGTTAGGAGGGAGGGGGTAAGGAGGTAAAAATTACGAGGGAGGGGATACGGAGGAAGTGCGTTAAGAGGCATGAGTACAGAGGAATGGGATAAGGAGGGAGGAAATAAAGAGGGAGGGGGTAAGGATTCATACAAATGGTAGAGAGTTATTCTACCAATCAGTAGGTCTAGGTCGTTGAATACACACATGCGATCGGATGAAATTTTATGTGTCGATTTCGTCCCCTCCTGGTTAGGCCGATGTCATAATAATGTAATCTGGTCAGCATCAGGGTATCCCTCTGTAGGGACCCGTCCTCTATATAGCTCACAACCATAATGCAGTCGGACGTTAACAAACTGACCCTTATATGCACTGGATGGTATTTGAAGCTATAAATACTGAGTACAGATTGTAAGTTAAAAATAAACAAAATATTAAAAAAAAAAAATACTGCAGTAAAGTTATAATGTACACCGAAGCATGTGTGTATTCACAACTGGAATAAAATTATCTGATTTCTGTGTCAAAAAATACAAACAACAGCTACAAAACAAAAACGCCAAACAAAACAAAGAAAAATATCAGATGCATGTTTTTAAACAATAAGGTGAATACAATACGATAAACAGCAATAACTTAGAGCATTTGGACTATACCCCGCGCTTACATCAACACTTACAGATACAAGGTTAGTAGTAACGAGTAAAAGCACGGTAGAATGCGTGACGGGAGGTGCTAGATCTATGCATGTCTCCGCATGGTACAATGTACCGGATTTGAAGGGTTTTTTTGGTACATGTATAATAAGTAGTATAACTGTCACCATCGACTTATGGGCGTTGTGACTCCGATGAGATATGAAGTGTTTTATTCAGGTCTTCTTTTCTCTGTAGCTCTGTTTGCCTGTGTGTTGAGACCTTGATTTCTGTGTTGAGACCTTGATTCCTGTCTCAGTCGGTCGCATTAGATTTACAGACAATAACTAAATAATGAGAAAATTGGACAAATAGATTTTTCGCTCAATGGTGGGTTTCGAACCGGCCTCTTTACGATTGGGAGTGCAATTGTTAAACTACTTGCGCACTGGTAAACAGATGGTGGTATTGAGAGCTCTTGGGTCTATGTGTTATCGTTGCTCTCAGTCTGTGTATTTCTGTAGTGTATGTTAGTAGTGCTGTCTCTCACTTTACCAGTGGTGCAAGTACGCCCTACCCCACTACCATCAACACCTCCACCACAACCACTACAACCACCACTACAGCAACCACAACTACCATCACCACTAAAACCATCGCTAAAACCACCACCATCACTACCACCATTTGTTGTTGTTGTTGTTGTGGTTGTTGTTGTTGTTGTTGTTGTTATTGACAGTGGTGGTGGCATTGGTGGTGGTAGTGGTAGTGATGACACTTTTAGGCTCTCATGACACTTATCAGGCGTCTCAACAAGTACTCTACCTACCGATAATTTATCTCTGTTGTTGGTGATAGTTGTCGTTTTTTTGTTGTTGTTGTTGTTGTTGTTGTTGTTGTTGTTGTTGTTGTTGGTGGTGGTGGTGGTGGTGGTGGTGGTGATGGTGGTGGCAGTGGTGATGGTGGTAGTGATGGTGGTGGTTTTAGCACAACAACAACAACAACAACAACAACAACAACAAACCAACACCAGCACCAACAACAGAGGGAAAATGTTCAGTAGGTAGAGTACTTGTTGAGACGCCTGATGATTGTCCGTAGTGCCTGGAAGTCAGGCCTGTCCGAGGGATCCTCGGCCCAGCATCGCCTGATGACCCCGGCCAGTTCATCACTGGGGCAGTCGAACTCCTCTATTGTTGGTCTGAACGGGGGTTTCCCCCCATGACGCAGTTTGTCCACGATTTCTGCCCCAGGAGAAGTAAAAGAAAATAAAGAAGGATTTTTTTTTGAAGGGCTTGATTGTTTAGTCGTAACAAAGACCAACAGGAATGGAAACAATGCAGTTAAATTTCTTTCTGCTTCTCTGTTTTTCTCTCTCTATTCCTTTCTTGCTTTCTCTTTCTCTCTCTCTCTCTCTCTCTCTCTCTCTCTCTCTCTCTCTCTCTCTTTCTCTCTCTCTGTGTCTCTCTCTCTTCTCTCTCTTTCTCTGTCTCTCTATCTCTCTCTCTTTCTCTCTTTCTCTCTCTCTCTTTCTCTCTGTCTGTCTCTCTCTCTCTCCATCCAGACTGTAAATGCAAGATAAGTCTATATAATGTTATCAGCTGAAACAGGAGTCCTACACTTTCTTTACTGCCTCCTGCAGCACTTAAAAACTGTAAGACATTTGTCTTGGAACCCGTTCATTACAATTATGCTGCTAACGTTGGGCGTCAAGCGACCAACTAACTCACCTCTTTGTTTTTTATTGCTTAGCATCTAACGTCCACAATGTAGGCTATATTGTGAACGAATTCCAAGACTACGTCTGGTAATTTTACGTGCTGCCCTACCGAGACATTACTGACTCACCTAGCAGAGAAAGTTCCAAACTCTGTAGGTATATTACCCCCTCCTGAAGACAATTATTCGACAGATGACGGGTCCCATGACTAAAGTCTGACAATTCAAGGTACTGCCACACAGAGACAGAACTCACTTACTCACCTACTGTAGACAGGTCCAGACCCTGGAGGTAGAAGACGCCGCTTCTGTAGACAATCTCCTGACAGATGATGAGTCCCAAGACTTAAGTCTGATAATTTAAGATGCTGCCACATAGACACAGAACTCACTTACTCACCTACTGGAGACAGGTCCAGACCCTGGAGATAGAAGACGCCGCTTCTGTAGACAATCTCCTGACAGATGACGGGTCCCATGACTAAAGCCTGACATTTCAAGATGCTTCAATACAGAGACAGAACCCACTTACTCACCTACTGGAGACAGGTCCAGACCCTGGAGGTAGAAGACGCCGCTTCTGTAGACAATCTCATGACAGATGACGGGTCCCATGGCTAAAGTCTGACAAATTTAGGTGCTGCCCCACACAGAGACAGAACCCACTTACTCACCTACTGGAGACAGGTCCAGACCCTGGAGGTAGAAGACGCCGCTTCTGTAGACAATCTCCTGACAGATGATGGCAAAACTGTACACGTCACCTTTCTGGGTCCCCCCTGGAGGGGGGCTCATCAGCCGCAGCAGTTCAGGGGCTGTCCAGAGTTTGTCTGGAAGAGATGGAGTAAGCAGTTTGTGATGTGATTCTAAAAAGGCTATATGTGAAGAGTTGGTTAAATTAAAGATAACCGCACGATAAGTTTCTACCTAAAAAGAAGAATTATTAAAAACAAAACAAAACAAAAAAAAAAAAAAAAAAACACTGTACGGATACGTAGTACGGTTGAAAAGTAAAGGAACATTAAGGATCGTATGTACAACGGTAAAGATAACCGCAAGATAAATTTCTACCTAAAAAGAAGAATTATTTAAAAAACAAACAAACAAACAAACAAACAAAACAGCACTGTAAGGATATGTTGTAAGGTTAAAAAGTAAAGGAACATTAAAGACCGTATGTACAACGTTGTGGTAAGCTTATGACTCGTTTTAAGATATAAAAAGAGAAGGTTTATGAGAACTTGTAAGCTTGATGGGTGTTGTACCTTCGATCCTACGACTAATGGTTTAATCATGTTACAGTCCAAGTTTTAGATTTCGTTTATCCCAAAAGCACAAAAAGTGTTGATGGACCCTATAATTATAATTTCACCATACGGATTACTTTATTAAAAATTGTCCTCCTCAATTTGCATGCTAGATTAAAACAGAAACATGGCATGTAAAAAACCACTATGTCTTTCTTTTTATAATTATAGTATTTCGATTAGTTCCACTCTGTCTCTATCTATACCTGTCCCGCTCTCTTCATCTCTTCGTTTCTGTCCTTCTTAATCTCCGTATCCTTCCCTCTACTTCCGCCATCCCCTCTCCCTCCCCCGCCCTCCCCTTCTCAAATGCCCCACACATTGTAACCCAATCTTTTGAATCAGGGTGAACATAATTATGCTCTACTTCAATTACGAACTCCCAGCCTGCCAACTCACTCCTCTCCCAGGCGTATATGTCGTCCAACAGCTGCTCTTCCTTCTCCTTGAAGTAGTGCAGTCCGAAGTCTGTTATCTTGACCACAAAGCGACTGTCCACCACACAGTTGCTGGACTTCAGATGACCATGGCTCTTTATCTCTGAGGAGTGGATATACGTCATCCCCTGTAAGAGATAGAGAGTAAAAGCTTCACATGGAAGTTGACTATTTGGGAAACACATAGGCATTAGAAAGATAAAAAATAGCGATTTAAAGAAACTATTTTCTCTATACTCACAATATCCACAACTAAGCTTCACGCCTACATTTGTCTATTTTTGTTCTCTGTATTTCTCTAGAGCGCTATCTCTGCTCACTACCTCTCTCTATCTCCCTCTCTCTCTTTCTCTCTCTCTCTCTCTCTCTCTCTCTCTCTCTTTCTCTCTCTCTATCTCTCCCTCTCTTTCTCTCTTTCTCTTTGTTTGTCTTTATGTCTGCCTCTGTCGCTTTGTGTCCGTCTATGTCTGTCTGTCTGTCTGTCTGTCTGTCTGTCTGTCTGTCTGTCTGTCTGTCAGTCTGTCTGTCTGTCTGCCTGTCTCTCTGTCTGTCTGACTGTCTGACTGTCTGTCTGTCTGTCTCTATCTGTCTGTCTCTATCTGTCTGTCGGCTTGTCTGTCCGTGTGTCTGTTTATTTGTTTGTTTATCTCAGTCTTTTTGTATTTCTTTATATGTCTGTCTGTCTGCCAGTCTGTCTGTCTGTCGGCCTCTCTCTCTGTTTTTCTCTCTTTTTTTCTCTTTCTCTCTACACCTCTCCCACTCTCTATCCTTCCTTCTTTATCAGACTTTCTGTATTTTTTTCATTTCCTTTTTTTACTTTTTTCCTGGACATATAATCAAAATCCGTTTTTTTACTTGCTGCCATAGCGGCATAGCGGACAAAGAAAAATTAATAATCTTGTAAGATAACTCTTCGTTAGGCATTAACACAACAACAACAAAACAACAACCAACATATCGAACAAAACAACATAAAAAGACACTGGACTCTACTATTAGAAATAGAATGCCAACGACCTGTAAAGGTCTAGTAAGGTGAGTCCCTAGTGTCGTGTTTTGTAGCAGCCAGCCAAGAGTTGGAATCAATTGTCTTTCAGTTCTTTAACGTTTATGTAGTTTATTTTTTATATTTCTAACTTAAAGAAATAATTATGTTACATGGAGTGAACTATCAAAAAGACGGAATTAGTTTCTTGTGCTCCACAAGACAATTTAGGGAAAGTTTCGTTTCAATAACACCTTTATTTTTTCCGTTATTAGAGAAAACTTCCTTGTCTTTATTAGAAAACAGTCTCTTTTTGAAGTTCACAAACGGGCTAACCCAAGAAAAATGGCGGACCCCAGTGAACCGATGTGCACTTCAAATTCCACATTTCCCAGAGAAATAAACAATGGAACAGTGATTTCTGGTAAGTAATTGTAATATGGTTCTCTTGGTATTTTAAAGAGCTTTCATTTGGAGTATTTTTAACGACATAATAACATCTAGTATTACAGAAAAATAAGAAAAAGGAAGGAATGGTTGTAAGGGTTAGACCATTATACCCACTGAAAGCTGTCAGGGATAGCCCGTGCAATTCGGGATAGACCACTTTGCCTAAACATTGTCCTATGGGATAGCCCGTGCAATTCGGGATAGACCACTTTGCCTAAACATTGTCCTATGGGATAGCCCGTGCAATTCGGGATAGACCACTTTGCCTAAACATTGTCCTATGGGATAGCCCGTGCAATTCGGGATAGACCACTTTGCCTAAAAATTGTCCTATGGGATAGCCCGTGCAATTTGCTGTAGCCCACTTTGCCTCAACAATGTCGTTTGGGATAGCCCACGAAACGTGGGATAGACCGCTTTACCATATGATAATTATCATGTAACAGGTTGGACCATTCATATTCAATATTTGGGTTGGACCGGTATTCCTTGACTTACGAAAAAGAATATCCCCCCTTACCACGAGGATAGCCCAGTTTACTGCATGTAGGCCCATATGCATATTTTGTGAAAACTTGTATTTTACAGGTGATTGTGTATCTTACCGCTTACATGGACACGGACAAACATGTTGTTTGTGCTTTTAGTTGGTTAGTATTGAGGAAGGCCTGAAAGACGCTGCATCTTGGTTTATTTTATGTCTAGCTTGTTAATAAGTGTTACTTGTAGGGCCAACTTTTCACGTTTTATTCTGTGTGCATTTACTACTAGATCTATATTTAAACATTGCTCAATTGCCACTGAAATATAAACATTTTCTTAATCACTCATATTCCGTTCTTTTCAGATACGAGAGAACATTTTCATCGTGCAACTAGCATCCTTATAGGGGACTCTTTCAAACGATTTGAAGATGAACAGGCGCCAAACTTTTCAAACCAATCCATTACGTTTTCTCAAGTTCTTTGTAACAACCCACAAGGTCTTAACAGTAGCTAGCTCTCACACTCTGAATGACTCTTCCCAAGATCTTTTTATCAACACAGAAGATGCCCGCCTTGATAGCTTCCAAACTCTGAATGACTCTTCTCAGGATCTTTTTATCAACACAGAAGATGTCAGCCTCGATATCTCTCAAACTATGAATGACAAGCGTTCCTGATCATGATGTAGGTGAAGAAGATTGTCCATCTGAAGTACACATCCTGGTAAAAATACTACACGGAAACGTGCACGAGACGAAGCAGATTGGAAGACAAATATAAGAGAAAAAAAAACAAAGAAACAATGGAAAAGAGTATGTAACAAGGAAAGGTAAACAAGTCAGAGAGAAAAGTCTTAAAGACACGAAATGCGGCTGTCAAAGTAATTGCAATGGAAAAATCTCTTTCCAAACAAGGCAAGAAATATTCTAAAAATTCTGGAAACTCGGAGATTGGTCAACGACATGTCTTCACTCGATACACTTAAGTAAAGTGACGGTGAACAAAGTTTTGCATAGTTTATTAATTTTATTTTTGTCTTGCCTTAAATGAAGCACATTCTATCAAATATCTAGCTTTGTTTCAGAATGCGTATATTGTTGGTCTTTTTTAAGTGACATTAAAAAACAAGACAAACGGGACAGAAGGTCCCGCACTGGCATTGAAGGCCCAAGATTGCCAAAAAAGAACCAAAGAAAATTTACCCGCGAGTACAACCTACAAAACTCGACAGGGCTGTCCACTGTAGTTTGTAAAGCATTCTTTTTGGACACTTTTCAAATTTCCAATGGCAGGTTAAGCAGAGCTATAAAAACAGCGACTATCAACAATGGACCTCGGGCAGATCAGAGGGGACGCAAAGAGCCCCAGAACAAGACTCCTGCTCAGATAATGGATGAGCTGAAAAACTTTATCAACATATTTCCAAAGTACGAATCTCATTACTGTCGTGAGGGAGGCCAATCGTTTCCGACCGGAAAAATGTACTTTGCACCTGGCCTCAATATTGCAACACTCTACAGGCTCTATCGAGAAGATCGTGCTTTGAATCTCAGAGAGGCTGTCAAAGAACAGGTCTTTCGGAAAACTTTGAAAAAAGATTTTAGAATAGGTTTTCATCGGCCCCTGAAGGACACTTGCAAGACTTGTGACACATATAAAGTGAAAATAGCAGCGGTGCTTAATCATACAAAATGCACAAAGTTTTTTCTCCGAAAGTAAACACATGTAGTGATGATAATACTGCATGTGCCATTGCTCCAGCTACTTCACCAGACAACCATTGATCATGGTGTATAAAATTGTTTTAAAAAAATAAAATTGTCATAACAATTACTTGACTGACTGGGATAGCCCACTTTAGTACATAAGCAGAAAGTTACACTAAACCCATTGTGTTTATAGACAGCTGGGTCAACCCGCATAATTATATTGCCCTTTTTTAAAAAAAAAAAAGACGATAAATAATTTTGGCAAAATATTATACAAATTTAATAACATTTTTCACGGGTCAGCTGTTCTCAAAGTTTCATCAAAGTAAATTAAGAAATAAGAGAGCAAGAGACGATTTAAAGAGTCAATTTTCTCAAAACAGTAAATTTTGGGATTTCCCACTTGTACTTAAAAGCGACCATATGTCAAAATTACGCCTACAGTCTCATTAGGATGGTTACAACTTGCATCACAATTTATTACCAAACCTTCTATTTTTTTTTAATTGAACAGGTGCGTTGATTTCTCTATGGTACTATACTGTACCACCCCTCTATTAAAAAAGGTGTTTTAAGATCAAGGGTGGTATACCACCCCTCTATATCTGGCTTAATACAATGTCATGTAATATACATTTTGCGATAGAGCTCTTTTAACATAGAAACAAACTCGAAATTCACCTTTTTCATTTCCGGGTAAATTTTATTGCTACATGGATACAACTTTCCTTCCATGCTTGTTTAATTGTACGTCTCCTAAGTTGATCGAAACCTATTGGCGCTTCTTAGAAAAAAACTTGGACCACTGTTCCTTTGTAATCACATGTACTAGCCAAAGTGATAGAGAACTTGTTTTGTTTTCTGTAGCCTTAAAAACTTGCACTTGGGGAAAAAAAAAACAAGAAAAAAACAGCAGCACCACCAACTAAAAACTTTGTCACCTCAGTTACGTAATTTACAATATTATTTCTAAAATATTAAAAGCTATAAATATTTCAAAATAAGATAGGACAGTATACAACAATTACTGGGGTGACAAGATCAGCGCATAATTGTGTCAGAACCACATGAATAGGTTACAATGTGCCGAAAAAAAGGCTAAAAGGTTGAAAGTCAACTTGTGTGCCGAGCAAAAGAAAGAAGATTTTTTTTTCTGACGTTAAAAAATCAACTCTAGCTCGATGAATAGATAAACGCAAAATTGAAGCAAAAAGTAAGAATAAAGCAAACAATATACAAGTTATAAATAAACAAAACAAGCCAAGAGGCACAAAACCAATAGAAATAATTTTAAGAACAAAAACAAAATCAGCTACAGAAGCAACAACAATAATAAAAACAAACAACAACATTTTAACAAATACATACTAGTTACTACCTCAAGTAGCATTGATGCTCTTTCTATAACTGGTACCCCTGCATAAGCTGTTGAAAAAAAAAATTTATACAATTTTATCTGTGCATGTTGAAATGCAATGACATTGTTGTTATCAGCTCCCAGCCCCCCCCCCCTCCCCCCCCCCCCCCCCCCCCCCCCCCTGCCCCTCCAAAAAAGCAACAAGAAATTAGCAAAAAATTATCAATTAACAGAGACTGAAAGAATAGAAAAGAGCCGACTTCTGTAGTGACAACCAACAGTCATGTAAGAAACAAAGACGAACACTGATTTTAGTTGTTTTTTTTCTGTTGTTTATTGTGGCCGCAGGTTAAAGTCTTTGTTATTTCATACCAATTATTAATCTGGAGAACGCAATCTCAGATGCACTTGTAAACACTTTGTGTCTCAGGAAAAATTAAAACCCAGCACGCAAACACATGTGTGTCTCAGCAAAGATTACAGATCCGCGCATTTATATAGCAAGACTTTTAGAAATAGAAGTGAGGTATTTATATAACATTTTAGCAGGCGAGCACAGAAAGAGAGAGAGAGAGAGAGAGAGAGAGAGAGAGAGAGAGAGAGAAAGAGAGAGTGAGTTGTTTTTACGGCACGTCAGCACTGTAACGGCTATGTTGTGCCCATGATATCCTAGGACAGTTAATGCATAAGATAAGATAAGATATAACTTTATTTGTCCTTTAGCAATAGCAATGGTGACTCCTTTATCTCTCAGAGTAGTAAAAGCATAAGAATTGTGCGTAAAAGGTTTACGCTGTACTTACGATACGCTCTTTATTATTTTTATTAAATAAAATTTATTTGGATTACTAGTGGAAAACCCACGAAATTCGTGGTTATTGAGAGATTGACAAAGCTGAGGGGTTAAAGATGAAGTTGAAGTGTGTTAGGACTAAGAATTAAGTTTCTTTACTATCGATACCGTTGGGAATTAAAAATGCGTTCACGAAGAGATATCGTAGCTCTTTCATGTTGTAAAAAACTCGTAAAGGAAATTATTCTAAACTTTTCTTTTGTTTTCTCGGTTTTGCGTTTCATTGTTGTTTACTATTTTGTTCGGACTTTTTTGGGATTCATAAGAAAATTGATCCAAATGCTGTCAGTTGAATAAAGTTATAGACAACTGAGGATCATACTTACAGCGTCGCAGTAGCTTGCGACACGCCCTAAGCATTTTTTAAAAATTCCCTAATGTCTAGAACATGTGTAATTTTATATCCTGATGTGATACACTAGCCAAGCGCAACGTTCTAACGAAACGATGCACTGTGTTTGTTGAAATCTACACTTTTAGTTAGAAAGAAACTTGGTTCAATATTTATAGTGCGTGAAGTTGTTAAATCAGAGGTAGCTACGTGCATGCATCTACACTTTGTAGCACCGGTAGTATTTTCCCCCAAAGATCTAAGAAAGTGATATAACTGCGTGTGGCTGAAGCAGGATTCTGAAATATTTAAACAGACACAATGCTAATTACCCGCTCTCAGAAAGCTTTCACGGATTTAACTGCTCAGTACGCAGATCATAATTGTAAACACAGGGACACTCAAGTTACCTACGGAACGTGCCCCAACGTAACTTCCTTCCGTTTCCAATACAGAAACCGTAAGGTAGCGTTTCAAACAAAGCGTTCTAGCCAATGATGAAACATCCATTCGCATGAACCTTGAGGTGAAAATTGTTAACGAGTAACGATCAAAACTAATGCACATAAGATAAGATTAGATAAGTACTTCCTTCCGTGGCGCCATGACAGTGTTGATTTCGTAAGTTAGCGTATGAAACAAAGATTTTTAGCCAATGATGAAACATCCATTCGCATGAACCTTGAGGTGGACATTTTTACTTTTGTAACGAGTAACGATCACATAAGATAAGATTAGATAAGATTTAAAAAAAGCCTTTATTATCACATAGGGAAATTTGTTACTTTAAAAACATCAACACATATCCAAAATATGAAAATAATAATAAAATTCAAGTTTTACATTCATTTGTAACATGATTGAAGTTACACACTGTTAGACATACATGATAATTATTTAGAAAAAAACATACTTCTCTACTCTAATAAACGATATACAACTACGAAGGAATACACACCCCTACAAACACAAGTCCGGTAAGCATACTGTATCATTTTGGTAGCAATCTGATGGAGGCTGGTACAAAGGAGTTTTTATATTATTCTCCAAAAAACCTTTTTATATTAATCTGTTATTTCTTTGTGATGTTTCATATTCACTATGAAAAGGGTGGTTTTCTGATGTTATAGATTTTGCTTTATTCGTTACTTGTAAAATATATAATCATGTCTTTGAAAGGGGTTAGTTCACAGCCATTCATTTGGGAAGCTTTCTTTCTTTTTTTATCTACTCTTTTGATATTAAAATTTGGATTCAGGAGACATACAATTTTCATGATATTGTAATCGACATTCCCTTAAAAAGCACAGTCGTTGATTCGTTTTTTTTTCCATAAAAATGTCAATATGTGTGGTAAAAGAAAGGTTGCAATCAGAAGTGAGGCCAAGATATTTTGTATGTGTCAACAACTTCAACTTGTACATCTTTTATTTTTAGTGTGTACATGCAGGTGGCCCATTTCGTTGAACGATCTAAGACCTGTTGCTCTTACATCAATTGTTTTAAATGTTTTGAAAAATTGGTAATGAGACATATCTTAACAGCTACAAATGAACATCTTGATATTTTTCAGTTTGCCTATAAAGAAAGAAGAAATGTTGAAGATGCTGTGTTAACGTTTTTAAATACTGTCCTAAAACATCTTGAGACACCCAGTTTTTGCAGAAGTTTATTTGTTGATTTTTCGTCTGCTTTTAATACTATACAGCCCCATCTCATGATCAAGAAATTGTATGACTTGCATGTTGATGTCAGTGTTATCGCCTGGATTTTTTATTTTCTTACAATGAGACCACAATATGTTAATATAAATGGTGTTATATCCAAAACTATCATCACAAACACAGGTGCACCGCAAGGCTGTGTGCTTTCACCAATTTTATACACTGCCTACACCAATGACTACCAGACAAAAGACACAAACACACAATTAATTAAATTTGCGGACGACTCTTGCCTAATCGGAACAATAACAAACAACGAAGACTTTTACTTTGAAGAGATTAACAAGTTTGTGTCATGGTGCGATATTAACTTCTTAAATTTGAACATTAATAAAACAAAAGAGATGATTTTTGATTTTAGACGAAACGAGGCACCTGCTTTAACACCCCTAAAAATAAAGGACGTACAAGTTGAAGTTGTTGACAATACAAATATCTTGGCCTCACCATTGATTGTAAACTTTCTTTTAACGCACATATTGAAATACTGATTAAAAAAGCTAATCAACGACTATATTTTTTAAGGAAATTAAAGTCTTTCGATGTCGATTACAATATTATGAAAATCTTTTATGTTTCCTGTATCCAAAGTTTAATTTCTTTTGGAATTACATGTTTTGGAGGAAACCTATCAAAAGCCCACTCGCAAAGAGTAGAAAAAATAATAAAGAAAGCTTCCCGAATTATTGGCTGTGAACTGACGTCTTTCAAAGACATGTATTTTTTACAAGTAATTAAAAAAGCTAAATGTATTACATCAGACACAAACCATCCTCTACATAGTGAATACGAAACGTCCAAAAGAAGCAACAGACTATTATCAAAAAGAGCAAGAACAGATAGATACAAAAACTCATTCATACCAACATCAATTAGGCGACTTCTCTCTCTCTCTCTCTCTCTCTCATTCTGCTCTCTCGCCCTCCATCTCCAACTCACCCGGACGATATCTTGCATGATGGAATATCGGAACATCCAGTCCAGTTTTATTTTGTCGTTCTCCAAAACATCCTGGTTGAAATTAATAAGAAGGGAGAGAAAGTCACAAACTCTAAACATCAACAACATCATCAACAGGCAACACGAATTACTGTCATGTTGCCGTCCGAATTCGGCGTTAAGGCGCCATATATTTCAAAGCCAAATAGTCTTGGAGCAGTCTGTGGTTTTTATGCAGCTAGTTTACTGACCACGCTTTTAATTAGACGAAACGAGATTTTTAAATTTTCTTGCTGATGACATGGACGGTGTTCGAACTCACACCATTCCATCAGGACTGCACCTTTTGTTTTAACTTTGCCAAGTCAAAGACCAGTGTGCTTGATTTTAATGGCTTGTAGATCAATAAAACATGTTTTGGAAATAACTTAGGCGTTGATCTGAGAGTTGCGATTTAATTATATTTTCTTTAAAAAAATAAAAATAAATACATAAATATATAAAATAAATAAATAAATAAATCAGTGTACATATCTACATTTTACTAAACTACTATGTCCAGTGTTTGTACTATATGTGTATAACAACGGTACCTGTAGACTGCCCTTGGGGCAGTACTCTGTGAGAATGGACTGGTTGGGGACGTCAATACACACGCCGTGAAACCTGACCAGGTGATCGTTCTGTAGATCTTTCATCTGGACAGCGGAGACCAGGAACAAATAAAGGCTTTCTAAAATAACAGGTCGGGTAGCTAATGTAGACAATAATTATTTATATGTACAATGAGGCATTATCGTTTAGTTATTATGTATAGCTGTTTTAGATAGCATTTTTGTTTGGTTTTTTTTCCTTTTGTCGGCACAGTCGACTGAGTGAAGTTGATATGCTTAAGCTTGAATACAGGTTGATCTCTGATAATTATATTTCTAATTAGTATTATTTTTCTTTAAATGTGCTTATTTCGTTCCATTCCGAGACTTGGAATATACATGTAAGGATTTCTCAGAAGAAACGAATCTTTTCACTGTATTTTAGTGGGCGAACTAGTTCAAGTTGTAGAGCGTTGGTCTCCAGATTGGAAAGTCTGAGGCTTGAATTCTACGATCGGATAAAGTTGTCTGTTCGATTTTTTCATCTACTGGCTGGGTCGGTGTCACAGCCCAGACAGGAGTCCAGGTCTCCCCGCCTATATAGTGTTGACGCTGAATTCTGTACTTCTATATCCAGCCGTAGAATATCTAAGCCTTCTACTTCTGTCTCTGTTTCTGTGTACTACAGAACGACAAAATTATCTGATGTAAGTCATGGGATCCGTCCACGATCAAGCTTAGTTCAGAAACCAACCGAGGAAAAGATTCAGCACAAGGTTAAGATGTTACATAATTATGTTAAGATTCTCACCCTCTTGATCTCCATGAGTAAAGGTTTCGTGATGGATATATGCGTCCTACTGATAGGCTTCACCGCCAAGATGGCTCCCTGGAAGAAGAGAAATAACAGAGGACTTCGGTAGGAAATTGGGCAAAGTCACACATGCAGTTATCCCATTTTCTGCTGGTTTCAAAGACCTAACATCTATAAATCTGAAAAAAGGTTTAGTTTCTTTTTCATCTTATAGGTAGATCAATTAGAAAAAACAACAACAAAACAAATTGAATGTATTGCCCTTGGTCATTTTTTTTCACTTTCTTATGCACGCACTGTTCAGAGTGTGACTTTGCCAGTTGTTTGTTTTACTCTGGTTGTCTGATCACAGAGTTGATGAAAGAACATAGCTGCAAAAAGTCATTATTTTTCAAGTGTGTAAAGTTGTTTAATAACGTCATTGTCTTTTCTTTTCTGTAGTGAAGCAGGTATGCAATAATGGCAAAACATCTTTTATAGAACTATTCCTTTTGTTTGTCATCTTTTCCTCCCTTTAAAACGAGTACTTAAATTTACTTTTAGTTAGTTGTTTGAAAATTTTTGTTTACTTTTCAACAGAAGGGTGACTCCCAGCTTCACAAGATCGAAACTCGTAGACAAGCCTTTTAAACTCTTTATCTTCATAGGGACGACCCCATTCGACACCCACGATCGTTCGAAACATTTTTGTCATTATTGGTATGTAAAAAATAATATGTATAAATAAAACGTTTTTTGCTGACCTTATAGTAGCCGGTCTTTGTAAAGAGCTGTCGATTCCCAATGTCGTTCAGATGCACAGCTATAGTATCTTCAGAACACTCGCTTCGGTAAGACATTTTCTGCAACATGGAAGTGGTTGTACATCGTCAGAGATTAGGGAGAAACACAGAGGGGGGCAGATCAAGGAATAAGGAGAGAGAGAAAGTGAGAGAGAGAGAGAGTGAGAGAGAGGGAGAGAGAGAGAGGGAAGATGGAGATAGAGAGGAGGAAAGGGAGAGAGAGGGAGAGAGAGGGAGAGAGGGGAGTAGAGTGAGAGAGAGGGAGAGAGAGGGAGGGAAGAGCGAGAGAGAGGGTGGAAGATGGCGAGAGAAAGACAAAGACAAAAGTAAAAACTGAAAAGAGAGGTGGAGCGATAGATGGAAGAGAGAAAGAGAGAAAGAAAAGGGGAGAGAGGGAGAGATTGGGGGGGGGCGTTAGAAAAACATAGTGAAAACAAAAATGAAACAGAAAAGGACAAAGAGTAAAGGGCATGTAGAAAAAAAAAGAACAAGAGAGAAATATTAATACAGAAAGAAAACAGGGAACAAGCACAACATTAGTTATAATTAAACGCAATTATACATCGAATCAATTTTAAAATTAATATATTTATTATAGTATGTGAATTTCTGGTCTGTTATGGATTAGTCTGAGGAAAAAAAAAACATTATTGCGATCCATTAACGTTGAAAAACACGATTCCTTTAAAAAAAATAGTTTGTTTTATAACACATGTTTTTCTATAAATATTATACTTAATAGTACACGATAGAATTGGTGTGAGAAGCACTGATGGAGGATAAAAAAAAAAAGAGAGAGAGAGAGAGAGACAGAGAGAGAGAGAGAGAGAAAGAGAGAGAGAGAGAGATGAAGAGACAGGTGGAGTGATAGAAAGAGAGAGAGAGAAAGAGAAAGTGAGAGAAAGAAATAGAGAGCGAGAGGGGGGGAGAAATAGAGAAAGGCAGACAGACATACATACCGATACAGAGAAAGAGAGAGAGAGAGAGAGAGAGAGAGAGATAGAGAGTGAACCAGACAGAAAGACATAGACACTTACAGATACAGGTAGATATACAACTTTTCAAACAGATTGTACAGAGAAGCAGAAAGAGGCAGCTATGTGAAGCTGTAATACAACAGAAACAGAGAGCTAGATATATATAGGGAGAGAGAAAGAGAGAGAGAGAGATAAAGAGAGAGAGAAATTCACAAACAGATACATTGGTAAACAAACCCTGATTTCATTCTCTTCCAGTATGATACTCTACGCCCTCCAAATCCTGAACTATTTACTCCTCGCCTGTGGCAGGGCATCCCCACCCCATCCCAGTAATTAATTTACTTCAATTCCCTAAGAACCAAGCTTCACTCGGTGCCCCCCTGCCTGTCCCGAGTCCTAAAAAATAGTTCCCTTACCCGCCTTTAACAGTTACTCTTTCTTTTGTTCTCTCCACCCTTCCCTCTCTCTCTCTCTCTCTCTCTCTCTCTCTCTCTCTCTCTATTTCTCTCTTTTTATCACTTCCTCTCCCATGCTATCTTGGTCTGTCTATCTGTCTTTCTGCTCTTCCCTGCTTCCCCTCTCTCTTCTCTCTCTCCCTCTCTCTCTCTCTCGTTATCTCTTTCCGTCAATCTTTCCTTTTCCCGTCTCTGTTTTTGTATTTTCCCCGCCCTCTCAATGGTGACATCTCGCTCTTTTTTTTCTCTGCCCGCTCTCATTATTTTTCTATCTGCCCCCTCTCCTCAGTTATGCCGCCTCCATACTGTTGCTCTTAACAAACAAACAAACAAAAACAAAACAAAAAACAGCCTTACCTGGCCACCCCTCTTGTCATTCGGCCTGTCCTGTCTGGTGGGACCGCTGAAGAGGATGTCATCCCACCGGACTCGCCAGTTCATGGCGGCCAACTCGGCCTCTTGTTTGTACCGTCTGGGTGAAGAGGGAGAGAGAGAGGGAGATCTATGTCTTTGAGTAAAAGTAAAAACTATTCAAAGTTGCAGATGGTGCAAAGAAGAGGGGAGTCAACATAAGTTACATGGCTGTATAAGATACAGATCTCTGACTACCTTAAAGCAACACCGCTTTATAAGACATATTGAGACGTTGGTGATAAGAGAGACAGAGAGAGAGAGAGAGAGAGAGATACAAAGAAAGAGAGAGGGGGAGAGAAAGGAAGAGAGACAGGGAGGGGGAGAAAGAGAGAAATAGAAAGAGGAGGCAGAGGAAGGCAGGAAAAGATAGAGAGATACAAAGAAAGAGAGAGGGGGAGAGAAAGGAAGAGAGACAGGGAGGGGGAGAAAGAGAGAAGTAGAAAGAGGAGGCAGAGGAAGGCAGGAAAAGATAGAGAGATACAAAGAAAGAGAGAGGGGGAGAGAAAGGAAGAGAGACAGGGAGGGGGAGAAAGAGAGAAATAGAAAGAGGAGGCAGAGGAAGGCAGGAAAAGATAGAGAGATAAAGAGAAAGAGAGAGAAAGAGAACGAGAGAGAGAGAGACCGAGGAAGACAAGGGAAAACAAAGGGAGATAAAGAGAAATAGAGAGAGAAGGAGAGAGATATAGAGAGAGATATATAGAGAGAAAGATATATACATATATAGAGAGAGAGAAAAGAGACATGAAAAAATAGATACACCTTGTGTTGTCAAGCGTGCGACGCCATCACTACATAGGCTATAGTGTGGATGGGTCTCAACACAAACGACTGACAATTATTCGTGCTTTCAAACAGACAGTACCGGGATAACAAGACTTCTGTCTAAGCCAGTTACTTTATATTGTAGGGGAATGAAATCAGACAAATAATAGTACACTTTGGACATATCGTGGGTTTCGAACCAGGAACCACAGATTGAAAGGCCAACACTCTTCCACTCGCCCTATTTCCCCTCCCCCCCTCCCCCCCCCCCCCCCCCCCCTTTTTTCATAATTATATACACACATGTACACAAATCGCTCCTGTTCAGTTAAAAAGTGGCCTTTTTTCCCCGAAAAACACTATCATATAGCATCTCCTATAGGAGGTGTCTTTTTGCATCTGAGCTAGCGACACATAAACATAATTTTTTCCATGTGTGGTTATTAAACTTTTTCCCGTCATCCCGCACACATTTTGTGCGTTTTTTTTGGTAGCACAGTGTTGCACCGATCAGAACAACTCCATTTCAAAATAATGAACAACAAAGCTTTTACCTTTTCAAGTTAATTTTTGAAAATTCCCTAAAAATGGTGTGCACATAAGAAATAGACATACAATCACGCGATGAAAAAAAGTTAAACTATGGGTCGCTGATTGTGCTAAAACATTTTTTTTCTTCTTTTTCTTCTTGCTCTCCGAAGCTGTTGTATTACAAATCAATCCCTGCCGGGGTAACAAATGCTACAATTTTCTCTAAATCCTCCAAGGATCGGTAGAGCTTACTTTGTAAATCCGTTCGCTGGCTCTATAGATTTTTTCTGATGTCTTTATGGTTATTGCAGTCACGTAGCGCATGCTCTAAAAATTCTGCTGCTGCACCATATGAGCACAGATCTGATAGTCCGGTTTTGTAAATTTTATACATGTGGTACCTAAGTCGGTTGTGGCCAGTTCTGATACGAAATATCACTGTTTGGGTTGGTTGGCTGGGTTGGTACGTCCAATAGCAGCACTATAATAGCCTATATTGTGGACGGGCCCCAAGACGGATGTCTGACAATTTTATGTGCTGCCACACAAGAGACAGGGCGTGGATACCATGACTCCTGTCTCAGCCGGTCACATTATACTGACACCTACACAATCAGTAGGGAACGCAACTGACAGGATTCGAACTCGGGACCTTTTGCGTCGGAAGCCGATGTTCTACCCCTAGACCACCGCCCCCCCCCCCCCTACTGCCCCCACTGTTTGGGATTGTCTGTTCAAATTATAGAGACTGACATGCTTGTTGTGTTTCGGGTGACTTTCCTCCCATTAAATTGTCTCTTCGCAGATCCTTTTGTACTTGCTCTAATCCAGAACTCTGCGTGCCAGGCCATCTGCTGTTTCCTTGGCCTAATTATAATACTGCAATGCCATGGGATCATTTTAGATAATAAAGACAAGCCTTTTTTCACAAATGAGAAATCAAAATTTGTCTAATATGTATTACATTTTATGATCTTAGTTGTAAACTGGCCTTTGTTGTTGTTGTTGTTGTTGTTGTTGTTGTTGTTGTTGTTGTTGTTGTTGCTTCCAAATGCTAAATATGTATACTCCTTCAAATTAAAAAATTTTTTAAAAAAATTAACTAAAAAAAATTACTATTAGTATTACATTATTTTAGTGGATCCCAGTAGTGAAATGGTTTGTGTAACATCCTTAAAACACAAGAGAAATTCAAAACACCAGTTTGACCTGAGGCATGGCTAGACAATGTATATAAGTTTATGTGTCCAGCACTGGGCTGTGTGGTTTTCTGTCCAGCAATAAACTATAGACCAGAGACTTGTGTTTGCTCCGCTCTTTGATTGATCAGTCTAGAACATGTTGTCTAGGGGGATTTGGTTGTTCCTAATACGGAAAAACTAAGAATGTATTTATTAGAAAAGCAAGAAAACACGTTGACATGTAGAAAAACGTTGCATTGGCTTAAAAAAATAAACAAGAAAAGTCAAATAATAAAAAAAAAAGACATTGCATTTGAAATAACTTATGTCAGTAGGAATTTTATGGTAGAAAATTAATGTTTGCTTATTTTTTGTTAGCAATGCAAATGTGTCTGTTTAGTTTCGAAACCTTCAATTCCTCAAACGTTAGATAGAAGGCAATGTTTTTCTGATATTTTCAGAGTATACTGTAGCCTAAAAACTTAGCAAGAAAATCTGCCATCAAATTTTATAATGCTCCAAGTCTACCCATTAAACCACCAGAAAACGCTCAGTTAAGAGATTGTTACATTCGAGCATTAGTTTTTTGGCAAAGCTTCTTTGGTTTCAAGACAAAAATTATCTATGTCGAGTACATGACTGTTTGCTCTTGGTCGATGAAAGCAAAACACTCTCCAGGTATAACGTCACTAATGATTTGTTTGTTGTTAATTAACGTCCAACAACAACACTACATTTATATATATTGCGCACGTGTCACAAGTCTGAAGTCTGACAATTTCACGTGCTGTCACAGGCGAGGCAGGGCGGAAAGACCTGGACTCCTGTCTCAGCCGGTCACATTATCCTGACACCAACCCAACCAGTAGGGGACGAAATTGGACACGTAAATTTTAATCGATCTTGGGATTTGAAGCTCGGTTCTTCCGATCTGAAGACCAACGCTCTATGAAAGTCCTTGTTATAATCACAGCGCTATTGCGCTCCCAAGTTGTACATTTTTGGCATGGAGAAAGGTTTCATGCACAATATTTCGAAAAAACAGAAGCCGTCCTTTGGATAAAGATGAAAGTTTATTTATAGACTTACAAATTACCAGTAAATCATTAGAGGAAAAATAGACAGAATACTAAAATGAGAGTGGACTGAAAAATTATATTTAATTAATGGTTTGAAAAAGACGGAGTAATTTAAAAAAACACATGCGAAGAAAAGATATAATAACACATAGCAGCTCGCAATGACTTCCAAGCAACTAGATTGAACATGACCACCTCACTCTTACCAACGCAATTAAAATATCCTGCTCTTTTACAATTATAGTGGACACAAATTACCTGCCCTCAAACTTGTGTCTCAATCAAGTTATTATTTATACCATAAGTTAACTTTATTCAACCTACCTAACTGTTTTACTTGATTGAGCGATATTCATAGCTAAAACCCTATGGCTGAAAACCTGTTCTTACAATTATTTCTAAATCAAGACACAACATTGAAACGAACATCAATTTGCATTCGGCAAAAACGGCAGTAACCAAGCTAAATACATGTAGTATGTGATACTTAAAGCTAAAAGCTCAAGGCGAAACATATTTTGTAACAGACATTAACAAAAACATGTCGCAATGTACATAAGCATACAAACGTCATCCTCTATACAGATAACTGTATAAAATGGCTATGTGATACTCCATGCTTCAACTAAAACCATCATCTAATCAATTCAGAAGAAAACAAGTATATAATTATATATAACATGCACTGTGGATAAATAAACAAGTATCATTGTTTCCCCCACTGTCACTGTTCCTGCGACCTGCTCTCTGACTCACTATTACAGGCTTTGTGATACACACACCTATAACGGCTGGCATAATTAAGCCCGTTAGGCTTGCTAAAAGGTTCCATGAGACTAAGATAGATCTATGATTGGGTACTGGTGGAGTTCAACGCTCATCGTTTTTATATTCACTATGAGCTCTCTTTATGAACGGCCTTATTGACATTTTCGTTCACATTTAACCGAGATAGATCCAACCAGTATGGAAATGAATTGGACAAATACATTTTTGACCGATCGTCGAATTCTAGCCTCGGTTATTCCGATCTGAAGACCAACGCTCTACATCTTGAGCTAGTGCACGCCACCATCCCCAATGTAAAGCCTGGAAAGATCCCCTATGGCAGGATGTATTAGACTTGGACGGGCACATTTTCCTAACACCGCCCTAACCAGTTGAGAAAAGCCCGCCAACCAGACCTTAAACTTGAATCACTGACGTCTTGCAAAGAAAGTCATTGCTCTAACCACAGCGCTATTGTGCTCCCAAATTGTACATTTTTGGCATGGAGAAAGGTTTCATGCACAATATTTCGAAAAAACAGAAGCCGTCCTTTGGATAAAGATGAAAGTTTATTTATAGACTTACAAATTACCAGTAAATCATTAGAGGAAAAATAGACAGAATACTAAAATGAGAGTGGACTGAAAAATTATATTTAATTAATGGTTTGAAAAAGACGGAGTAATTTAAAAAAACACATGCGAAGAAAAGATATAATAACACATAGCAGCTCGCAATGACTTCCAAGCAACTAGATTGAACATGACCACCTCACTCTTACCAACGCAATTAAAATATCCTGCTCTTTTACAATTATAGTGGACACAAATTACCTGCCCTCAAACTTGTGTCTCAATCAAGTTATTATTTATACCATAAGTTAACTTTATTCAACCTACCTAACTGTTTTACTTGATTGAGCGATATTCATAGCTAAAACCCTATGGCTGAAAACCTGTTCTTACAATTATTTCTAAATCAAGACACAACATTGAAACGAACATCAATTTGCATTCGGCAAAAACGGCAGTAACCAAGCTAAATACATGTAGTATGTGATACTTAAAGCTAAAAGCTCAAGGCGAAACATATTTTGTAACAGACATTAACAAAAACATGTCGCAATGTACATAAGCATACAAACGTCATCCTCTATACAGATAACTGTATAAAATGGCTATGTGATACTCCATGCTTCAACTAAAACCATCATCTAATCAATTCAGAAGAAAACAAGTATATAATTATATGAATATATAACTTTAACATGCACTGTGGATAAATAAGTCTCAGATAAGTTTGAAAAAAATCTATGTCTTGTTATAAACTCTCGTTCATCGTTTAAACCTATATTCTTGTTTTGCGCAGTCGTTGATCCTTTGAATTGCTCTAAACAAGTATCATTGTTTCCCCCACTGTCACTGTTCCTGCGACCTGCTCTCTGACTCACTATTACAGGCTTTGTGATACACACACCTATAACGGCTGGCATAATTAAGCCCGTTAGGCTTGCTAAAAGGTTCCATGAGACTAAGATAGATCTATGATTGGGTACTGGTGGAGTTCAACGCTCATCGTTTTTATATTCACTATGAGCTCTCTTTATGAACGGCCTTATTGACATTTCAATGATGATGATGATGATGATGATGATGATGATGATGATGATGATGATGATGATGATGATGATGATGATGATGATGATGATGATGATGATGATGATGATGATGATGATGATGATGATATTATGATTATGATGATGATGATGATGATGATGATGATGATGATGATGATGATGATGATGATGATGATGATGATGATGATGATGATGATGATGATGATGATGATGATGATGATGATGATGATGATGATGATGATAGGCCAATGAAATGTCGGGTATTTTAGTTTCTTTTTTTGATTATAACATTATGCTATGTAAATTCAATGTAAATTAAATTAACATGCGGAGAAGAGATATAGTGACACTAATAGCAGCTCGCAAGCAAGTAAAATAAACATGGAAGAGTAAATATTGCTTAGTAGTCACAAGACAATATCGCCCTGACTCAAGGCATCGCGCTGTCATGGGAATTTAATCATATGAAGAGGCCAAATGTAGAGTCTGCATAATAGTATTATGAGCATTGGTTATATGATTTTTCTTTCCCAGCACATCCTTTCAGTTCAAGCTCTTGTGCCACATGGTATAACTGTCATGGGTCATGATCCTATCCTTGATAGAAGCGGGCACCTCACCTGTCAACAAAGATTGCAAACAAGAAAACCTTGAGACAGGGGAGGGCCGCTTCCACCAAGGGCACTAAGTACACAAAATTGGGTTAACTTTTTAATCACTCACTCTCTCACTCACTACTCGGGGGGGGGGGGGGGGGGGGGGGGCGGGGGGCAACAATCATAACTACTATTACTCTGTAATTAACCTCTTATACTCATCTGGGGGGCGCGGTGGTCCAGGGGTAGAACATCGGCTTCCGACGCAAAAGGTCCCGAGTTCGAATCCTGGCTTTGCGTTCCCTACTGGTTGGGTCGGTGTCAGTATAATGTGACCCGCCCTGTCTCGTTTGTGGCAGCACATAAAATTGTCAGACGTCCGTCTTGGGGCCCGTCCACAATATAGCCTATATAGTGCTGCTGTTGGACGTTAAACCAACCCAATCCATCCATCCTCACTCACTACTCATCGTTGTTTGTAGAGACGTTTGATTCCCGCACTTCCTCATGTACTATGGGTCTTCATTATTATGTATCAAGCTTCAGTGTTGGAGTAGGCGCTATGCTTTTTCTTCTGATGCTTTCCTTGATGTTGTCCGTGTATCCGATTTCAAGACCTTTTATCTTTCCCTGTATGGCACCTGTCATTAGCTATGTACACTTTTGAAAATATGCCCAAAAATTGCTAGTTTCCGTTCTTTTATGACGAAACTCTAAATTAAGCCAGTTCTGACTTTAGGCAATCTAGCATGATCAAAACATTTGATGAAGTTTTTCTTTGACCAACTGGAGCATTATTCCCTCTCTTTCTAAAAAGCTACCTCTTAATGGTATGAGCTCTAATTTTAATTTAGTTTCTTTAACATTTCGTATTGGTAAGCAAATGTTTCGACAATAATTATCTCATCTTGATAGCATTCTTCAAGATTGATATCCGCTCTGAATTCTCAATAGAATTCCTGTGAGATACACTGAAAGACCTTTAAAATAGACATCTGTTTCCCATATTTCTTCAACAACTTTGACTACCTAAAAGGAATATTGCACAATCCAAGATAAAATTAAACAGCAAGAATAATACTTTAGAGTTAAGGTTCTCTAGTATTTTTACATAGGCCAGATAGGTTGTTTATTGATTGGATTTACATTTTGATTTAATTGTAATTATGCGATGGTCTGACTTTTGAAAGAAGTAAATACACTACTTGATACGAACCAACTGTGGTAGCCTTCGATAATAGGCATCGTAGGTGAATTCACAGCTAGTGGTCTCAAAAAGATATGTGGTCAAATAACTACTGATGTGTGGCAAAATCGAAGTTCACGATGGTCAAAAAAGCTCTGTACACCCAGAACTCTTGGCGTTTGGCATCTTGCGTGGATCAACTTTTCACGATGGTTTAAAATATATTGAGAATCTTCCCCAAAAACTCCTGGATTTTCGCATTAAGCGACATCGGATTGCGGTCAAAATATGTTTGAAATAAAAACTCTGGTGGTTAATATGTAGAGCTGCAACTAACGATAGTCAGAAAAAAACAGAGACCGATAACTCCAAGCGTTTTGCAGATTGTGTAGAGCCACAGCTCTTTCATTGGTGATACGATTTACAACCGTACTACAATTAGTAGAGGTTTAAAGTTATAACAATATTTTGCTCATTGCCCCTTAAAACAAGCTCAGCAATATTTACCTATTTAAAAGGAGAGGGGGTGGGGAAACTTGCGCATATGGTCTCCTTATCGGTAGGCCCATAGTTCCAAACTCACTATAAGTCAAAAATACAATTTCTTATTTCGTTCCTTACTAGTTGGGTCGGAGTCGATATAATATAATCGGCTGAAACAGGAGTTCTAGCATTGCCGTACTGTCTCTGTGTGAAAGCACGTAACATTATCAGACATTAACATTAAGACACGCCAACATAAAGCTTTGTTGCTAAAGTTAGACGCTAAGTCACAATAAACAAACAATAAAAAGTCAGATATTAACCAGGGTTAATCAGGTACAAGTCGCTGATATAGGTTTTAAGCTAGAGCCCTCTAAACAAAGACAAAACTATTTGTCATTGACCTTTTTCATTTCCAAATAAAAATTGTTACCTGTGGCTCTGAAAATGATAAAGATAAAGAATTTTCAACCTCTTAAAGTGCACTGATCATTTCACAACACACTGTAAATACCTCTCCAAAAGTCAAATTTCTAATTCAGCGATGATTACTTCTCCTTTGGCTTATGAACCGTCCACAATATAACCTTGAACATTAAAAAAAACAACTCATTTTCTCATTTACTCACCGAGTGCTCTACTTACTCACGCACTCACGCACTCACGCACACACTCATGCCAGCACGTACCTGTATAGGATAAACGTAATGAGCAGCACGACGACGAGAATGGAGAGGAGAACGATGGTCACTATCCCGTACTCTATGAGAGGTTCTAAGGGGCAGAAAAGCAGGACACTCAAAAAACAAAAGTTTGAAAATGTTCAAACTTTGGTTTTCTGAGTTAACTATATAATTTATGTCTTTTTTTTTCAACGAATCTTAGAATAATAAGATTAGTTGAAAAATAAACCCATAAATTATTGCTAATGCAGTTATTAGTACAATTTCCTCACCGCCTTTGAATTGGAGAATTTTTACCATTATTTTGTCTTCCTGAGACTATGAATACCATCAAGAAAGATATAAAAAAGTAAAAAAATAGATATATAAAATAGATAATATTTTCCCCTTGCACTCTTCCTCCCTGGAACCCTAGGGCTGTAAGTACAACGCCACAACATCTCTCTCTTCTCATTCTTACGCTCAGGTATAAGGTACCGCGAGGATGTAACTACGACCCCTGACAGACTGGCGTACTTTGCTGAGGACTCTTTCTGCCGTCAAAGGCACATTTGGGCACATCCGGAATGGGCCCAGTTTTACTCCCTGCCCCCTAAGTAAACAGGCAGACTGTCCGACTGACAGAGTAAAGAAAAGAAGGATAGACAGGTAACATGAAATGGAGAGAGAGAGAGAGAGAGAGAGAGAGAGAGAGAGAGAGAGAGAGAGAGAGACGGAGACAGTCAGAAAGAGAGGGACAGGGAAACTGAGAGCGAAAGAGAGAAAAAGTGAACACAGAACAGCGAGAAAGACAGAGACAGAGAGAGAGACAGATAGAAAGACAGACAGTCAGGGAGACAGACAGACAGAGACCGACGAGACTTGCTTACTTTTTTCAGGGCACTTGCTACCGTCAAACCCACATTGAGGAACATCCGGAGGGGGTCCAGTTCTCCCCCCTGGCCAGTGGATGTGAACCCCTGTTACACCACACATGACAACCCTCCAGGGCTTTAAGTTGCCCACCACCTGGCAGAGACAGAATACCAATACTTCGATAGTAGGAAAACACAGGAACGGATAGATAATTTATGTTGGGATGGGTTTTTCTTGTTTGTTTGCTTTTTTATTTCATAAAATTGGAGGGAGAAAAATGGCAAAATAGTTCCCCACCACCTGAGAGAAACAGAATACCACAATACATTATGTATTAGGAAAACACAGGATTAGCGAAATATGATGAGATGGGTTTTTCTTGTTTAGTTTTTTACTTTCTAAAAGTGGTACGAAAGAAAATCAATGGTACAATAGTTCCCCACCACATGAGAGAGAGATTGCAAGAAATAAAAGAGTGAATTCGCACAGAGTGACGGGACCTATTTAGAAGACATTTGGCGTGTATTGCTTCAGAAATAGTTGCCCACCACATGGCAGAGACAGAACACATTGATAGAAGGAAAACACAGGACTCGATAGATAAATATAATGATGGGATGTGGTTTTCTTGTTTCGCTTTTTTTACTTTCTAAAAGTGGGGAAAGAGAAATGGCGAAATAGTTCCCAACCACATGACAGAGACAGAGTTCTAGAATTCCAAATGTGAATTCACCAAAAACGACAGGACCTATTTAGAAGACATTTGGCGTGTATTGCTTCAGAAATAGTTGCCCACTACATGGCAGAGACAGAACACATTGATAGAAGGAAAACACAGGACTCGATAGATAAATATAATGATGGGATGTGGTTTTCTTGTTTCCCTTTTTTTACTTTCTAAAAGTGGGGAAAGAGAAATGGCGAAATAGTTCCCAACCACATGACAGAGACAGAGTTCTAGAATTCCAAATGTGAATTCACCAAAAGCGACAGGACCTATTTAGAAGCACATTGGGCGTGTATTGCTTCAGAAATAGTTTCCCACCACCTGGGAGAGAGAGAATACCACAATACATCGATAGTAGGAAAAACACAGGACTAGATAGATCAATATAATGATGGGATGGGTTTTTCTTGTTTGTTCGTTTTTTACTTTATAAAACTGGAGGAAGAGAAATGTAGCAATGGTTCCCCACCACACGACAGAGACAGAGTTCTAGATTTCCAAATGTGAATTCACCAAAAGCGACAGGACCTATTTAGAAGATATAGGGCGTGTATTGCTTCAGAAATAGTTGCCCATCACCTGATGAAACAGAAAACCACAATACATCGATAGTAGGAAAAACATAGGACTAGAAAAATAAAATGAGATGGGTTTTTTTAAAATTATTTTTTACTTTCTAATTATAGGAGGGAGAGAAATGGCACAACAGTTCACCACGACATGAGAGAGAGAGAGAGAGAGAGAGAGAGAGAGAGAGAGAGAGAAGCTTCTTGTTTACATCTTATAGTTATAGTACACTGCATGTTTGTATCCTATAGAGTACGCGGCTGCTTGCATTGGACTTGATGTCTTGCATCTTGCTTGGATTTATATAAGTCCTGCGGTGTTGCACCTAGATATGGTTTATCTAATGCAATGTAAAATGCAAAATGGTGATTCATAACTAACAATACCCATTCAAACCCTACAATCCTCAGACATTAATCTTGGGGCCTGTTCATATTATAGGTCTATATAGTGCTGATGTTCCGCAACCAACTCAAGCCATGTATACAATACTAGCTAATCGTGAAGAACACACATTTACTGCTTATTATAGCAGAGTTTTTTTTTAATCAAAGTATTGCTAAATTTGCTAATCGCTGAGCCTAGCCAACCTTATTCAATTTACCTGAAAAGTATCCGATTCTGGATTTAGGTCCAACAGAGAGTAATCGGCGTTTCTGTCGCCGTTGGAGTCGATACTCACAGTTCCGGTAATGCCTGATGTAGTTGAAGCCAAAAAAATGAAAAAGATTAAATTTGTATCACTTATTTGAATGCCAATCCGATTTATTAATTTTTAGTCTCCCACTTTATCTATCTACCTTTTTTAGTGTCTGTGTCTCTGTCTCTGAGTGCCTCTTTGTTTGTCGGTCTGCCTTTCTCATTCCCTCTTTTTCTCGCCATCCCTCTTTCTCTGTTTTTTAAACCGATCTATCTATTTATTCACCAACCATTATTACTGTTTTTCTACTCATTCCTGTCAATCCATCCATCAATATATCTTCATCCTTCCATATTTCCATATGCTCTATTTCTCTGTCCATACATCAAACTAAACATGTATCCATCTAAATATTTATCCACCCATCAATTAATCCATCCATCTATTATTCCACCTTTCCATCTCCTATTATATAATTTCATTCTCGAAGGCATTATCTGCCTTATCTAAATCACTGAGACCCTATGGGTGAGAGGTGCCCGTCAATGACTCCTGCTTCCCTTGACCCAGGCCATTGTATCTGGCACCGATACCCGCCTCTCCATCATTGTCCTGCCCTGATGTCTAACCTTCACACCAACTCGTGTCGGCGGAAATTGCTAGTCTTTCACCCTTCGTCCCAGACCCGAGAGTGCAGGCTTCAAGAGGGGATACATTATTTAGCTTTCCTTTTATATGAAATCGCAAGGTAACTGAAATTTCTCTTCAACGTCTATCTACATCTAATTAGACATACAAGTCTCTCTGAATAAGGGAAAGGTATGTTAGAAAAAGACAATTTAATGGGTACACGCGCCAAATGATCCCATATTTCGAAGTCTCGTTTGATGGGAAATATCATATTCAGAATGAAAGTATTAAAAGATCTTTGTCTGGAGTATGCCATTTAATATGCCGATCGCTTTTATAGTGTATTCTGGAAGGACTAATACGCTTTTTATCCTTAAGGGACAATAGGTCTATTAAGAAACTTGAGAGAAAGAAGATGGATGTATCGTATGACTACAGCTCCACATTGAGTCTTTCTGAGTCTTTCAATCCATGATGCTAGTCATCATCAGCCTGAACTGATCATGTGGTCGTCTGACCTCCCTGCTACTCCAATGCGATTGTGCAATATCTAGTTTACTTTCACTTTATTCTTTCTAACCCACAGAAAACTGATCTGTATTTAAGGTCGTGAGTATAACGTTGTGGTAAGCTTTCTACTTGTTTTAAGATAGTTTTAAGGTAAATAAGAAGTCTTCAGTCGGATTGTTAGGTACTGCGACGTTGTATTTACGACGCTAAATCTATTCCTAAGTACCACATTGTAAACGTACTACCCCTGATATGTACATATTGTATGAGAAGTCCCAGCCTTCACTTTATAAGCGATGTGTCTATAAAATGACATACTCTAGACAAAGATATAATGCCATTTTCTTTCCGAATAATTGATTTTCATATTGGACGGTACTTCAAATGAGGGAATCGTTTGACGTGTTGTCATCAAATTGTCTTTTCTAACATATCTTTTATTTTTCGGAGAGTCTTATATGTCTACTTAAATATAGATTGCAATTGAGGAGAAATTATAATAGACTTGCGGTTTTGTTTTAAAGAACAGATCGTTATTATTTATACTCATAGATGCCAATGTATTTCGAAGTTGTTTTTTCCACTCAGAATTGTTTAATAGTCATGGTACATGTATACGCCCATTGCACATTAAATTTGAAAGTTTTCATTATTATAATTAAATTCTACATGAGTGTTTTTTTTCAATACTCTAACTTTCCCTACGATCAGTTTTCAAGCCTCGATTTGTATGGTTTCTCATTATTTGTTCTCTTATTACTTGAAACAGTAAGAGCTATCTTTTATTTGTTAAGTTCCCGCGCCCATCCCCAGACTCTTAGCGATAACCTGCTTTCTATAGTAGTCCATATCAAGGCTAAAACACTCTGCATTCATATTTTATAAGTCATATTTTGTAATAAAGCACAACCACTCTAAATTTCAAAAGACTTGGGCATATAAAGGGGCTTACTTAAGGGTCTGAAACCAAATCCTGCATACCATCCCAAAAAATCTTGAGGCAATCAGTCATTTTTCCCTCCTACTCGACTCTTTCACATTTTTCAAAATCTCGTATCATTAAAAAAAAAAAATTGTTTCAGACAACACGCTGTCCATGTCTATCTTTGTCGTTCTCTTATTTTCTCTCTTTTTAGTGCCGTTTACCTCATGCCGTCCATATTTTTTTTTCTGTTCGTCTGTCTGCCCTTTTCTTCCAATGTTCCTTTGTGTCTTTCTGAAACTCTCTCTCTCTCTCTCTCTCTCTCTCTCTCTCTCTCTCTCTCTGTCGATCTCTCTCTATCTCTCCCGTACTCTCTCTGTCGGGTCTCTCTCTCTCTCTTTATATATATATATTATTTCTTTTCCTTCCTTGTCTCTCCTTGCGCTCTTTCTCTCTACATCTCTAATCCTGCCTTTTTTTATACTGTCCTGTCTGACCTTTCTATATCTAGCTCTATCCCTGTCCCTGCCTGTCTCTGTTTCTCTCCTCCTGCCCCCCCCCCTTCCTTT
>RQTK01000349.1:399757-410503 GCA_003991915.1 Elysia chlorotica | reverse complement strand
CCCCCCCACACTCCCTCTCTCTCTCTCTCTCTCTCTCTCTCTCTCTCTCTCTCTCTCTCTCTCTCTGCCTCTACCCCTTTCTCACTCACCAGAGAAAGTCCTGTTCCACATCCTGTTGGTGATGTTGAGTCCATCCTTCACACTTCCCCCAGCCTCCAAAGTCTCATTCAGGGCCAAGGCATACAGGATTACAGCGTCGTAGAAGGCGCCCACAAAACTGTTGACCTGTGTAAGAAAACATCAGAAAAGTGTCCTGTTTTAATTGATTTTTGTGCTTATTCGTCGCCTAAATTGTTTTTTGACCAGAGGGCCTTAGTACATGGGTAAAGTAAGAACATGGGTAAACTAAGTACATGTGTTACTTTCAGTATTTTTATTTATATCTTAAAAGGTTTCATTTTGAGGCATATTCGCGTTTTATATAATTTGTATTATATTTGTTCATACAAGGGAATAGAATGCATGATAATTACCGATAATTTTGTATTTATATTTGTTAATGAAAGTCGTTTTTATTGCATGTCGTTTGCACATCATTTTTAAGTATTTATGTTTAGTTAAGATATTTTATTGCAGGACATTTTACACATTAATTTGGTGTCTATTTGTTCGCTTATTTGATGTGTAATATGTAAAATTTAGTGCTTTGAGATATTATGTGTTTTTTTAAGCGAAAGGTGCTAAATAAAAATGTAAATTATTATTATTGTTAAAAACACATAGGTGGTCAATTTGACATAAAAACAAGTAATACATTTTGTTACACAATATTTAAGGAATACAATTTTGTTGATTACAGCTCAAGAAATCCAGTAACAAGTATATCCGATCAAGAGTAACAGACTCCTCTCACCAACCCTCACACTATCTCTGTTCTCTGTGTATCAGACGTCAGTCCTGGGGCCCGTCCACGACATAGCCTGACTTTAAACACTAAGCTACACACCAACAAACAGACATACAAACAAACTCACCTCTGGCTCTTCATAGGTATAGTTGTACATCCGGGCAGCCCTCTCCTTGACCGAGTTCGAGAACTTCCGGTACTGCGGGCCTGTGGGCTTCCTCAAGGTCACGGTCATTAGGCTCTCGTAGGCGCGCCTGGCCTTGGCGTTTCGCTCCGCCGTGTCGTCTGCCCGGTACCAGGGCCGCTCCATGGACCTCTGGCTGCACGTCGGTGAAACAAGACACAAAGACACAAGGGGTAGACACTTCGGTTAAGGCAACGATTTGTATGTTTTCTAATTATCGCTATTTTTGCACTAAGATCGTGAGACCTATCAATGCCACTTTTATGCCCACCAACGGCCTTACCATTTTTTACCTCTTTATCTTTTTGAAACTTTTGTATGATTTCTGATTATAATTATTTGTGCAATAGGATCGTAAGAACTATCAATGCACCTTTAAGACCCTCGCCTCTCCTCTATTCTATACCTCTTTATCTTATTGAAACTTTTTTTTATGATTTCTGATTAAAATATTTTTGACATTTTAAATCGTAAAACGTATATACTAGTTTTGTCCTCCCATTCTCTTCTCTTCCTCTTTTTCAAACTCACGTACCAGCGCCCAAATTTCACCTAATCTCACTTGAGTCCTCTAAATGTCCGCTCAGTATCAACAGCGCGCTATGGAGCTTAACTGCATGTAAGTGCAACTAGAGACAATGTATGCAAGGCACAAAAAAAATTTTAAAATAGGTATAGTGCAGCTCAAAGAATACAAAACGATACAATTATTCACATTTAATTGATTAGACACAAATGTAGACAGTTGAGCTATTAGGTAGCGATTTCTATGATTACTGATTATTACATGTTTGCACCTTATATCGTAAGACCTATCTACCGACTTTTGTGTATCCCCAACTTATCTATTTCTTTCTCTTTTTCGAAGTCTTTTAAGTTGTATTATCTTTTAACTCTTAAAGCCCTCATTCACATTCCATGTTTTGACTGAGGGTTTTAAAAAGATCTATAACTGGAAAGAAGTTATTATTTTTTGGTACTGTAATATTTTGTGATTGTACTGGCCGCACAAATTGACCGCTCGGGTTTAAGAGTAAAATTTCCTTTTGTCTGACTCAGACCTCTCAGAGACGCGCCGTGGAGCTCTGGTTGCACGTACGTACGTACAGCGTGACAGATCTAGGGGTCATTACACTTTAACCCGACACACGGCGTACGCGGCGGCGCTTTTCTTTTTCTGAGCACCGTAACATCGCTTATAACAATGTAGATCTAGATCTAGAATTAACTAAGAACTACATACAATAACACACCAGTGAACGTTTACCGATAACCAGGCAAAAAAAACGTCAGGGGTTTAGACAGGATAATTATTTTTAGTTAAGGGTTCCAAAAACCGGACAAGATTTTTGGATTCACCAGCTCTACCAGCTTTTTGGATTCACCAGCTGTACCGGCTTTTTGGATTCACCAGCTACCGGCTTTTTGGATTCACCAGCTACCGGCTTTTTGGATTCACCAGCTCTACCGGCTTTTTGGATTCACCAGCTGTACCGGCTTTTTGGATTCACCAGCTGTACTGGTTTTTTGGATTCACCAGCTGTACCGGTTTTTTGGATTCACCAGCTGTACCGGTTTTTTGGATTCACCAGCTCTACCGGCTTTTTGGATTCACCAGCTCTACCGGCTTTTTGGATTCACCAGCTCTACCGGCTTTTTGGATTCACCAGCTCTACCGGCTTTTTGGATTCACCAGCTCTACCGGCTTTTTGGATTCACCAGCTCTACCGGCTTTTTGGATTCACCAGCTCTACCGGCTTTTTGGATTCACCAGCTCTACCGGCTTTTTGGATTCACCAGCTCTACCGGCTTTTTGGATTCACCAGCTCTACCGGCTTTTTGGATTCACCAGCTCTACCAATAATAATAATAATAATAATAATAATAATAATAATAATAGTAATAATAATAATAATAATAATAATAATAATAATAATACAGGTTATTTATAGGGCGTCATATCCAATATCCTTTAAATTCTTTTCTATTTTCTGATTGAAAGCGTTCATCAATTTTAAAGTCTTTAGAAAAAAGTGTTCTTCGCTCTTTGTTTAATTGTTTGTATCTCTAAATTCGTTTAAAATATATTTTGATCTGAAAATGTAAGCAGGGCGTCCCTCATAAAGCACGGTATCTTCTTTTTTAAGCCTAACGTTTCTTGTATGCCAAAACGGATTTACCAGCCAGGGAGAAAAACTGGTTTCTGCTTTAAGTCATTCCTCCCTGATTCCGAGCTATATATAGCAGCCGCACACCCCCTCCTACCCCAGATCTCGTGTATGTTCGGGATGGCTTTATGAATTATTTCAAGGACACTTACAACGTTTAGACACTTCGGGTCTTCTCTGTTACTTCTGTCTATCTCATAGCTTTAGTGAAATACCCGATTTGCCGTGTCTTCACTATTTATTTTTATTTACTTTCAAAATGCTGATTGAAGGCTGATACCTCCTAACAACACGATCTGTCTTTCTACTGAATATAGCGGAGATTCGGAACATATCGATGTACCGGTACATGTATCGGATCGGGGTAACATGTACCTGTGTCGGTACTGGTTCCGGTCGCTACCAGGTTATACATAATTAGATCTTACATAATCCACGCTTGGAAAAAAAAAAAAGAAAACATACGTGCATGGATGGTTGGATGGTAACAGAGTGTGTAGACATATCCAAAGTAAAAAGACGAGAGAGAGGCGAAATTCAAGCTAAACTCTAATGCATAATGGTCTCAGGAACACCGGAACAGCTACATTTACAGTAATGAGGACAGTTACTGTTACACAGACAGTTACAGTTACCGGAACAGTAACAGTTACTGGAATAGGAACAGGTCCAGCCCCAGGTACCGTGGTACCTCTTCCAATAGAATAGTTGCCTGGTGCATCGGTTCTCGGTTACCCATTTCAGCTCAGTACTTTTAGTTTTACTGAACGAGTTCAAGCCTTTAACCCATTAAATATCGAACTTTAGATGCTGAATCCTAATCTGGATCCAAGTCTAGACTGAAGCTTTATTATTCTGATTTAGTTGATACCCGAGTATTGATCTAGATCTAGATAACTATTAGATCTGATTCCATAATATAATACTTTGAACTTAGATTTAATAGTTCTAAATCTAATCTCGGATATCAACACGATCTAGTATTTATAGCTTGTTTAAATGTAGATATAGATTCTACCTGAATCTATTGATAACAGTGGACTGGTGAAACTGGACTTATTTATGCTTTTTGAGTAAAATTTATCCAGGTCGATTGCAAATTATAGTAGGTTGCCATGCTACATGATTGTGTTTGATGGTCTGACGAAGCAGAGTTTGTTGACCTTCAGCATTTCCAAAATTAGAAAATAAATTATGAGGCATTAAAAGTTTATGAAATAAACCAACACATTTAGAAAAACAATTTGAGAAAAATTAATTGAACAGATTTCATGTGAAATTACATGCTAAAAACATGAAGCCTCTATGTTCATTAGAAACGAAATACCGGTACAGTTGGCGTTAATATAGCCAATTCGGGAGCACCAGCAGACTGTAAAGTGAACAGCGAGTTTTAGTCTACGGAGTTTTATGGCGTACATATAAACAGTACAATTTACATTTTATTTGAGAAATATAAAGCTGAAATTTTCAAATCTTGAAAATTTTGTATTGCATCTTAATTGGTTGGAAGGATGTACATTTTTGAAAAACCCTAAAAGACAGTGGTGGGTTTCACAACTAAATTCGGACAAGTTGTATGCGCTGTTCTTCTCTGTATACATATAGTACACGAAAGAGATACTTGGAAATTTGTCTCAGTCATGAAATTCATTTTCACCCCGAACAGACAATAATACTACTGGCATTACTCAAGTCTTTTGATGGCTCCGTTATAATGACTATTGACACACAAGCACACACTCAAGAACTTATATTTACTTTTACAAACATTTGCAATTTTGTTTACTTTCAACTTGTGTAAAGGTGATAATATAAAATTTCACTAATTGAAGGAAATATAGCGTTATAATATTGTTGATTTTTTCCTAAAGATGAGATACAATGTTTTATCCGTGATATTTTTAAATTTTAAAGGCTCATAAAAAGTCTTCTTTCCTCCGAAATTAGGCTTGATTCACGAAAAGTGTTCATGCCGATGTTTACACGCATACTAGACACGAAAACATTTAAAAAATTTAGATCTAGGGTCGTAAGTACAACATTGCAAGAGCTTACCACTCGCCATAAGCCATTTCATTATGCATTTCATTGTTACGATGAGTCGCTAGCTACCACAACATTGTACTTACAGTCCGACTGGCCCCTTCACTCAACAAAGAAATTTGCATAAAACAAAACTTGACTTTAGAAAAAGGTTGGTTTAATTGTGTGCTCTCCGTTAAATGTTGTGGATATAGACTTTAAAATTCAAAGATACCAATACCAAGTTTTACCTCTAAGATCAGAAGGGAAAAATAGGGTATAGAAAATCTACATACAGGCAAGTAAACAAACATACATAATAATAGTGTGCTTGTTTTGAAGTTTAATTTGTCGTTTTTATTTGGCTGTGGAGTGGGAAATTAATATTGCTAATGCAGATACAAGTTTTTGTATTAAAAAGCGTGTGTGTATAACTTTGTGTCTGTATGTGCGCGCGTGTGTGTGTGTGTGGTTTGTACTTGTCTTTAAGAACAACAATATGTTTTTAACCAGCGATCGGTTGTGAGTGAGAGAAAGGCCAGACGATTGCTGGAATGTCTCCAGGACTGTCCAACAGACGGGAGTATCGACCATCGTGTGTTAGGTCTCCAACAAAGTTACTAAACACACGCCAAAATAGCGTATTTTTGTCGTATTTTCTTAGGCCTGTGTCCCTGCACTGGTAAACTGTTAGGTTGGCAGCACCCCTGTCACCATTGGGCTAGAAGTTGTAATAACAATGCTGTGAACGTTTTAGTGATTACCCGCCCACATGTTATGTTAATAAGAGCCCTGAAGGAGGAGAAGGCAGTATTCTCTCTCTCTCTCTTTATCTCTCTCTCTCCCTCTTTCTCTCTCTCTCTTTTTCTCTCTCTATCTCTCTCCCACTCTCTCCGTCTCCTTTCTCTCTCTCTCTCTCTCTCTCTCTCTCTCTCTCTCTCTCATTCTCTCCATCCATCTCTATCTCTCTCACCTCTCTCTCTCCCTCATCTCTCTCTCTCTCTCTTTCTCTCTCTCTCTACAACACACGGCTCAATATCCTCTCCGATCTTATTGGATATTACGCACCAGAGGGTAGGTCCTAACGACATTATGGTTCTTTGGACATCCTTAATTTCGTATGATTGTCTGGCACAATATACCGGCGGTTTATGAAAACAAACAAAAAACAAAAAAACAATAACAAACATTTTTTTCGGTTATTGCGCAAAATTAATCAGAATCTTGGAAAAAGCAATATTGAATGTTTTTTGCCAAAAAGTTATATTTTATTTTCAAAATCTTGAGCTCTTGAGCGTAGTAAGCAATCATGACGCCTGCAAAACGTGGTAACAAGTAGAACGAAAACTCTAGGCTAGGGTTGTAAGTACAAAGCCACAGTTGCTTACAACTCGTCGCCCTCCTATTCCTATATCATGAGAAAGCACCGAGCTTACTACAAGGTTGTACCTACGATCCTAACCATTGACGAATGACAGAGAACGCTGACTAGGAAAATATCTGGACCAAAATTGTAGCACTTAAAAGATTTTCTAGGTTTCTGCTTATTTGACGACGAACTACCTAGAACTAAATTCAAAATGAGGTTGAAAAGATGACGAAAGAACTAAGGCTTTTACGATATGACACAGCCAACTTGAATGCAGAATATTGCAAAGAAATGAAAATTATGTTTGAGCAGCTCATCGCTTTAGTCGAAGTGCATGAACCAGGGAGGTTAGCAAAGAAAGCAACAGGGATATTTAAAGGCAACAAAACATCTCCAACCTCGAAAACACAAGAAACAGCCATGGATATCAGAAAAGGTCTTACAGAAATTAGAACAAAGAAGAGAATAAAAAAGAATGGAAATTCATCAAGATTAGTATAAGAAATTGGCTAAACCCATTTCGGTACGGGACAAGAACAAATTGGTTGTAAAAATTGCGAAGGTATTGACAATAGTTTTGCGGATAACAAAAGCAAAAAAAAGCCTTTGACTTGATTAGAAGTCCGAAGTACAACTTTCAACCTTAACTGGGGATAATCAAGAACAAGGTTGCTACAGTCAAACAGACTCAAAATAATGTGATTATAAAACGGTGGCAAAGAAACTGTGAAGGTATGTTTAGCAGCAACGTCACCAACCAACGAAAACAGAGGATCGCGTTGAAAGTTTTCAACCAGAAGAGGTTCCGTTAAGAACAGAAGTGGAATGGTTTATTTAAAATCTTAAAAACGAAGAACTCCCAAGGTGCGGTGATATCACAGCTGAGATGATAAAAGTTGGCGGAGATCCAGTTATTAAGTTCTATCACAAGCTGTGCCAAAAAATCTCGAACAAGGGAATATGGTCAGCAGATTGGAAAAAAATCTTTATTCATAATTCTTATTATGCCGAGGAAATAATGAGACATGTTGAACACAATCAATGAAATAATCTTTTAAAATGAGCCTTGCTGGTTGGGTTGGTTGGTTGGATTGGTTTAACGTCCAACAACAGCACTATATAGGCTATATTGTGGACGGGCCCCAAGACAGACATCTGACAATTTTATGTGCTGTCACGCACGAGACAGGGCGGGGATACCATAACTCCTGTCTCAGCCGGTCACATTATACTGAAAATGAGGCTTGCATCCAAGGCCCTAACTAAGGGACCTAAGGTGCGCTGATGACACTGCACTGGTCTCTACAACCCCTGGAGGCTTGAGAAGCTGATCCAAACAGTGAAAGGACACATCGGAAAAAGTGACTGCTGTTTAAAGAAAATTGAGATTTTCAACTTCGACAGGTGCAGTTCTGTTGCAGATCTGATAGTAAACAGAGAAATGGTGGAGCATGTAGACCACTTTGGATTGACTTCGACTGCAAATGCTCAGCGGAAAAAAAATAAAAGACCAGCCCTGGCACAAATAAAAAGATCTGGAAGGGAAACAACTAAGATACAAAACAGAAAATCACAAGGTCATGTATATCCCCCATTGCCGTTATTTGGATGTGAAAAGTGGACAATTACAAAAGCAGATGAAAAGAAACTGTGTTCTTTTGAGTTAAGATTCTGCAAGTAAATCCTTAGAATTCCGTGGACAACACACAGACGAAATGTCGACATTTTAAAAGAATTTTAGCTCAATCCATAATTAGCTTTTAAATACCATTAAAAGAAAAACACTGAAATACTGTTGGCACCTGAAAGTACATGCGCACTAAGGCAGGAAGGATCCCTCAACACATAGAGCACGTCGGACACTACCGACAAGCCAGCATGAAGATGATGATGATGATGATGATGATGATGATGATGATGATGATGATGATGATGATGATGATGATGATGATGATGATGATGATGATGATGATGATGATGATGATGATGATGATGATGATGATGATGATGATGATGATGATGATGATGATGATGATGATGATGATGATGATGATGATGATGATGATGAGACTTAACTCGTGACGATGTCTTCCAAATAGAATCTCTTTCCGATTGGGGATTGTGTAAGTTTGTGAAAATAGACTTTAATGATACTTTTAACATATTTTGAGTATGCTTGCATTTAAGACTGTTCTATTCTTGCAGATTTTTCAACAAAGCTGTAGACGCTCTAGGCCCTCTAAAAATTTATTGACATGGGCTGTCTTTCTGCAAGACTGTCTTTATCTATACGCCTTTATGTGGGATATATTTATAGATCAAGCACCGTAAGTACAACGTGGTAATTGCTAACAACTTGTATTAAGACTTAGGATTCGCATATCTTAACACCAGTTGTAAGATTACCACAACGTTGTACTTACGGTCCCATAATGTCGAAAAACCAACATCGCATTAGCGTAAAACTCGCCCTGACGCGAAATATGGAAAAGTTCTAAGATTCGTTACATTGATAGACAGCGGGAGGGAATCTAAGTACGAAGGTTCAGCATTTTTGCTTCTATTCAACCTTATTAAGTGGCGCCAGGTGGCCCAGTCGGTAGTGCACTTGAGTAGTCAGCTTGAGGTTTTAGGTTCGTATCCAGGCTGGTGATCCCATGTAACGAAGTATTTTTAAACGGTCAAAAAGACGAATCAGAGATTTTAAACCATTTCTTAAATTTAAAGTCGATGAGAAGCTGCATTGGATATACTGCGCAATTCTACGACACCAGACAAATTACTAAGTGGCATCAGAGGTAGAGAAGGAAATGTTAAGTGCAACAGAAACTATTTTATTATATGATATAGAGACAATGGCATAGTTCTATAAGGCGCACCTAAACTTAAGTGTTTGTATTATGATAAAGAGTTTACTTTAATACCCAAGCATGATTTTTTGTGAATTTTCATAACTGTTTGTGCTATTCTTATTAAAGAAATGACATTAACCAAACGCATCTCGTACTCTTTCTTTTGTGAAACACCGTAAAAATTATAACTAATTCCTGAACCCTTTTTCCTAGACAAAATTGTACATGCCACATTAAATAACATTACCTTAACTAAAAGTTTGATGTATTGAAGAAAATGTGAAGACATCAATGTTATTGTTACTTCTGTGGACACGTTCCCCCATTCTCTAGTTATACCTACTTTGTTTAGTGCCAGGAATGAATGGTTGTCTAACACAGCTCGGCCGCCACATTTACACCAAAACAACGTACACGCCCGGGCGTTTTGTTTTGTTTTTGTAAACACTGTTTTATTTATTATAAGAATGTACCACAATTTGATATATGATAGACCGCACGGGTTAACTCGCAAACGCCTAAACGTTAGGTTTCTCTCTCACTCTTTTTTTTTCTCTTCCCTCTCTCTCACCCTCTTTCTCTCTCTCTCTCTCTCTCTCTCTCTCTCTCTCTCTCTCTCTCTCTCTCTCTCTCTCTCTCTCTCTCTCTCTCTCTCTCTCTCTCTCTCTCTCTCTCTCTCTCTCTCTCTCTCTCTAGCTCACAAGTTCTCTCACTCTATATTTCGTTCTCTCAATCACCCTTTCTTATTTATATATCACACACACGCGCGGGCACAAACAATTTTAATTTTTTAGTCTCTCTCCCTCACACTATTTGTTTTATGTATCCAACCAACCATCCATCCATCTCTATAAAACTATAACCTTACAATTTTTTCTCCTTTAACTCTACACATTGGTGCCTAGAGTTGAGTTGGCAGCACCGCTGTTTAAGAACGTTGACATACTGAGCTCCATACATCTCCGAGAGATGACAGGAGTCAACAGTTCATGCAATTAGTTCCCGAAATGCCGTGGCACCTTCAGTCACCAACTCACATCTCAGTGCTGGCCCATTCATCATGTAGATTCTATCACCCCAACGCGGGAAGAGAGGAGTAATGAAATTTCCGGTCCAAAGATGCTGCGGCTACTTTTCGTCTTTTTGAGACTTCTCTATCGTTATTTTATTTATTATTGAGAATCGCTCATTGCCTTAGTATGTTTGGGGTAAATCGTCGTAGAAATAATGTTTATTGTTATTATTATTATTATTATTATTATTATTATTATTATTATTATTATTATTATTATTATTATTAT
>RQTK01000349.1:383398-399311 GCA_003991915.1 Elysia chlorotica | reverse complement strand
ATTATTATTGTTGTTATTGTTATTATTATTATTATTATTATTATTATTATTATTATTATTATTATTATTATTATTATTATTGTTGTTATAAACTTTTGATTAGAATCTAGCTGCTCTATACTAAATCAACAACAACCCGATCCCAAAAGAAACTCATTATTGTCATTTTACTGTTCTCTCTTTATATGCCTATAGAAGATATACAATGTACATACCCGAATACCTTTTAACCCAGGCATAACACGAGGCTTATAATTAAACAATCAGAGGTTCGAATCAAAACCATATTCATGGCTTCGTTCACATATTGATGGACTGTTCTAAGTATGAAGCTATAGTCCAAGTGTTCGCTGTATAGCAATACGCTTAAACTTTCACACATTATCATGTGTCCTTATCTGCGAAATAGCCTACTTTAATGTGACTGACCAAACCAGTAGTCATAGTACCCCAAAACACTACGGTGTCTGTTGTAGCAGCACGTAAAAACTCCCAGGCATTGTTATTGTGACCCGTCTATGAGATATCACAACTGATCTAAATAACGACGCACGCTAGGAAGCAGGTAAAAACTTTCCGACAATGTTATTGTGACCTGTCTATGAGATAACCTAACTGACCCAATTAACGCTACACGCTAAGAAGCACGTAAAACCTTTCAGACATTGTTATTGTGACCCGTCTATGAGATATCCCATCTGACACAATTAACGACGCACGCTAAGAAGCACGTAAAAGCTTTCAGACAATGTTATTGTGACCCGTCTATGAGACATCCCAACTGACCCAATTAACGCCGCACGCTAAGAAGCCCGTAAAAACTTTCAGATAATGCTATTGTGACCCGTCTATGAGATATCCCAACTGACCCAATTAACGACACACACTAATAAGAAGCATGTAAAAACTTTCAGACATTGTTATTGTGACCCGTCTATAAGATAACCCAACTGACCCATTTAACGCCGCACGCTAAGAAGCCCGTGAAAACTTTTAGACATTGTTATTGTGACCCGTCTATGAGATATCCCAACTGACCCATTTAACGCCGCACGCTAAGAAGAAGCACGTAAAAACTTTCAGACATTGTTATTGTGACCCGTCTATGAGATATCCCAACTGACCCAATTAACGCCGCACGCTAAGAAGCATGTAAAAACTTTCAAACATTGTTTTTGTGACCCGTCTATGAGATATCCCAGCTGACCCAAATGACGATGCACGCTAGAAAGCCCGTAAAAACTTTCAGATAATGTTATTGTGACCCTTCTATGAGATATTCCAGCTGACCCAATTAACGACGCACGCTAGGCACGTAAAAACTTTCAGACATTGTTTTTGTGACCCTTCTATGATATATCCCAGGTGACCCAATTAACGACGCAGGCTAGGAAACCCAGACACCAACCTCTGGCCTGGGTGGACAGGTTTCTCAGCAAGCTGGCATAGTCCTCGGTCGGACTGCGCTCGTCAAAGCGCTTGTTGTAGGGCCTGCGCCCGAAGTGGGAGAACAGGGCGTGGAAGATGGCCTCGGCGGTGAAGTAGCATCTCCGCTTCTCCACGTTGGGGCTGCGGGTCGCGTCGTCGTACAGCAGGCCAGCGTGAGACCAGGAGAACAGTTTGAGCAGCGACAGGACGAACTGGCCAAGCTTGGCGTGAGTGCCCTAGAACCGCGAGTAGTCAGTCGTGTGGTTAAAGGCAGTATGGGGGTTGGGGGGCGGTTGCCAATTGATAATATTGGGTGTTCATTGTAGTAAGGGAGGAGCGAATGGGAAGAGGGGTAGGGGTTAATACGTAACTATGAATCAATGAATTCGTTATTTTGTTCGTAAACTGTCCTATCTGGTTTTAAAGTACTTAAAAGCAATAGTTTTCAGAATGAAGATTATAAGTTATACAACTGAGATAACGAACTATTGTTAAGTTAATGATATCTTTCTTAAAATTTTGTTCGACGATGCATTGCCCTTACAAGTTTTTAAACATTTTTTTTTCTTCAGATTTCGACACGAGATGTTCAAAGCTTAAACGCTGCCTACCTGCATCCTGGTTAGCAGGCGGTATTCTGTTTTATCCTTGAAAGCTGCGACCAGGGCCCCCGCAGACAGAACGGGAATCCCCCAGTATTTACTGAACCTGGCGACAGGCGCCACGCTGTAGCCGCAGGCAGGCCCCAGAAACACGTCTGCTGATTTCTTGTAGTACATGTCTATGGCCGCCAGAGGGCCAACCGTCTCGGAACATTGCGAGTCCCGCGCGTTGATGGTGACCGTGTGTTCCGAAAGCAAGGAGCTATCGTTGTTCACCTCGTCCACGGCCAGAGCTATGGCGGGATGGACTAACTTTAGACTCCACAAGAACGTCTCCGACAAGGGAAGGATAACCCCAATCTTGACAAGTTCATTGCGATGTGCGGACCGCTTTTGACATGCGCAGACCTCGTCTTGAGTTGGCGGGTTGCGTAAGGCGATGGTGGACGAGTCCGGATCTACATTCATACCCCGCTGCTGTTGTGTACGGTGAATGTGTGTTTCGTTTCTGCTGGTTACGTCGTAAGGCACTGATGTAGTATTTGCTGCCGAAAATATGCTTGAGGTCCACAGCAACAGAAGTAGCCATTGAAGACAACTCTTGGTAAACATGGGGGCGAAGCACGCACTAAAGTATGTTAAGTTCAACCACCGAAAGCAATGGTAAATGTACCTCAAATTAATGAAATAACAGCGGCACATTGTCAAAGGTTCCTTTCAAATCACCAAATTCGTAAAGAAGCGCTACATTCAAATTGCTATGTGTAGTATTTTGCGGCGTCTTTGTTCAGTCCGAAAATCTTCCTCTTTTGGCGTTAACCAAGTCTTTCATCCCTTAATTTGGAACATTCTTCTGTGTGTACTTGTTACGGAATTTCCGCTCCACATTTTCGACTTTTTTTTATCACTTTTCGAACTGTCATTGCCAAATTGCACACGCTAAATTGGATCGAAACGTCAAAAAGAATAATGTATACCAGCAGGCAACTTAACAAAAAACTCGTTAATAATTGAAACAGTATAACCTTAGTAAAAGGCTAGCTGCAATACTTAATTGACTTTGGGATTGGCCAACTTAAAATTCACACTTATAATTGGCTAAAATTGTAAAATAAACAAAACAAAACAAAAAACGCTCGGACATCATAATAAAAATAGAAATATTTTGTTTGGCGAGTACTCAGAATGACATACTTTTCTTCCGACGCTAGGAAGTTGTGATTTGTAAAGTTTTATAGATACTCTCTCGTAAATTCACCATTAAAATAGCTTTGTTGTGAAAGCGTATGAAAAACGTTAAAAAAAAAAAAAAACTCACCATCAAAAATACACATCGCCTGTAAACTTAGTACTTGAAATAACAATCTTTACCTCCGGTACTTGGAAGGTGTATTTTTTTACAGGTTTAATCAAGGCTGTCCCATAAACTGACCACGGAAAATACACATCGTCTGTACACCCAGTTTCAAAATGACATGCTTTTCTTTCGACGCTTAGAGGGTGCAATTCGTTTCAGGTTTCATAAACACTAGTTTATGGACTAAACAAAGAAAATACACATCGTTTGTACACCCACGGTACTTGAAATTACATTATCAACCTTTGACGCCAGAAGGGTGTAATTTTCAGGGGTTTATAAGTACTCTGTAATTACATCGTTTGTACACCCACGGTACTTGAAATTACATTATAAACCTATGACCCCAGAAGGGTGTAATTTTCAGGGTTTTATAAGTACTCTGTAATTAACGGATTAATGGAAAATACACAATTGCTGAACAAATTGTACTTCAAATGACTGTGTTGATCTCTTGCGCTTTTTGTGTGGGGGGGGGGGGGGGGCAAATATGTAATAATTATGTGTTAAGCACTGCATCGACTGTCAAAGTAGAGTAGATCCTCTGTGTTTAGAGGGATTTAACTCCAAAATAATAATAATAACTAGTGCATGATTCGCCCTGACTGCATTATAAATTATGATAACGTTATTTCTTTACTTTTATTACAACAACTTAGGCCTTAACATCATCAATCAAATGGTATTTCATAAAGCTCCGGTCACTTTTTAGAACAACATCCTGTGTGGGCTTTTTTTCATTTTATATTTTTAAAGAAGCATTTGATCAAAAACCCTGGCCCGTTCTATTTTCCTAATTTTTTTTAATTAATTTTTTTTAGAAAAATGCAGTTTTTTTAAGACGCCTTTTTAAAAAATCAGTGTTTACTATCACCTCCTATATTTTCTAACCAAAAACTCCGAAACTTTTACCACTGTTTTTTTATGAGTTTCAAGAAAATGTAGCAGACTTTTAAAAATAATGATTTGTTTGGGTAGGGGCATTATAAGCATAACTTAAAAAATGGCGATAACTTTTGAAAGTATCTACATTTTGTTACAACCTTGATTTTAACAGGTTCTTAGCAAACTTACAAGCTTTGGTTGTACTTTAAAAAAAAATGTAGGAACCTTTACGTTTAAAAACATGTCTAAAAGTTCGAAATGGCAGCCGTTGCCAAAGCAAAAATTATCTATTTTATAAGGCACAAATTTTGTCGAATTCGAAAAGGACTGCCGAGGTGTCGAAAACAAAGAACTGGAAAGCGATTCGAGCTAGAGTCCGTCAGTCATCAGTTATTTGAATTCTGACTGTCTTATCGTACTTCTACTTTTATTTTATTTTTTTTAATGATGAGAGAAAAAAAGTCGCTATGGGCGCTCCCCCTCATAAGGCGATTATCACAAAACAACAGTGCAGACTGGTGCGCATCTCAAAAAAATAATTTTGGTCGTCCCGTTTTCTCCATAACACATCTTTCTGTGGTGTCTGTCTATTACCTTTGAGTGGCAAGATTGGGAAATTATATTTATCTTAAAATGTCATATTCACTGCATTGCGTGAAATAGATCCATCCATGATTGTGTGCATGCCGAAACCCAAAATAAATTTACTAATTAGAAATTGCATTTAAGATCATCTCTATCATTATTATCTTTTCATCTCTCTCTCCATCTTAGAGTTATGTCTCTTAAAATTTCTCATTCTCCCTCTCTCTCTGTATCGCTCTCTCTCTCTCTTTCTCTCTCTAAATCTTTCTCTCTCTCACTCTCTCTCTCCCTTTCTGTCTCTATCATTATTATCTTTTCATCTCTCTCTCCATCTTAGAGTTATGTCTCTTAAAATTTCTCATTCTCCCTCTCTCTCTATCGCTATCTCTCTCTTTCTCTCTCTAAATCTTTCTCTCTCTCACTCTCTCTCTCTCCCTTTCTGTCTGTGTTTGTCTCTCTCTCCCTCTCTTTGCTAGTCTCTCTCTGGGTTTCTCATTCATCTCTGATTCTACCTCCGTCTCTCCCCTCTATTTCTTACAACCTTTATCTTTCTTCGCGCTGTCTGTCTGCCTACCTGTTTGTCTGTTTATTTGCCTGTCTTATTACCTGACTGACTTTTTGTATGTATGTCTGTCTCTTACTCTTCTGATCTTCCTCTACTTATCCCCTTCTCTTTTTCTCTCACTACAGTCTCTTTGCGTTTCGAACTATGTCTCACTTCTACTCCCTTGCTATCCCATTCTTTCTTCTCGCGATCTCTGTGTCTTTCTACGTGACCGACTGAGAGTGTGAACAGATTCTCCTTCCGATAGGAGAACCCGCAAAGCTAAAAAACCATCGCACGTTCTTTTTAGCTTAACATTTCCAGTCTTCACTCATTGAGTAAATGAGTGAATGAGTGAAGGCTGGATCGCGATCTCTGTGTCTCTCTACGTGACGGACTGAGAGTATGAACAGATGCTCCATCCGATATGAATACCGGCAAAGCTAAAAAACCATCGCACGTTCTTTTTAGCTTAACATTTCAGTGATACAATGAGTGAATGAGTGAAGGCTGGACATGTTAAGCTCAGTCTATTTAACCATCTTGTTCTGTCTCTCCAACCCTTTCTCTTTCTCTCTCCCCTTCTATCTATCTATCTATCTATTGATCTATCTATCTATCTATCTATCTATCTATCTATCTATCTATCTATCTATCTATCTATCTATCTATCTATCTATCTATCTATCTATCTATCTATCTATCTATCTATCTATCTATCTAACTATCTATCTATCTATCTATCTATCTATCTATCTATCTATCTATCTATCTAACTATCTATCTATCTATCTATCTATCTATCTATGTATCGTTTGGTCCCTATTACGCTAAATTTCCCTTTTCATCATTCTGTCTTCCTTATACTTTTTCTTTTTTTTATCACACCCTCTCTCTTTCTATATCTATCTATCTATCTATCGATCTATCTATATCTCCCTATATCTCTATATTATATCTCTCTATTATTCTCTGTCACTCTCTTACTCTCTCCCTCCTTCTCTCTTTGGTTCTCAATCCCAGTGTCCGCTTATATCAAGCCTCCCGTGCGATAAACCCAAAGTCTCTACAGTGAGATAGCACCATCTCTGACCACTTTCAGGATGTCAGACGTAATCTTAAGCCCCAAGCCCTGGCCATTGGGATTATGCCATCTAGATTTGATTAAAATTAACACCCTTTAGTTAGATCTCCAAATGTTGCCCTCTTCGCTCCGTCCCAAACTTTAACACTTATCAAAAGATTACGAGGAATAGTCTAAGAGCCGTAAGTACAAAGTTGCAGTAGCTTACGACTCGTCGTAAGCCTTCTTATTCGCCTATTCTTACGGTAAGTTGTGAGCTGCTTCGACGCTCTACTTATGACTCTTGAACGCTTGGTGAGCAAAATTATGCAGTGGAAAAGTAACTAGCGACGCAAAACTTTGAAGGCAATAGGGGCCGTAAGTACAACGTCGCGATAGCTTACGACCAGTCGTAAGAACATGCAAATAAAGAGGTCTACAGTGAGCTGTAAGCTTCTGCTGTGTTTTATTAGCAGCCCTTAATGCCATTTATCATGAAGGCGAGATCGTCTCTGGGCTTAGGAGACGGACAATACATCAAGATACAGAGAGAGGGCAGAGAGAGAGAGAGAGAGAGAGAGAGAGAGAGAGAGAGAGAGAGAGAGAGAGAGAGAGAGAGAGAGAGCGAAAGAGAGAGATAGAGAGAAAGAGGGATACTTACATATGTTGAAAAAATCGAGCACTTGGGTGAGCTACCTTGTACGATCCCTTTGGTGAATTCTCTCCGGTTTCATAAGAGAAGAATTATTAATGTATTTGTCGCATAAGATATAATACAATTCTTAGGTTACGGTAGATATTTGACAGTGAAAACATTCATTAATTTCAGTAGTATTCATTGGCTTTGTAAGTATAATCGGGCCCATTTAAGCAAGTCATTGTCATAGGTTCTAATTCTAGACAAACAACTCTCGTCCCACTAAAAAACGAAACAGTAACAATAAACACAGAAAAAAATACTTCTAATTAGATGACTTATAAATGTGAAAAAATACACAAAATGAATGTTTACAATAGTAAAGCTATCAATCTGGAATATTTGTCACAGTAAACTCTGGATACCAGTTTCTCAGAGAACATGCTTAAACAGTTCAACTACCTCTTAGTCATCACGGTTTTGATCGCAGAAAGGAATCACTCTGGAATGACTGACTTAATCTTTAGGCAGTTCCTGAGAACACTCAGGAGATACCTAGACTCGTGTCTCAGCTGTTCACACTAAACAGATCCTGAACTAATTACTAGTAGAAACGTTTTGGATCGTTCGTAAGACCCGAACCGTGGACATACCGATATGGAGACTAACGCTCTACCACTTGAGCCAAATGCCTCCCCCTCTTAAAAATGCCTAGATTCCGGGTTGACTTGCTTATGAAACTGCTTTAAAAACGATTGCCTTGCGCACTGCTCGAACAATGTACACTGGATGTTCTAATGACAGTGATCAAAGCTCTGAGACTCCCAGGCCAATTAGCCCAGGTCCCTAAAGACCACCTCTGCCATTGACCAATGGTCAAATCCTGTCACAAACCCTCACAGGAAGCAGTGGGACGGGTTTGGTTACGGCAGTGGGTGAAACAGTATATTCGCACAGCGCCGACTGTGAAGTAGTTTGAAAGGGATAGTGATCAGTAAATGCATTTAGGGTAAGTGTTGTTGGTGCTTAGCTTCCTACCTCAGCACTATATAGACTATATTGTGGACGGGTAACAAGACTAACGTCTGACAAGTTTTACGTGCTGGCACACAGTGCGGGGATACCATGACTCCTGTCTCAGCCGGTCACATTAAACTGATACCGATCCGGCCAGTAGGTGACGAAGTCACCAGAGCGGTGCTCGAACGACGGCCCTCTTGGACCGAAAGCCAATGTCCTACCCCAAATGCTAGAGCGCTCCTAAATGGTTGAAGTCACGAATGATCACAGAGTGTCGTGGGGAAGGTGTGGTTACCGCAGTTGTTAGAACCGGCATATTCGCAAAAACAGCTGACTGCGTCTCTGGGCTCTTGGGGAAATCATCATGGCTTATGAATTGGGCGCGAGCTGCTTCAGAATAATTATGATATTCAAACATACGCTGTTACTGCGTTCTAACAAAAGAGATAAGACAGCACCAACTTGCAACTTTGTTTTCCAAAATAAATTGTAAATGACTACTTTATATAATTGAACTAGATAATTGAACTTAAACAGCTTGACATTTACTTCAAGAATTAGGGCCAAGGGGGAGTAGAGCGAACTGTCTCTATCTCTCACACTCTCTCTCTCTCTTTTTTCTCTCTCTCTCTTTCTCTTTCTCTCTGCGTCTCTCTCTGTCTGTCTCTCTCTTTCTTTCCCTCTTTCTGTGTGTGTCTCTCTATGTGTGTCTATCTCTGTGCCTCTCTTTCTCTTTCTGGCTATCTGCGTCTCTGTGTACGTATCTCTCTCAATCTCTGTCTCTGAATCTCTGTCTCTCTCTTTCCCTCTCTCTCTCTTTCTCTCTCGCTCTCTCTCTGGTCTCTGTATCTCGGTCTTTCTCCCTCTTTTTCTTTCTCTCCCTGTCTCTCTTTCCCTATGTTTTTCTTTCTCACTTTCTATCTTCAACTCTCTCCCCTCCTATCTATATTTATATCTATCTATCTGTCTCTCTCTTTCTCTCTGTCTCACACACACACACACACACACACACACAGCGCGCTCTCTGTATATGAACGGTTATTTCTGCCTGCCCGGCAAATTATCCCTAATGGCCGACCTTTCTTTCTACTCACCTAATTATAACGCCCTATTCTACTTATCTTCGTCCCTTTCTCTCTCTCTCTCTCTCTCTCTCTCTCTCTCTCTCTCTCTCACACACACACACACACACACACCCTCACTCTCTCTCTCTATCTCTCTCTCTCTGGCTATATCCGCTATATTTAAAAGCTATTTCTGTCCATCTGCTTATCTATCCATCTACATATCCAATACTCTCTCTCTCCCAACCTCCCCTTCCCCGCCCTCTCTCGGTGGAGACAGAAAGAGAGAGAGAGAGAGAGAGAGAGAGAGAGAGAGAGAGAGAGAGAGAGAGAGAGAGAGAGAGGGGGGGGGGCGTGTAAACTGACGCAAGTGTTAAGTTGTGATAAAGAAATCTGACCATGAACTTTACTAAAACACCACTATTATACACTATTAAAACAGGGCTAACTTTGTTCATGGCCTGACCTGTAGTTACCATCAATAAAGTACATGAATACAACGATTGAGGTAAAAGTTAGGCAAAAGCGTCAATAAAGGAAAATAATGTTGAGTTCAAAGATCAAAACGGTGTCTTTGTATCCATGTATATTTCTCACGACACGGGCCGTAAGCTTAAATAATAACTTGTTAGCCTATCACTCTCATTGAAACATGCAAATACGAAGTCTGAGGGCGAGGGGTAGAATGCACAAACAAGACGTAGTTGACGTCTTGTAGTAACAATATAAGAATAAGAAGGCTTACGATTAGACGCAAACTACGTCATGTTTGTGCATTCTACACGAGGTGTATAGTTGCTAGTTACCGCTACGTGGTGCTTAGGACCCTCAAGTAAACAAAAGAGAATTAATAGGCTGTTAAGGCTAACTATTGTAGAAGTATCCATGTATGAATGTACCCGGAATGTTTCAAGAGGCTGGAGGACATAAATATAATCAATGTTCTAGACTGTAATTCAGTTCTTAAGTAAACAAACCAATTATATAGACAATTACAAGCATTGTATAAACATTATACGTTAGAAAACAAAAATTTAAGAGGCCAATTAAAAAACATTAGAAACGCGTGGGTCGTACAATTGTCTACTCATTTTGACTATGCAATTACGAAATGTTGCTTCTTTCTTCCTCTTCCTGACTCTCTTCCTCTCTCTATGTCTTTAAAAAATTATAGCTTACTAGAGATATCAATTAGTTGGGCGGATTCGAAGGATCATTGAACTGTGTGTCTGTTTGGGAGGGGTGGGGGAGGAGTTGGGATTTTGGAGAAGAGGTGCGATTGGTAACATATTTTCTACTTTCATTTAACTTGGGAACCCCCTTAATTTCAAATTCAGAATGTCCACACTTCCCTCCCGATTGTCGCGACAATGTAGCCAGCTTCCTGCCTTGTTAGCTAGTTGGATGCAGTCATTTGAAAGGAGTCATGGTATCCCCGTCCTGTCTCGTGCGCGGTAGTTTAAAATTGTCAGACATCAGTCTTGGGGCCCACCCACAATAAAGCCTAAAAAGTCCTGACGTTGGACATTAAAACCAACTGAAAAGCTCGCTTCCTCCCTCCCTCCTTTTCTTCCTGCCTCCCCCTGATCAAATTTCAAAACCTCTTTTTTATTTAATTTCGCCCGACGGATTTCTCGACGTAGACAAAAGACAGAGGAAGAAAGAGAACCAAAGATCAGATTGCTCAACCCAAACTCGTTCAAAAGACTTTAACAAAGATTCCCTCGTGATTTCCTCGGTGGACTCGCAGAATTTTAAACTCTGAACGTCTGTTAAACCTAAGAAAACGGGAGGAAAGAAAATTTGATGGGAAGAAAGTAAGAGGGGTCGGCGCTTGACTAGACTTTGTTCCAAGGACATATCCCCCACCATTCCCTGTTGTCAACCCCCCATCCCTGCCCCCCTTTTTTTAACCTCCTCCGTTTTGTTCTCTAACCTCCACACTTATTTCTTCACCCCGCACCCACCCCGCCCCCTTTTATTTCTACTGGCCTGGGCTACTTAGTTGATTGATTGGCGACCCGGTGATATGAGAGAAATTTCTTTGAGTGCCGCCACTCATCTATCTAAGAAAGTGGAAAAATCCAATTCTGCCCGTCATGTTCTGAGTTGGCTTTGTCCATCAGAAATGGTGCATTGTCCCGGCCCAGGTTCTGCCTCTCTATCTTTCCTTCTCCTCTGTCACTGTGAGTTCAGCTTGTCTGTCAGTTAAGTTTAATCTTTTTTTATCGTATGTGTGATTGTATATAAAGCTGGGTGTGTACAAATATTCTGTTTAATTATGCTTGTCTTACTGGGTTGATTTTTTACTGTCTTTGCCTTTTTTTCATAAATATGTGTAATTGACCATCTGTCTATGTCTCCGTCTTGTCCTGTCTTTGCATCAGTTTTGTCAGTATGTCTGTCTGTATGTCTGTCTGCATGTCTGTCTGTCTGTCTGTCTGTCTGTCTGTATGTCTGTCTGTCTGTCTGTCTGTCTGTCTGTCTGTCTGTCTGTCTGTCTGTCTGTCTGTCTGTCTGTCTGTCTGTCTGTCTGTCTGTCTGTCTGTCTCTCTGTCTCTGTCTCTCTGTCTCTCTCTCTGTCTCTCTCTCTGTCTCTCTCTCTCTCTCTCTCTCTCTCTCTCTCTCTCTCTCTCTCTCTCTCTCTCTCTCTCTGCCTCCCTGTATGACTGTGTATGGATGTGTGTCATTCTCTTTCTGGTTGTCTCTCACTTGTTTTCTTACACTCTCTATAGCTCACTAACTCTCTCTATATCTCTCTCCCTCTTTCTCTCTGTCATTCTCACCATCTCTTCTAAGAAAGTGGAAAAATCCAATCTGCCCGTCATGTTTTGAGTTGGCTTTGTCCATCAGAAATGGTGCATTGTCCCGGCCCAGGTTCTGACTCTCTATCTTTCCCTCTCCTCTGTCACTGCGAGTTCAGCTTGTCTGTCAGTTAAGTTTAATCTTTTCTTTATCGTATGTGTGATTGTGTATCGCTGGGTGTGTACAGATATTCTGTTTAATTATGCTTGTCTTACTGGGTTGGTTTTTTACTTTCTTTGCCTTTTTTTCATAAATATGTGTAATTGTCCATCTGTCTATGTCTCAATCTTGTCCTGTCTTTGCATCAGTTTTGTCAGTATGTCTGTCTGTCTGTCTCTCTCTCTCTCTCTCTCTCTCTCTCTCTCTCTCTCTATCTCTCTAAATATCACCCCACGTTACTTATACATAATTATGCTGGCCCGACTAAAATGTCAATTGCTCAGTTTATATACCGTTAAATTTTATACTTATACATAATTACCCACGAGATAACTTGGCAAACTGGCGACCAATCTCTCTAACCAACACGGACTATAAAATTTTAGCAAAAACGTTGACAATACGCCTAAGTAAGGTAGTAAAAATATTCAACAAAGATCAGGCTGGCTTTAATACAGGGAGAAATATGTCGCAACTCCTCCGAGAATTATCAGATGTGATAGAATATGAGGACAGCAACAAAACAAACTCAACCATATTAGCCTTAGATTACCAAAAAGCATTCGACACAATATCCACAAAATACATAATTCAATCCATGCAATATGTTGGATTTGGCGAGCGCTTTATGAAATGGATTGAAACCTTACTAAGCAAATGAACGGCGTGTTTTAAAAATGCAGGATTTATATCTAGGAACTTTAATTTAGAAAGGGGTGTAAGGCAGGCTTCTCTTTATCATAGCTATAGAAGTTCTGGCTCTCAGCATCAGGCAAAACAAAAGAATAGAAGGGATTCAATTACCAAATTCCAACTTATACGTTAAAATTAAACAATACGAGTGCAGATGACACCACTTTGCTTTTGAAAGATATTATAGATTTTAGAGAAGTATTAGTGACGTTTAATGAATTTTCCTCCTGCTCAGGGTTGCAACTAAAACCAACAAAAGTGTGAGGCGATTGTTATAGGACAGTGGGATGCCTATGGGCAGGAATTACAAGGCATCACGTTAAAAAAAAAATTTAGGGATTTTTTTTACCTCGACGACTCCTGCACATATGGTTGGACAAAATTGGACCAAAAGAGTTGAAAATTTAGAAAGAGCACTAGCTCTCTGGTCCAAAAGAGATCTCTCAAGCATGGGGAAATACATATCATTAAAACATTTGGCTTTAGCTTGTTTATTCACCTCATACAACGTATTGGTATACCTGATGATATTTTGATAAAAATTAACCAAATTTTCTTTCGATTTATATTGAAAAAAAGATTCACAAATATCAAAGCCTTTGAATATATCAGACGCAAATTAATGTACAACCCATACGGTAAGGGGGTTACAGATGATGAACACAAAAGAAATTCAAACTGCTTTTTATTTACGATGATTAAAAACAATGAACAACAACTGTAAAAAGGTGATGACGTGAGGAAAAAATACAGGAAAAGATTGCACAGGCCAAAGAAAAGACTTGTTAAAAAGTATAGTTACGCTTGTCAGTTCATCCATTTTTTGCCCTTTGTGTACACTGTAGGCCCTCTTAAGCGTTTCGGCTTCTTTAATCATATAATCAAAACACATTTTTGAATACCAAGCTAGAAAAATATTTCGGATGGAAAATAGTAGAACAACTGAAAAAGAAATATTGTTTTGCATATCGAAAATCGATTACATATCTAATACTTTGTCCTATTTAAAAGAAAAAGAAAACAAAATGCAAATAAGAGAGGGATGAGCTTAGGATGCCGGTTAAAGCACAAACCAAAGTGACTCCATAACGTGTGTCTAAAATGGACCTTTACCCAGGTTCGAAAGAACGCTGATAAAAGAGAAGACATCCGGACAGCACCTTCCATAGATTTTTTTTATATTGACAAAAAAGACATGAAATGAATTTATAGAAATAAATTTATGAAGCTTCATAGATGGCCTATTAATGCAAAAACACCTATGCCTGAGCAAAACTCTGAGCCAAAAAAAACCACAAAAAAAACCAACAAAAAACGTATACATAATTATGACGACCCGACTAAAATGTCAATTGCTCAGTGAACATACCGTTAAATGTTGCCGCTTTCCACAATTGACAGCCGTGTGCAATACTAAAGAGTTGGGTATTTTTATTGTTTTGTTCTCGTGTTTTTGTTTTTTATTCATTTGTTGCTGTTTTTTATGGTCTGAAAAATTTGAAAATGTGAAAGAAAATGTGAAAGAGCTTTAAAACGGCGGAGATCTCTTCGTCTAAAACATTCGATTAAAAATTCACGACCCCAGAATTGAAATCGTTGCAGCGAAATGGCGGGGGATTACCTTTAACGCCTTCGCATGGGTTCAGTTCAGTTGGCTTGAGTTCATTTGAGTTAGCTTGCATTGGTTCGAGAAACAACAACAAAAAACAAAAACTTTCTGGACAATTGATGTCTGGGTTAAAGGAAGGGTGAGATTCTTTTGTGCGATGATTTATCTTGAAAACAGTTTTTTGCTTGTTTTTGTTTTTGTTTTATTTTATAGTTTTTCAGTTTCTCTTAAAAACGCAAGCATTATTTTTTGTTTTATCTGGGGTCTTTTTTTTTCGTACTTTTGACGGTCAACGACCCAGCAGGGATTTTTGTGTTCTTGTTTCCTTTTTTTTTATTTTTCTGAGATAAATGTAATTAAACATGCCAACCCTCTATGTTCACCCAATACGATTATTCGATAGCAGGGCTATAACAAATTCACAAACGATTTCTCGGCTTAACTGTTCCATTCAAATATTTCAAACGTTTACATTTATATTAGTTTTTCGGGGTTCAAAACCAACAAGGAAACCTCAACCGTTTCATGTTTATTGCTAAAGCAAAGTACCAAAGATCAAATTGTTCTACGATTTGCTCCTTAAATTGTATTTGCCAAACAATCTGGGTTTTTTTTAATGGACCCACATAGACTGTACGACAATGTAGGCCTACTGGGGAACAAAAATACACTAAGCAATTAGGTACTCAAAAGTGTGCCAAAATTTAACCCTTTGAGTGTTAAGGCATTTTAAAGGCATTTAGTGTTTACCTAAATTATATTTTCGTTTTGTTAATAATCTAAACATATAGTAATTTTTCATTGTAGTGTTTTTTTGGTGAATAGTTACCCATCAATTTCTACATTATTATAAGATAGGAGGAAATTATATAATATAAGTATTATTAATCATGATTATTGTTGTATTTATAATTATGACTATTACTATAATTTTAGATTTCATGCACACTACAAAGAAAAAAAGCATTTCTTGTTCACTATTATGTATTGTGAAAATAAAACAAGTAACTAAATAAATAAAAAAGATAAATAAGACCTCAAAATGATACTGAATTCACTTTACAAACATTATCCATTTCACACCATCGATTAAACTAACATTTATCACTCACCACAAAATTAATTTAGAATAAATCAAAACGATTACACACGCACACACACATAATGCTAGATTTATTAAATAATCGATTAACACTGAAATTCTAACACTGAAAATCCGCACTGACTTTTAACTTTGTAGCGTAGCACCACAAACAAGTAACCTATAGCCTATACACGGGTTCGGAAATACCGGGAAAAGCAGCGAATTGCACTCCGCTCTGCGAGATATTATTTCGCTGTGTTAGTGTGCGGAGAGCTAAGCTGGGTGGCTTTGGATAACAATCTGAATAAAAAGGTGGGAGAGAGGGGAGGCCACTTTGAGCAGTACATCACTTTCTCTGTTTGTCTCTCCCTCTCTGTA
>RQTK01000349.1:371332-378832 GCA_003991915.1 Elysia chlorotica | reverse complement strand
CAATTTTTATAATCGTTTGTTTACCTCATGGTTGTCGGTATACTTGCCTGTTTTTCACTTTTTTGTCATGCACATCTTTCTGTATTGCTATCTTTCTCTTAATTTCTTTCTCACTCTTTCTCACTACCTCTCTCTCTCTCTCTCTCTCTCTCTCTCTCTCTCTCTCTCTCTCTCTCTCTCTCTCTCTCTCTCTCCCTCTCTCTCTCTCTCTCTCTCTCTTGGTCTTTTAATGTTCCTCTAAGCTTAAAAAGAAAACAAAAACAGCAACAACAACAAAAACAATAACAACAAACCACCATTGTCATCGTAGGCGGTAAATTTAATTAAAGATAATCAATTTCACACTAGTAATACAGGTCCACTGTATCTATGCTTACAGTATACTGCATAACCAGGAGTGTGGATTAATAAAGAGTGCTGCAACCTAGTCAGAGTTCATGAACTCTATTTAGGGCCAAGTTAGCTCATCAATCGATAGAGGTGAGTAATACACATCAGTGCGTCTTGTTCTAGCCTTTAAAAAGAAAACATAATTCACTAAAACGGGAAAAATATGGTTGAAAACTATTACAAAATCACGCTAACATTTCTGTGATACCCTTAAACTAAATAATTTGCCTTTCCTGTGCTTTGAAACACAGACTTCTCATAATTATAGGTGACCAAGGCTCTAACATTTGCGCTAGCTCGCCCAATAGAGGGTTCGACTACTTGACTACTTTCGGTTCTGTTTTAGCTCTAACAACCGGTCAAAAACATTGAATGTTTACAACCGAGTAACCATCAAGATGTCACGTGACGGCCTTGTGCATTAACCTAGTTTTGCTTTTATAACTAATAACTAAGAAGGGAGATCCCCGTTTTATTGCATTTTTGTTGCGCACATTTTTTTTGCGCCATTGCCCTTTCTTTGTAATACTTATTAGAAAATCAATACTCTAGGATTTTCTGTGACATAAAGTATGAGGTTTTGATGTGAACATAAGAAATACCAATGGCAAGCTTATTAACAACCGACAAAACATTATGTTTATTCATCTCTTCCAGACGTGTTTTGCGAGCTTAGTGTAATGGGTTGTGTTTCTGTGTAATGTCTTTTCTGTGGTACGACCACACACACCGACCAATGATAAATGTGTCCGAGTCCCCCTAGACGATGATCGGATGTTCCCTGTGCAGACTAGACACATTAAGCCTGCACTGATAAAGACTAATAATTTATACAGCTGGTGTCGTAAGTACAACTTCGCAGTAGCTTATGACTAGTCGTAAGCCTTCTTATTCTTATATTGTAAGACGCGTCGTACGCTTACCACGACGTTGTACTTACGATCCAGAGTGACAGATTGTACACGCCAAGGGAGAGATGCGTAGCTAGGAAAGTGCGAAAATAATAAGAAAAAACAACAATAAAAAAACGAAAAAGAAATTTGTCAACTATAAGCCACATTAAGCCCTTACAAAGTTAATCTACAATACTTTATTGCATGTTTATACAAAAACATCAGAATTTGTACACGCCAAGGGAGGGATGCGTAGCTAAGAAAGTGCGAAAATAATACGAAAAAAAAACAATAAAAAAAAAAGAAATTTGTCATTTATAAGCCACATTAAGCCCTTACAAAATTAATGAACAATACCTTTTTAAATGTTTATACAAAAAGTTCAGAAACATCGCAGAGGAGTTGGGTGTTACTTTTGTAAATAGTATAATACAATGATAAGGTACTTAAAGTGATAGAAAGGATATATTTCAAAATTACCACGATGTCATCTCAGTATTGTGAAATGTTAAATAAAGTAAAAGAGCAACATTTTTACGCCGTGCACAATCACCACGATTCATGTGGGTTCCCAATAATTATTAAAAAAAAAAAATATTTTAATTTAAAAAAAGAAAACAAACGTATCGTCTTAAGCTAGCTAGTGTTTAGATAATATTATCGATCAAGAATAAAGAAATTTGAGGGGAGCGGGGTTTAACTTTTGTAAAAGGTATCAGACAAAAAAAAACACCTAATTTAAGTAATTGCTATTAACGTTATAGATATTTTAAAAACAATAAAAAGGAACATTTGTGCACTCTAAATACGTATGCACCGGAGTTTGAATATTAATGAACTACATCTAGATTTCTTAATTATTTTTTTAAACAATAATTGTAACAAACTATTTAAAAAGTCGAGCCCAGCTGACACACAAACAGATACACACAGCAATTTTGTTCTACCCCCCAATACATTTTCAATGCAGGAAGAAGAGAACTAAAACTGCGCAATAGCTGAATTCACGCTCGTCTCTTCATGCGTGTATAACATTGAGCAGCGTGGTGTTGTGTTTTTACAGCCTGAGAAAGTATCTCTCCCTCTCTCTCTCTTTCGCACAGTGATTTACTCACTCTCGCTCGCTGTGCGTGTGTCTGTCTGTCTATCTGTCTCTCTGTCTCTCTCTCTCTCTCTCTCTCTCTCTCTCTCTCTCTCTCTCTCTCTGTCTCTCTCTCTTTTCTCTCTGTCTCTCTTTACCCCCTCTCAAGCTCCCTCCCCCACACGCTTACATCTCCATCTCTTTTAGAATACTCTGTCTAGTATCTCACTTTCCCTTTTGTATTTTTCAGGCTAGGCTGTCTAGAATTTCCACCCCGTCTCCCTTAAATGTGACCTATGTTCCTCTCATAGAGTCCATCCGCCCTTTTGTCTAGCCACCCTTAGACAATGCATTGGCAATACAAGCAAAAAATATCTCCTAAAATGTTAAAGTAAACACAATAATTATTACGTTTTAAGGCGCAACGATATTCCACAACCAATTCAGTAGAGCGATGGGATAAGACAAAGGTTTTTGGTTCGATTCAAGGTTTGTCTTTTATCTATGTTGTTGAGTTGTTGAGTTGGTTTAACGTCTAACATCAGCACTATTTAGGCTTAATTGTAGACGGGCCCCAAGACTGACGTCTGACAATTTTATGTGCTGCCACACACGAGACAGGTAAGGGATACCTTGACTCCTGTCTCAGACGGTCACATTAAACTGACACCGACCCAACCAGTAGGGAGCGCAATCGCCAGGGCTCGAACCCGGACCTTTTCCGTCGGAAGTCGATGTTCTACCCCAGGATCACCGCGTCCCATTCTCTTATCTATGGATACATGGAAAACCGCCATGACATTCTACGTATGCTATAGTTTGTTTTTGAAAAAGCTAGGGAATGTAAAATAATAAACAACAATACTTTTTTTTATACTGGCTACGTTTTGGTCGCCTGCTAATTTCTAGACGTTTAACTTTGGCGTACATAAAAAGTTGCCTTTCATACAGGAAACAAATTTTCTACGAGTTTTTTTTTTCCAAAAAAAAAAAAAAATACTTTTATACAAAAAGAACAGCACCAATTAAAAAATAGTAAAATAAAATTAATATTTTCATAAGCAAGATAATACTTTGCAGGTTTTAAGATTAAACATAATTTCTTTTTTTTTCTTTTTTTTTAATTTTTCATTGAAAAATGTCTTGCTTCGACCATTATAATAAATAATAACGGTTTACTTTCTTCAACCATAATAAAAAAAAGATAAATAAAGAGTCAAACTTTAATGTAACTTAGACAAAATTTGTTTGATAATAAGAAAAAGACACACAAAATAACCTATAATTTATCATGAAAAAATATACCCGCACTTTAAAGTCTTGGGCCGTTGCGAATATTTCTAAACGCAATTATTAACATTAGTTGTATGTGAAGAAAAGTACACCCACCGAACCTTTTGTGTTGAAACATTTTAATGGTTAAGTTTAAGATTTATTGAAATGCCTTTCTATTTGCCATCGGAAAGAGTAGATCTCACTATAGAACCATGTTAAACCACTTATTGTAAGAAACAAAATAGAATACAAAATAAAGAAAAATTATTCGTAACTATTATGCTTTTTGGAAACTGTCTTTATTTTTATTGTAAATATTTTTATTTTTTTTTGGAAGACCAAAATTGCTTTGGCTTTATTCCTGAGTCTCAGGCAAATTTTTTTTACCAGGTTGAAAAATGACAATCTATCATTTGTAGAACCACAGAAAAGGTCAGTGTAAATCAGTTTCTCTATGCTGAGAGGGTTGTAGCTTAAACTTTATATGGCGACGTGTGTCTGATTTAACATGGTTATTTCACAAAGTGAGTTGGGGATATAACAAGCAATAAAACAACAAAAGGCAAAAAGTACAAATATGTTATTATATTACGTTTAGGATGTTATTTTAAAAGCTATTGTTCTTTAACTTTGACTGCGAACTGCGAACCTCTCTCAAATGTTAACATTCTCTTTTCAAATAAAAACGTTCCTTTTTCAAACGTAAACTCACCCTATAAAATGTGTGTGCCGCAAATTAATAAATAAAACAAGCACATTTTATAACATCATACATAAACTACAATCTTTATGAAGAATATGACAAAACTCGCTTGTCCATCATACTGATACAGAAATTATTAAGACAAACTTAGTGGAAGTTTATGGCATTAATTCTCATCTCCTTTTGCTTCTAAACAACCACTTAAATTTTCTATTAACCCTTACAGTCTCCTTATCTTTCTAGTAACATTTAGACTTTTATAATTATTTAGCATTTCTTTAGCCATAAAGAATGCTTACATTTTCCTTATCTTTCTAGTAACATTTAGACTTCTATAATTATTGACCTTTTCTTCAGCCATAAAGAATGCTTAACTCAACCCATCCATTATCCTGGGCTAAACTTTAATGAGGGTAAACGGTAATCAATAATTACTTGCTCGCCCCTCTTACAAATATCTTACCGGACGTTGTTTTAAAGTTTCAAAGTTTGAATATATAGTTTTTGGGATTGTAAGTACGCTCGTACAACATTGGGGAAAGCATACTACTCATTTTAGGATATGCGAATAGAAAGTCTTACGTCGAGTTGTACTCTTACGCCAACGTTATATCTTTCAACCCTTCGTATCCAACGACGCAGTTTTCTTTTCGGGGGTTTAGTTTTAAGTAAGTTGGTGTACGCAACAGGATCTCTCTATTATAGATTATCTAACTGTAAACATTACATTTTTACATTCGTTCCCACTTTTATTTGTAGCGCTAACTAATCCATCCGGATGTATTTAAATGTGTTGTTTTATTTTTATGCACTGATCAGTTTTAAATTGAGAGCTGGCCTCTGTGGTGTCTTTTCTTTAAGAAACTGTTTTATAAACAACAGGACAACACCAGTAACGACAACAACAGCACCAGCAGCAACAACTGCACTATCAGCAGCCACCGAAACAACACAGCGATAGCAGTCATGAAAACACAAATAAAAACTACACTGTATATCAACAACAACGAGAACAAAAACGACAGCAATAACAACAAAAACGAGAACAAAAACGGCAACAATAACAACATTAACAACAACAACAAAAACAACAACAAGAACAACAACAAACAACAACGACAACAGCAAAAACGACAACACGGTTGTTGTTTTTTTTTGTTATTGTGTTTTTTTCGATTTTGTTTTTGTTTCTGTTTATGTTTTACGAGTTGTTTTGTTTTTTGTTTGTTTTTGTTTTTTTAGGGGATGGGTAGAAAGGTGGATAGGGTAAGGAGGATATATCTTTCACTTTAAGTTTACGTTCAAGCGCAAAAAAACAGGGGCAGTGTAATGAGAGACATAAACAAAAAACTCAAAAAAATCAACAATTGGAAATCAAACCAATTTCTCCGTCAATAACAAAATTCATCTGCTTAACACAAGCATTTGAGAAGTAATATATTATTATTGTAAGCAAAGACCCCGGGCTCTGCAAATAAAGTTGAATTGAGTTGAGTTTGATTATCAATGTTCAATGTCAGCGGTGGGACTATATTGTGGACGGGCTACAAGACTAACGTCTGAAGATTTTATTTTTTCATATAAATACCTGTCAACTGTTCAATTGGTTTTTGTATTATTTTTCTCTAAATCTGAAAGAGACGATGGTAGAGAAAGTCTGTGTTGTTGCTCACATAATCGGATGCACACTATTATCAATGGGGTATAGATCTATAAGAACAATTACAATTATTGTACAACTTCATTAGCAATTCTGCGCATTTCCGACCCACCATGAATGGGAGCGCCGACTTCCAAACTTCCTGGGCGGAAACATCAAGAGTGGACGAAGAGATCTCTGGGAGGTGGAAAACAAAGGGGGAGGGGGGGCAGAGTGGAGGGACGCACTGTCTAGGTTGGGGCAAGGTGGAAGCTGGGAAGAGAATCGGGGAGAGGGGGAGGGGGATACACACTGTCTAGGTTGAGGCGACATGGAGAAAGGGGTACAGATCATTGCAAGATGGTAGCTGTGATGGGTGGGGCGGAGGGATGGGTGGGTAGGTAGGATAGGGTAGTAAAAGGGGCAGTGGGGGGGAGGGGGGAGAAGGCACGAAGGAAAAAGAGGAAAGGGTAGGTTCAAGAGGAAGTGGCACGAGGACATGAAAGAGTGGACAAGAAACCAGCTGAAAAGAACCAACCACAGACTGGCGCAAGACAGTTTGGTTTGGAAACCTATGGCATGCCAACCAAACCCTAATCAGGACGGCATCATGACATGACATGAAAGGCAAATCTCTCTAAGTAGTATATTGCTCAAAGCCAGAGGTGAGCTAGTACAAGGAGAGGTGGGAACGATTGACTTAGTAAAAAGTTCACGTTGCAAAATAGCCGCAAATTAAATTATTCTAAAGACATTTGTGTTCAGTTCTTGTTGTCGTTGTTGTTGTTGTTTTCTTTTCTTTTTTTTTTTTAACATCATTTGTGACGGTGTGTGTGTGTGTGTGTGTGGGGGTGTGTGGGGGGGGGGGTTATTTTTCCATCTAGCCTGTGCACGGGAGAACAATCATGAAATACCCTACGCATGGTGGTTATCTTTCTTGTGCTATGCAATTGGATAATCGTTGAATATGTGTGGACTGCATAATTACAATAATAGATCAGTGTGTAAAAGTATTGTGTATAGCTCCTGGTTTGAATAAAAGGATTATCGAGTTAGTCAGTTAGTTTCTACATGTTTATCTTAAACAGCCAGGCTACATTATGGACGGGTTGCTACCTCACAGAGATCGAGTGGACGGGGAGTTTAACGTCTCCAAAATCCTAAGTAGTATCAGATGCTGCATCGGATGTGTAGTATGGCAAGCGTTTTTCATCGTAAAATAAAATAATGATGATGGATTAAAAGCTGCTATATGTTTTTCCCTGTCCGTATTTTACCGTAGACTGTATAAGTGAATTGCATTCATTTAATTTTTATATTAATTATTTTTACGCACAGTTTGAATTGTTTTTAACTGGCAGCGCTTTTGTTTAGCTATGACACTAGTGATTGTTAATTTTTTTTTTTCGTTTGAGGTTTAAATTTCCTGCATATTAGTTCATATAAGGTGATATTATATATATGGTTTATGTATTCCCTATTATCTAACAAAAATACTACCACTATTATTATTATTATT
>RQTK01000349.1:344203-370417 GCA_003991915.1 Elysia chlorotica | reverse complement strand
ATTATTATTATTATTATTATTATTATTATCATTATTATTATTATTATTATTATTATTATTATGGTTATTATTATTATCATCATCCTCATCATCACTATCAATCATTATCATTATAATAATTATTCAATAAATGTAGTTTATTTTTATTTTAAATTATGGAAGAACATAGGCGATCTGCAATGTAAAGAAATGTGTTTTACATAAATGTTCAAAGCTTTAAAGCTGGAAAGAAATGCTGTAAGGGGAGAGGGGTGGGAACGATTGAGTGAGAAAAGAAATCGCAGAGATGTTCGTTAAAAGAATCCTTCTTGCAAATTATTTTAATGGAACGTTCTAAAGAAGTATGCGTGTGCGATCCTTTGTATTTGTTCCTCTTCTTGACCTCAGCAAAGGAGACCAATCATGGAATACGAAAAAAAACGTAGTCTTTTTCAGGGTTATCTTTCTTGGCTTATCGATATAGAAAGCGTTTAAAAAGTTTAAAGAAAAAAAAATTAAGTAATGAAATTGTTGGTTTCTAATTTTGAATGGGAGTGGATGATTGTGGATGAGTGTTTTGATGTCTTTCCGCTCAAATTTGGCAAAAAAATTTTGTTGTTGACGGAACCCAAGTCTAACGTCTGACAATTTTTTGTTCGACAATTCAGAGACAGTACGGGGAAACCAATAATATATTTATCTCTGCCTGTCACATGATACTGACCGATTGTGGGTTTTGAAGTGAATACCCTTCGATTGAGAGACTTACCTGCGCCTGTTCGCATCAAAGTTTAATGTGACCGGCTGAGACAGGAGCCATAGTATTTCCACCCTGTCTCGTGTTTAGTAGCACAATTCTCAGACGTCAGTCTCGGGGCATGTATACCCTATATAGAGATGACGTCAGACATGAAATTTACTCAACTACTGTTCGCGCCAAACTTTACCGAGGGATCTGGGTGAGTTTATTTGACTTTTAACCGCCCACTGACTTTTGCAAGGGAGAACAATCAGGATAAACATAAAGCAATGTGTTTATCAGAGTTGTCTTTCATTGATTCTAAAAAAGACAACGTTGAAAAAATATTGCAGAAAAATATATTATCATAATTATAATCTCAATTAGGGAGGAGGGAGCATGGGGGCTGTTGTGTAAAGGTAGGGCGGTCGCTTTCTTATCGTTTATTGTTCTGGCTGCGACAGTTTTTTTCCTTACTGCTTGGGAAAGTAGTCTACACGTTGGGAGCTTTAGTCTTTGAGCTATCGCATTTCTTTGTGGAAACCTCATAGTTTCTAAAGAGTCATTTGAGCAACCAAAGCCCCGCTGAAACGGTATTAATTAGGTGGGCTATATTGGTACACTTGTTTGGTTTGCCTACCGTCTAACGTCAGCATTATATGGGCTATATTGTGGACGCGATCCAAGACTCAAATCTGATAATTTTACGTGGTTTCCCAACAGTGACAGTGTGGGGATACCATGTCTCTTGTCTGAGCTGTTCATATTATGGTTAGCAAAGTAACTTATGGTAAGCTCATAGCTGCTTCAATGTGAGTCCAGTTGAGGACAAGACTACCTCAAGCATATAATAAAAAGACTTACGACAATTCTTAATCTACGGTGACATTGTACTTACGGCCCCAAACCTCAGAAAGTAAATCTTCTCTCAGCAAGTCCGAAACACACCTGGATTCATGTTAAAGCAGTTACTAAAATATATATGAGTATTTTATCTCAACTTGAAATAAAGTAGCAACGGTATTTATCAAATTCAGTCTAAACTATGTCCCTATTCCAACATCTACCGTTTACTTATAATTCGTTATGTGACTCGGTTCAGCCCACAACTCGTTTCATTTTGAGCGAGCACTTTACAATTGGTTAAATGATGTAAAGTGACCACTCAAAATCAAACTAGCTGCCTTGCATTCTAAACTCAACTCTACTCACCAGCATAGTCTGTCCCGACCTTCCCTCTGAGAACTTCCTCGGGGTCTCCAGAGAACTCAGGCTTGGCCTCGAACCCGCGTCGCCGGCTGATGTAGGAGATAGCGCTAGCGGTCAGGAAGCAGAGCTTGGGGATGTGCGAGATGTGAACTAGCGGGTCGTAGACGAGCAGAAGTTTTCCCCAGCCGTGACGGTCCATGAGTTTCATCAACAGCAGCGCCACGCTCGTCAGACTGGCGCCCACCCGCGTCAGGGTGCGGTACTGGGTACGCTTGTTGGTCACGAAGTCAAAGCTTAAAGCGCCAGGGGAAAGTACGGGCACGCGCCAGTAAGCGGCGTAACGCGCGACTGGGGCCACGCTGTAGTCACAAGCCGGGCCGAGGAAAGCGTCCACACGGTCCTGCCAGACAAACTCGAACGCCCGGATGGGGCCGATGATCTCGCTGCACTGGGAATCCCCGAACAGGAACCGGATCCGGAAGTCTGACGTGATGCCGGAAGTCTGTAGATGCGCCTGCGCAATATCCAGCGCCGTGATGATCTTAGCTCTGCTGAACATGAAGAAGTCTGACTGTGGCACTAGAAGAACTAGAATAACATCCATAGTGTTGGCGCGGCTCGTGTCTAAGCTGCGGTTTCTGGTTTGTTGTGAATTGTTCATCAGAAGTGCTGGGGAATGGTCTGTATATAAGACACTGTCTGTGGTTGTAGAGAGGAACAGCGGGGAATCTACAGACTTCAGATTATTCCCCAGGTCCACAAGACCTAACGGTGGATCGTGGTTCTCTATATCTGCACTCGATTCACGAGAAGTTGCATTGCTATTTACTGTTAAATGATGTACATTGTTAGAAACATTTGAATCTAATGTGTTATCAACACATCCATCAGAAGGTAGCAGAGTTGTGCCTGGGTCCTTTTTATTCATGTTCTGATCCTGAGTCTGAAAGTTCCCATTATCTCCGAATGTTTCTGAAATTTTTTCCAAACTGACAGACTTTCTTGAGGTATCATTTTTCGCAGAAGGTGGGGAAGTAAAATTTCCACTCACGGGTGTAGGGGATTTATATCCGGTTTGTTCCTGTATGTCCCTACATCCACAGATTGTCATCCACACTAGGAATAACTGAAAGCTTTCAAGGATAAACATGATGGTTGGGGCTGGTATGTACAGTGATAAACAATGACTTTACATCCTCATTTAGTCTGTCATTGTCAAATCATCTGCATGTAGTTGATAAAAAGCAACTAGATTCTGAAAGAAAGATGTCTTTCGATAAAATATGTCAAAAAATAGTTACGCATCATTGTTTTACATCAAGTTAATAATTATGATAACTGACATTGAGGCATTTAATAACTCTGCATTTTACATCAGTTATGTTGATTAATTTTATAATCTTATTTTGTACAATAGAGGTGTTAGCGAGTTTTATCAATATATTTTAGTAGGGTATATTAAGTGGACTATTGTTTGTCTATTTACCCAGTAAAAGCGTTCTTTATATAAAACCGCCAGCATGAAAATGCATAGAAAAAATAATTTAAAAAAAAAGCGGGGGGGGGGGGTGTTAATGGGCTAACTTGACAAAGCGTCAGTCACCAAATCAGCGGGGCGAAAACTACAATTTTTGTATCGGACTCGCCTCTTACTAAAGGGTCGGTGTCACTATAACGTTACCAGCTAAAACAGGAATCCCGGTATCCCCACAAATGTTTCGTCTGTGGCTGCACACCCGTCCACAATATAGCCTATATAGTGCTGCTGTTGGACGTTAACCAACCCAACCCAACCCAACCCAACCCGTGGCTGCACATAACATTTTCAGACGCTATTCTTGAGACGCGTCGACATTATTCCGACCTGGGGTAGATAGTGCTTACATTGAACGTTGAGCAACTAGCCGAATGACGGATTCAATTGTTTTAATTAATTATTGTCTTAGTTGTCATACCGACGTCTCCAAGGTTTCTCCTAGTATGTTACATGTATACTGTCGACGCGTCTCAAGAATAACGTCTGAAAGTTTTACGTTCAGCCACAGACGAAACAGTTTTGGGGATACTATGATTCATTTTTTAGCTGGTAAAGTTATACTGACACCGACCCTTTAGCAGGAGGCGAGTCCGATACAAAAATTGTAGTTTTCGCCCCGCTGATTTGGTGACTGACGCTTTGTCAAGTTAGCCCATTAACACCCTAAGCCTTTTTAAAAAAATTCTTTATGTATTTTCATGCTGGCGATTTTATATAAAGAACGCTTTTACTGGGTAAATAAACAAACAATAATCCACTTAATATACCTTACTAAAATATGTTGATAAAACTTGCTAACACCTCTATCGTACAAAAAAGATTATGAGATTAATCAACATAACTACTGTAAAATGCAATGCTATTAAAATATTCTCAATGTCAGTCATCATCATTATTTACTTGATGAGTAACTATTTTTTTTATATATTTTATCGAAATACATCTTTCTTTCAGGATCTGTTGGCTTTTTATCAACTACATTCAGATGATTTGACAATGACAGACTAATTGAGGATGTAAAGTCATTGTTTACCACTGTACATACCAGCCCCAACCAGCATGTTTATTCTTGAAAGCTTTCAGTTATTCGTTGTGTGGATGACAATCTGTGGGTGTAGGGACATACAGGAACAAAAAGGATATAAATCCCCTACACCTGTGGGTGGAAATTTTACTTTCCCTCCTTCTGCGAAAAGTGATATCTCAAGAAAGTCCGTCAGTTTGGAAAACAATTCAGAAACATTAGGAGATAATGGAAACTTTCAGACTATGGATCAGAACATAAATAAAAAGGAACCAGGCACAACCCTGCTACCTTCTGCTGGGTACATAGATAATACATTAGATTCAAATGTTTCTATCAATGTACATCATTTAACAGTAAAAAGCAATGCAACTTCTCGTGAATCGAGTGCAGATATAGAGGACCCCGATCCAACGTTAGGTCTTGTGGACCTGGGGAAAGATCTGAAGTATGTAGATTCACCGCAGTTCCTCTCTACAACCACAGACAGTGTCTTATATGCAGACCATTCCCCAGCACTTCTGATGAACAATTCACAACAAACCAGAAACCGCAGCTTAGACACGGGCCGTGCCAACACAAAGGATGTTATTCTGGTCCTTCTAGTGCCACAGTCAGACTCCTTCATGTTCAGCAGAGCTAAGATCATCACGGCGCTGGATATTGCGCAGGCGCATCTACAGACTTCCGGCATCACGTCAGACTTCCGGATCCGGTTCCTGTTCGGGGATTCCCAGTGCAGCGAGATCATCGGCCCCATCCGGGCGTTCGAGTTTGTCTGGCAGGACCGTGTGGACGCTTCCTCGGCCCGGCTTGTGACTACAGCGTGGCCCCAGTCGCGCGTTACGCCGCTTACTGGCGCGTGCCCGTACTTTCCCCTGGCGCTTTAAGCTTTGACTTCGTGACCAACAAGCGGACGCAGTACCGCACCCTGACGCGGGTGGGCGCCAGTCTGACGAGCGTGGCGCTGCTGTTGATGAAACTCATGGACCGTCACGGCTGGGGAAAACTTCTGCTCGTCTACGACCCGCTAGTTCACATCTCGCACATCCCCAAGCTCTGCTTCCTGACCGCTAGCGCTATCTCCTACATCAGCCGGCGACGCGGGTTCGAGGCCAAGCCTGAATTCTCTGGAGACCCCGAGGAAGTTCTCAGAGGGAAGGTCGGGACAGACTATGCTGGTGAGTAGAGTTGAGTTTAGAATGCAAGGCAGCTAGTTTGATTTTGAGTGGTCACTTTACATAATTTAACCAATTGTAAAGTGCTCGCTCAAAATGAAACGAGTTGTGGGCTGAACCGAGTCACATAACGAATTATAAGTAAACGGTAGATGTTGGAATAGGGACATAGTTTAGACTGAATTTGATAAATACCGTTGCTACTTTATTTCAAGTTGAGATAAAATACTCATATATATTTTAGTAACTGCTTTAACATGAATCCAGGTGTGTTTCGGACTTGCTGAGAGAAGATTTACTTTCTGAGGTTTGGGGCCGTAAGTACAATGTCACCGTAGATTAAGAATTGTCGTAAGTCTTTTTATTATATGCTTGAGGTAGTCTTGTCCTCAACTGGACTCACATTGAAGCAGCTATGAGCTTACCATAAGTTACTTTGCTAACCATAATATGAACAGCTCAGACAAGAGACATGGTATCCCCACACTGTCACTGTTGGGAAACCACGTAAAATTATCAGATTTGAGTCTTGGATCGCGTCCACAATATAGCCCATATAATGCTGACGTTAGACGGTAGGCAAACCAAACAAGTGTACCAATATAGCCCACCTAATTAATACCGTTTCAGCGGGGCTTTGGTTGCTCAAATGACTCTTTAGAAACTATGAGGTTTCCACAAAGAAATGCGATAGCTCAAAGACTAAAGCTCCCAACGTGTAGACTACTTTCCCAAGCAGTAAGGAAAAAAACTGTCGCAGCCAGAACAATAAACGATAAGAAAGCGACCGCCCTACCTTTACACAACAGCCCCCATGCTCCCTCCTCCCTAATTGAGATTATAATTATGATAATATATTTTTCTGCAATATTTTTTCAACGTTGTCTTTTTTAGAATCAATGAAAGACAACTCTGATAAACACATTGCTTTATGTTTATCCTGATTGTTCTCCCTTGCAAAAGTCAGTGGGCGGTTAAAAGTCAAATAAACTCACCCAGATCCCTCGGTAAAGTTTGGCGCGAACAGTAGTTGAGTAAATTTCATGTCTGACGTCATCTCTATATAGGGTATACATGCCCCGAGACTGACGTCTGAGAATTGTGCTAACTAAACACGAGACAGGGTGGAAATACTATGGCTCCTGTCTCAGCCGGTCACATTAAACTTTGATGCGAACAGGCGCAGGTAAGTCTCTCAATCGAAGGGTATTCACTTCAAAACCCACAATCGGTCAGTATCATGTGACAGGCAGAGATAAATATATTATTGGTTTCCCCGTACTGTCTCTGAATTGTCGAACAAAAAATTGTCAGACGTTAGACTTGGGTTCCGTCAACAACAAAATTTTTTTGCCAAATTTGAGCGGAAAGACATCAAAACACTCATCCACAATCATCCACTCCCATTCAAAATTAGAAACCAACAATTTCATTATCTTAATTTTTTTTTCTTTAAACTTTTTAAACGCTTTCTATATCGATAAGCCAAGAAAGATAACCCTGAAAAAGACTACGTTTTTTTTCGTATTCCATGATTGGTCTCCCTTTGCTGAGGTCAAGAAGAGGAACAAATACAAAGGATCGCACACGCATACTTCTTTAGAACGTTCCATTAAAATAATTTGCAAGAAGGATTCTTTTAACGAACATCTCTGCGATTTCTTTTCTCACTCAATCGTTCCCACCCCTCTCCCCTTACAGCATTTCTTTCCAGCTTTAAAGCTTTGAACATTTATGTAAAACACATTTCTTTACATTGCAGATCGCCTATGTTCTTCCATAATTTAAAATAGAAAATAAACTACATTTATTGAATAATTATTATAATGATAATGATTGATAGTGAGAGAAAGATCCGCCCGGGGGTAGATAGTGCTTACATTGAACGTTGAGCAACTAGCCGAAAGACGGATTCAATTTTTTAATTATTGTTTGTTGCAACCGACGTCTCCAAGGTTTCTCCTAGTATGTTACATGTCTCTCTCTCTCTCTCTCTCTCTCTCTCTCTCTCTCTCTCTCTCTCTCTCTCTCTCTCTCTCTCTCTCTCTCTCTCTCTCTCTCTCTCTCTCTCGCTCTCTTGCTCTCTCTCTCTATCTCTCACACTATCCGGGTTTTAACGTCTCGTACGTTTCCCTGAGGAATCCTATACGGCAACAAGCGGCATTGACAGAAGACACAATATCTACCCCAAGACCAATGTCTCACAGTTTTATCTGCTGACACAGACATGATAAAGCAGGCAAACCTGGACTCCCAACCAGAAGGAGATGATATAGGACAAATGCACTTTTGATTGTTCCTGAGTTTTGAACTCGCGACTCCAGCCAGTTCGCTCCTTAACTGCACCTGTAGCAACTGTTTCATTAGGGTTTCACCCCCTCCAAAAAAGCAAAAAAGTATTAAACAGAACAAAGTCTATTTTTCAAAAAGTAGCTGATTATTAAAGCACACACAAAATGTCCTTACAGACAGACTAGAGCACATTTTTTTGTGTTTTTATTACATGTTATATCATTATATTATTTTTCTTGGTGTGTCGAAAGGAGGGCGGTGGTTTTTTTTTTATTGGAATTAAGAAAATTAATAGCTTGTATTTGTTTTGGTTTTTCTCTTTTGAAATAAAAAAGATGCCAGATCTAGTAATTGGTGTAGGTTTCCCTAGTTTTAGCTTTTTCTAAGCTTTTTCTGGGCTTCCTAAAATTAATTAAAATATTAACAATTTGCCTTGTCTTAAATAGTTGTTGTTTTCTTAGTTGTCTCACGTATTTTTCTCTTTTTTCTTTCATTCTCTACCACTTTGCCCTCTTTTTCTTTTCTCCAGAAGGACGACAATAATAACACATTTGCCACTGACGTCGTTTTGTTTCTTCTCGGAAGAGGGAAGAGAAAATTGCCCCAGCGCTTTCTCGTGTGAGGTGAACGATATTAAATCCGTTATTAATGTCGAGGTCCTGAGGAGGAAGTGATAGCAAAGCTGTAGTCCTCTGGGCCAACCTGATAGCATCTCTAATTAACTCTGGCGATATTTAGCCCAGCCTGGCCCCAAAAACAATAATGATAATGATAATGCTAATGGCGATCAGAGTGGAACATCAGGAAAAAATGAACTTCATTTTTAAAGTGTGTCATTGATACCCGAATTGATCCGAATTGATGCACCTTTCGATAGGGAAAAGAGTGGTGTTTGGAAAAGAGGTTCACTGTTTGGAGAGAGAGAAAGAGTGGAAGAGAGAGAGAGAGAGAGAGAGAAGAGAGAGAGAGAGAGAGAGAGAGAGAGAGAGAGAGAGAGAGAGAGAGAGAGAGAGAGAATGAGAGAGAGACAGAGAAAGAGAGCAGAGAGAACAATAAAGAGAGAGAGAAAGAGACAGAGAGAGAGACAGAGACATGCAGAGACAGACAGACAGACAGTCAGACAGGCAGACAGAGACATTAAAAGGGGGGGGGGGGGACTTCAAGTGAAAAAGGTTAAGTGAAAAGGTAAAGAGAGGCAGAGAGAGGGGAATACAGGTTTGAAGAAGATAGAAAAAAAACTCTAATGTCAGAGAGGAAGAGCAGTAGAGAAAAAAGGGAGAGAAGGGACAACAATTCTAGAGAGGAAAAGAGACACTGTAAAGAAATGAAGAGAGCAGTATAAAGGCCTATGAATGCATAGTTTACACACTCAAATATTGAAATTCTACCAGAAAAAAATCAAAATGTAAAGAGATTAAGCTAAGTTTATATTGATATGAATTTTTTTTTAAACTGTATTGTGTAAAGAGATAATTTTCTTTTCCACTCATGACACGGAGGATAGCTATGAAGTTAACGAAATACTGTCTAGTTAGGGATATGCCTTGGGCCATATGGAGAGGATAATGTTGATTGTATGTATGGCCGTTCTTGAGAAGAACCAAAGCCCAGATTTTCGTAAGGTACCAACTATTTTCTGCACTGAAGAATTTGGATCAAAATACATGATGATATTTAGGTTATCATAAAGTGCACAATTAATAGTCTTAGCCCTTTTTTGTTTTGTTATTTTTAGTGCATTATGTGTGCGGTTTATTCTTGCTGTGCGTTCATCGTCTGCCTTTACACATTATTGATACAATTGCATTTTCTCACCAAAAGATCATATCGAAACAGACACACTCTCAATAACAGATTTAATGTATACAAAAGACACACGAGAAATGGAGATCCAGAGAGAGAGCGATATAGAAAGACAAAAAAAGACGATATAATTTGTAGATACACAATGTAAGTGTAGAACTCGAGAGAGAGAGAGAGAGAGAGAGAGAAAAGAGAGAGAGAGAGAGAGAGAGAGAGAGAAAGAGAGAGAGAGAGAGAGATAAAAACAGAATGGAAAGCCAGAAAAGAGGTGGCTGGGTAGTTGGAGAGAGAGAGAGAGAGAGAGAGAGAGAGAGAGAGAGAGAAAGAAAGAGAGATTGATTGATAGAGAGATAAAGAGAGAGAGGGGTTGATTGGTCGATTGATTGATGATTATTGGTTCGTTGGGCTTCTCACCCTAAACAAACATGATAAAAAAATACAATTTTACAATGTCCAAGAAAAGGATAACATAACTTCCGACACAGAGAGACAGGGAAATAGAGCGGCGCATAGAGAGAGACAGAGAGAGCGAGAGAGAGAGAGAGAAAGAGATAAACAGGACTGACACTTTTCTTTAAGTTCAGGATAAGGTGCTACTTGAAAATAGCCCATGGCAATTTGACAGAAAGACTTTTAGACAAACATAGACAAAGATAAATAGAGAAGAACAGAGTCAAGGATAGACACAAAGGCAAACAGAAAAATACACCCAAGTCTTGAAGATCATTTTAACATTATTAACAAAAATACATTCTGAACAAAAGTGAAACAAACGTTTTTTAATGGTAATATTATGCATATTTCTTTAGCACACAAGAAATTTATAAAATTGAATCGCCTCTCATGGAAAAGTTTTAAATCATAACCCAGAGAATCTAATTTTTGGAACGCGTTATTTTGTTGTAAATCTTTTTTTTTTCCATCATAAAACCTGATCATGAAGTGGGGGTAAGCTTACAGCTCATGTTAAGAATTGTAATAAGACATCTAGGGCGAGTTGCAAGCTTACCTTCACGTTGTACTTGCTACACTAGGCAGAGTTAGAACGCCGGTGCTACAAATCTAGGCTTCCGATTAAGAAGGCATTTAGTTTAGGTAAATCTACTTCTATTCCGGGGTGTAAACTTACATCACTAATGTACTTACTAAATTAGGTTGTAAGTACAACATCGCGGTAGCTTGAAACTCGTTTCAAAATAAATTTGAATAAGAAGAGTCGGTGGCTTAACCGCAAACTTCAGCACAACATAACCTATATTGTAGACGGGTACCACGACGACTGTCTGACAATGTTCATACTGCCACAAAAATGCAATGCGAAAAAGAAGGCGAAAGACAAATTGTAAGCTACCGGGTTGTTGTACTTACTATTCTAAAATCTAATTAGGTGCAGCGCTCAAAAGATATTTTTATCATAAAACACATCAAGGATTCCTTGACAACCCAGGATTTTCGCATGGTTTATGTTCCCCCGGTTTCTAGAGGCTGCAGGGCTGTATCCCCTGAGGGATGTTGGCTATCAGGAGTTGGAGTTAGAGCACGACTGGTTGTGGACAAAATTTCTGTGAGCCGCAGGAATGTTCAAATGAAAGTATATAAATATATTGAAAAATATATTGAGGTAATCAATAAAGACTCGTTTATTTCTGTCTTATGAAAACTTACGAGACCAATTTAATCTGAAAGTTTTGTTACATACATTTTATTTTTACCTTACAACATTTATTATATTACTTGTATTTTGGCATAAGATCCACTTATGTCATTATCGTCACACAGTGATAAAAAATAATATTTAACTTAAATACCGTTTCAAAAGGTGGCTGCGCGATTCTCTCTTTAGGGAAATGTGGATGCTCGGCTCCGGTACTTTTCTTTTCGTTTATTTTTTTTCAGTAGACTTTTCAGTTCAATACAGGTGGTGAATATTTCCTTTCTTTTGTTTAGTACAATAGTGCGGTGTGTAGTGTTTTTTGTCACTAAGACATAAAGTGAGACAGTGCGAGGGGCAGAGCTCTGGATTGTTACTGAACGGATATTGCTATGATATCTATGCCAGTCCCTTATTATGACCCTGAGCCATTCAGTTGGTGACCAAATCGAACAAAAATATATCATACCATACTGATTTTGGTTTATAACAATACACCTCTCGATTGGGGAGACCGACGCTCTACCACAAGCACCACATCGCCCGACGCTTACTGCAGTGTTACAAACAGGTAAGAGCACTGACATTAACTTCCTTGTTACACATCAGACGTTCACACATGGCCTGCGGCGAGTCATTGTCAGGGACTTCCAGGCAGCACATGAATTTTTTTAATGATGGCGAGATGAGTGTTTGTGTGTGTGTGTGTGAAGTGGATTTATTCAGTGAGGACAGATTTCAAAAATCTAAATTACTTGTAGTGTTGATGTAATTGCTTGTGGGGAAAGGGCGGCTCTATAGTTACAATAAAGAAATACATTTTATAATGTAAATTAACTTAGGTTTGTGTGTAAGTGCGTGTGTGGGGAAAAAAGAGGGCGGGGTGTCATTCAGTAACGAACGAGTTTTTAATGATCTCAATTACTGGAGGGATTTTATATGTATGTGTGAGTTGGGGGAAGGGTGAGTAATGAAATAGTTTTCTAATGATTAAATTTAGTTAAGGGCTGTGTGTGGGTGAAGGTGTGCGTTTGTGTATGTGTGTGCGTGTGTGTGTTCCAGGCATTCGTCCGGTAACGAAAAAGATTGTAATTATTAAAATTACTCGAGGGTAATGTGTTAGTGTGTCGCGAATAAAAAAAGGGGAGGGGGTAGTGAGAGAGAGAGAGAGGGAGGTGTTTCCCTTCAAAACGTGAAGAGTGTCATTATTTGTACGGTAATTACCAGGAAATGTGGTCTAATGGGAAAATTAAAGTGTCACTATTGAACAGTTCGGACACAATTTAAAAGGTAATGGCTAGGTTTTCAGCGTCCAGGTCAGGAAACAGACTGTCTGCCAAGACAATTTTCATTCACAACGAGACATAGCAGAGATTTTAGTCTGAGTAATTGCGTTGTTTACCGTCTCATGACAACACTATAAATATAAGCTTTAATAATGTGTGGATCATTGGCTTCCCACCAGTGATCTCCCGATTGGAAGAGCAACGGTCTACCACTAGCGCCAGTTTGCCATGCTACATACCAGAAGTACTAGGCCCTCAATCTGAGTTAGCCATAGTAATTTAGTATGCTGACAAACGTTCGTTTAATTATACTGAAACCATTGACCTAACACATTTATATAATCACTGATCCAGTTAAGTTGAGTTGGTTGCCGAGCGTCCAACGTCAGCACTATGGAGGCTATATTTTGGACGGGGGCCCAACACTAACGTCTGGCAATTTTACATGCTGTATCACAAAGACAGTTCGGGGATACCATGACTCCTTTCTCAGCCGGTTACATTATACTGACACCGACCCAACCAATTACAGGGGACGAATACCAGAATACAGACAAATAAATATGCTGATAGTGGGATTCGAATCGTGTTTCTACCAATCTGGAAACCAGAGCTCTACTATTTTAGAGAGAGTGACGTGAGAAAACTAAAAAGAATATAACGAGAGACAGACAGTCAGACGACAGAGATAGAGACTTAGAGAAACAGAGAGACAGACAGGCCGAATGGAAGCAGACAGAGAACGATCGAAAAAATACAGACAGATATACATACACAGAGACAGACAGCTAGACACAGAGAAAATTACGTCCACTAACCAGTTGTAATTGCCCAGACGTAATTCTGACAGAAAGCTACCGAAATTTCTAAACTGTGACAGCAAAAGAAACTACAAGTAATTTGAGAATTGCGCACCGATTGTTGTGGTTTAGTGCGAATTTTCCGAACCATTCAACTCAAATTGCTCTTCTCAGACGGGCGAATTTGGGGAGCAGGAGACGATGGGGGAATTAACTGACTGCAGACGAGTAAAGCTGCTCTAACGTTTTACATACGACGCCCAGTAGGCAGTGTACAAATTAAGTAAACGCTAGGGTAAGAAACTAAATGGGTGGGATTCGTTTCCATAGAATGGTGTTGATGCAAGGAGAACATCGATGATAGGATGAATGGCATTATTTGTACTTTCGAATTTACTGTTTCATAAAATTAAGAAAAAGAGAGGAGAGAGATAAAGATAGAGAAAGAAAGAGAGAGAGAAATAGAGAGAGAGAGAGAGAGAGAGAGAGAGAGAGAGAGATTGTGTGTGTGTGATATTGGTCTAAATGAAAACAATTTTGTTATTTTTTGCGTATTCTTAACTGTTTTTTTTTATACGCATGCTTTAAAGCAAAAACCCCGAATAGTAATAAAGAAAAAAAAAAAGGAATGTCCCTTAGTTTTTACTAAAAGTGTGTAAATAATCTCATTAAGTCTAAAAGTATCATAAGTATTATCAAATCAGCAGACTCTTTTTTAAATGTAAGTGTAATGTTAAAATATCCTCTACTCAACATTAGATTTAGATTTAAATAGTTTATAATACACTAGAGTAAATAATTATGTTGAACTTTAAATTCCTTTCACTTTAAGGTTAACGTAACGAAGGTATACAAAGAGGTTTTAGACATTACCATTAAAGTATAGCACTATAAAAATACGGGTCTTTTTGCACTAATAGAGTTGTAACAGACATAATTTCAGGAAGAGAAGTAAACGAAAGTCAGAACTTCTCTGAAAGCCTAAAAAAAGGAATAGCTTGATGTCAGTGCCCTAACGTCCTAGAACACAACTAAAAGAATCAGGAAAAATAATAAACAGTAGAATAATCTAACATTCCTTTATGGTTTCGGCCCTTATGAGGCTCATAGTAATCTATTCAGTTCAGCGAAAGTTACGGGACGTAACTAGAAGACATGCAATCTAATTTAGCTTCAAGTTGGCTCATCAAACAAGACGCAAGAACAATGCCGGACTAAGCGGCTTAGTCTAGTCTTTAAAACACTTGGAGCCGTACGTACAACGTCCCAGTAATATGCAATTTATCCCAAGAATAATTCGAGTAAGATGGTTGGTTGGCTGGTTAGTTGGTTGGGTTGGTTTAACGTCCAACAACAGCACTATATAGACTATATTGTGGACGGGCCCCAAGACGTACGTCTGGCAATTTTATGTGCTGCCACACACGAAACAGGGCGGGGATACCATGACTCCTGTCTCAGCCGGTCACATTATACTGACACCGACCCAACCAGTAGGGAACGCACAGCCAGGATTCGAACTCGGGACCTTTTGCGTCGGAAGCCGATGTTCTACCCCTAACCACCGCGCCCCCCCATTTCAAGTAGAAGCCTAACGACAAATCGTAAGCTACCATAACGTTGTACTTACAGCCCTAGGGTAGAACGCACAAACATGACGTAAGACGAACTAACTAAAATCCGTTGTAGATGCGTGTCTTCTAACCAAGTTCCGTAACTCGTGTGTAAATACCGCAGGAGTTCTCTGAAAACTGACCCTCATATATAAATGATCGAAATCAAATTATAAAAACACGTCCTTATTATTTAGGTTACCTTTGTACTTACTGCCTTTTATAGATAGATAGATAGATAGATAGATAGATAGATAGATAGATAGATAGATAGATAGATAGATAGATAGATAGATAGATAGATAGATAGATAGATAGATAGATAGATAGATAGATAGATAGATAGATAGATAGATAGATAGATAGATAGATAGATAGATAATTACTGCCTTTTATAACCGCAGTTTAATGCTCTACATCTGGTCTGGTGTGTGGTAGTACATAAAACTGTTAGTCTAGGGGCCCGTTCACAACTCAGTCTATGTAGTGATGACTTTGGACGTTAAGAAAAAAAACTTAACACAACTCTGGCCATGTCAATTTGATTCATAAACTATTTCATTCCTTCGTTGTTCCTTTTCTTTCTTTCTTTTTTTAGTGGTGGGGATGGGTGGAGGGGGTACTCAGTGTTCTTTATTTTCCGTCGTGATTTTTCTTTTCTAAATTTCTGATCCCTCGTCAGTTTTTGATTTATGCACAATTATCTTCCCTGAAAATAAAACCCAAAAGCTTATTTTTCTGGACCAGATATAAAGACAAGGTCATCGACGAGATGGGTGGTATTTAATGAAGACAAATCTGGGTCACGAATAACTATTAGCAGAGGTCTAAAAGCACGGTGGTTATTTTTTTAATTAGCTAGTGCAGTTACATTATGGAAAAAATGTTTTTAATCAATTAAAATATTATTAGTATTGAAAAATACCTCGTTTTGCATTGAAGCAGTGCATTCGGGTCAACAAACTAATTATACTGAATTTTGCACCGATTTATAATTTAAGCAAAACAACAGTGCAGACACGTGCGGTGACTCAGTAGGTAACACGGAGACCTGGGTTCGATTCCCGATTAGGGTGCCTGGTGAGTTGGGTCGATGTCAGTGCCATGTGACTGGCGGAGACATAATATATCCAGATTTCCCCGCTGCGTCTCTATAATCGTGGCAAGCATATTAAGTTAACACGCATCAAACCAAACCGAATTCCACAAATATTGGACATTTGAAATTAGTTCAAATTATTCAAGCAATGTAAGTTTACTCTTCCTAACTTGGGATATCCAATAACGTAATATGAAAAAAAGACGCTGGCTCAAGTTAAGCTAAAATTAATTTGGATTTGAACTCACGTCAAAATACGGAGTGCAGTTAGAAGACTCGAACTCCAACTGCGTAAAGTTAGCCTAGCAAGCAACATGAGTGAGTAATGTTTTGAATTAAGTCACCAGTTGACTATACAAACCGGCTTTCTTTAACTGATAGATCAGTTTGCAACTAATGATACAACTATTGTGGGTTTTTTTTTCGTAAAGAAATAATTTAGGTTGCACAAAGATTTTTATTGGGTTTTAAATCTTTTACGTTTTGACTTATTCCTTCTTTCTACAACGTCGTTAGATTTCTTGTTTTGCCTAATATTATCACCCCTGATAAACAGAACCCAAATCGTGATTTCAGTTTTCGTCACACAAGTTGTGAATCAGATTTGATTAATTATCTTTTAAATAATAAAGACAAAGGATAAAAAACATGATTATATCCTCTATGAATACATACGGCCTTTTTATGTGGCTTGTAAGCCAAGGCTTTCTAAAACCGGTGTCCTCGTTTTTTGACACAACTCTATAGTACATAAGTGGTTTAGAACATTTTAGTGAATAAACATTAGTAATATTTGCACTAATCAGAATAACTTCTTATATTACAAAAGTCAATACTAACCGTAACCACCGTGAGTAACTGCACTACCAATTAATAATGCTAAAACTATTCAGAATGATTCACTACATTATTAATTGCAATATCTGCACCAACCATAACAATTATCTAGATCACCAAAAGGATCAAAAAGCTACTCGGAACAGTACAATATTTTTCTATCAGCCATATTAATTTCACATTACCCAGCGCAGTTTGAACAATTACGCCTTATGTCACAACTCAAACATTTCACTATGATATGCCCAATAGTAATAACTGAAATAAATTATTCAGAACCGTTTACACTTACGACAATAACCGTATTAATATTATACTACCCAGTGAAATGTTCTATTATAGCCTATGTCACAGCTCAGAACTATTCACAATACTATGTCCAATAGCTGTTTAAACTAATTCTTGTCGATACCTACATGTTCTACAGCATTGATGCCAATAACTTAAATAATAATTCCTAACGAATCGCCAAAAGGTTGAGTTAGAAATGCGGTCCTATGTTCCACAGGGAATCAAGAGGCTCAAACAAAACTTCAGAGAGGGAATCCGCAAGTCTAGAAGCAAGCGCGGTGATGTGTGAGTAGTCCTTGCTCTGAGATTTGCTCACGAGAGTTTGTACAAGGGTCCTGTTCTAAGAAATGGTAAAAGTAGGTCTGGTTTGTTCCTTGTGTGGGCGGGGTTAGAACGGTAGAGGAGGCGGAAGGGGTTGGGGAGAGAGAGCGGAGGGGGAGGTACTGGCATTATTTGTTTAAGGAGAATTGGGAAAGTTAATTTAAATAGATAGGATGAGAGAATAGGAATGAGGTAGAGTGAGAGAGACAGAGATAGAGAGAGAGAGAGACAGAGAGAGAGACAGAGAGAGACAGAGAGAGAGATAGGTCGCGGATGGAATAGAAAATAGAAAGCAAGACAAAGTGTTAAACAGAGTGTGAAAAAAAAGAGAGAGAGAGAGAGAGAGAGAGAGAGAGAGAGAGAGACAGACAGACATACAGACAGACAGACAGACAGACAGACAGACAGAAAGCAAGAGATATGAGGCAAAAATGGTGGAAAAAGTAATGTTAGAAAAATGTAAAATCAGACTACACGACTGGGCATAAGAATGTGTATTTAAAAAAAAGGCTATTGATAAAACATAGGTACGAGTCGCTCTGGGTGCTCTCTCTCTCTCTCTCTCTCTCTCTCTCTCTCTCTCTCTCTCTCTCTCTCTCTCTCTCTCTCTCTCTCTCTTTCTCTCTCTCTCTCTCTCTCTCTCTCTCTCTCTCTCTCTCTTTCTCTCTCTCTCTTATATATCTCTACCTGCAGCCTTTTTCACGCCTTCACAAACGTCTGAGATGCATCTAAAACATTTTTGAAAAGCGATAAAAATGTAAAATCTTAGCTTGCAACAAAAAATTAGAAAATGAAATGGTTTTTTTACCGACGTAATTTAAAATGCATCAAAATGAAACATAAAGTAGAACCTTAGATCAAATATGAAAATATTTTTGCAAACTGAAACAAAACAGAGCGCTATGGTGGCTCAGCTAATAGCCACCTGAGCTTTTAATTTAGAGCGTCCGGGTTCGATCCTCAGCTAGAAAAGCTATACAATGCTTTAGCTGCACTTAGATTGTTAGGTGTGAGTTGTTGTTTTTTTTTACTTCAACATTAGTGGGAAGGCTTTGTCGTAGACGGGTTATAAGAGGTACGTCTGACAATTTTATGTGTTATCACACACGAGACAGGGCGGAGTTGCTAGGATTACCGGCCGATTCGGTCACATTATACTGACACCGAACCAAACAGTGCGGGATTGCGGCGTTGATTTCATAAAGTGGGTTTTTGTTACAAGCCAATTGGTTGAATATAATTATTCACAATGACCCAGACACACTATCTTGTTAACATTAACGAATTATTGAATACTACAAATCATTTGAAGGAACGTGAGAGATTAACTTTATTATTAAACATATCTGAGGGATAAAAATATACACGTTTAGATATAAATCAGTCGTTGACAAGATATCTAAATATGTAATGCATTTAAACAACAGCGTAATAGCAGCGTCCACTGCGGCAAGATGCTACAACACGGGCATAAAACGTAAGAAGAAAAAGTATAAAAATGTTTCTCTCAACAAAATTCCATAAACCAGCCCTCTATCGCATCAGCTATGTTATACACAAGACACATAATCTAGAACTCTCTAGGCCTTCTATCTCACTCGAGAACATCCAAGAACAATCCAGGCTCTAGTTCGCATAGTCATTAACATTAATCACCCCCTCTCTTCAATGCTTCATAAAACTTCAAGTTATTTCTAGCACCCTCTGGGCTCCAAGCCCGCTCTCATTAAACAGCTGATTTCGTGAAAACTACTCACGCGTAAGAATGCCTGCATAGCAGCATAGACAATGAATGACAAAGCGGAAGAAAAACCGGTCTCAGTGGGCTGGGCCCTTGACAAGTTTTCATGTCTATGGTTTACTGAGTTCATATGCAAAGACTGCCAAAGACAGGGGTGGACTTTGTTAGACCGTGCAGAGAAAATAGAATGCGAGAGAGTAATAGAAATAGAAAGGGAGAGATAGATAGATAGATAGATAGATAGATAGATAGATAGATAGATAGATAGATAGATAGATAGATAGATAGATAGATGATTGGATAGAGAGAGACATTAATCAATACAGAGAAAAAGAGAGAGAGAGAGAAGAAGAGGGAGGAAATTGTGATAGAAATCGAAAAAGACGGGAAAAACCGAGGGAGAAGGATAAAGACTGATAGGCCTATACGGACATATTGCGAAAGAGAGAGAGAGAAGAGAGAAAGAGAAAGAAAGAGTGAAAGAGTGAGAGTATGAACTAAAGGGAGTGAAAAAAGATATATATATATGTCTGTATCTATGTGTTATATATCTAAGAGAGTTAGAGAAGAGAGAGAGGCAGAGAGAGAGAGAGAGAGAGAGAGAGAGAGAGAGAGAGAGAGAGAGAGAGAGAGAGAGAGAGAGAATGAGAGGGGGAAAAGAAACAGATTTTTGTCCTTTTGTAAGGTGTGTTTTTCCATTTTGTATTTTATTTCAAAAGTTGCTTTCCCTCTATTCAAAAAGATCAACGGGTCTGGATCTGTCCTCATTTAGATGGACGCCCTGTACTAACGCTGAAAGGGTTGGCTCAGTGTGTTTAAGCTGTTGTAAAGTTTTCAGTTCTACGCCACACACGGTTAGTATTCTGTATGTAAAGACGGCCTTAGACAGAGGTTGGATGTGGATTGTCGGTTTGTTGAGAAAAAATGAAGTGAAAGAGAGAGGAGGAGAGGAAGATGGGTAGATAGATAGATAGATAGAATTAAGTTTGGTTCATTGAGAGAGAGAGAGAGAGAGAGAGAGAGAGAGTGAAAGAAACAGAGATAGAGACTAAGAGAGGAAGACAGAGGGCATGGAGGGCGAGGAAAAAGACAACAATGGAGAGAGAGAAAGAGAGATATATAAAGAGAGTTGGGAATAGAGATAGAGAGAGAGACGGATAGAGAGAGAGAGAGAGAGAGAAAGAGAGAGATAAATGAGTTGGTAAAGGTGACTTTAAAAATAGAGATAGAAAAGAAAGAGAGACAAAGAGAAAAGAGATAGAGAGAGAGAGAGAGAGCGAGAGATAGATACAGGCATACAGACAGACAGACAGACAGACAGACAGACATGCAGAGTTCTTTTTTTTTGTCCAAAACACTATGCACTTTCTTGGAGCTTTGTCCCAGAAGTTAACGCGTAATCTGTTGAATTTCTTCCTGTATAAAATAATGTTAGAAGAAATGAGCTCTATGTTGGCTGTTTCAGTAGGGCATTTTGGATTGTCGTGGTCTGTTTGTACAATGAAGCCTTAGGTTTTAAAATTTTTCTAACTTGGATACATTTTAATACGATATAAAATAATATGGCAACGTGTTTCCATAACGTTTTAGACAGTTTGGGGTTCGCCTACCGAGTGACAGAATGGGGCTACAAGGACTTCCATCTTAGACGTTCGCATCAGATGATTCTCTTTCTCTTATTTTCTCTCTCTGTGTCTCTCTCTCTCTCCTTGAGGTCTCTCCGTCTGTGTTTGTCTGCCTGTCTTTCTTTCATCCACTCTCTCTCTTTCTCTCTCTTTCTCTCTCTCTCTCTCTCTCTCTCTCTCTCTCTCTCTCTCTCTCTCTCTCTATCTCTCTCTCCCTCTCTCTCCTCTTTCTGTGTTGTTGTTTTTTTAACAACGCAGCCCTATAAAAGCCCTATAAATAGCATAACTGTTTATCATTCACCCGTTTCATACGTGATTTTTTCCTCCTCTGCACTGCAGTAATGACCCAAAAATCCAAAGATGATTTTCGCTACACGACAGAATATCTGATGTCAGTAAACAGTTCCGATGGGAGTTGAATTACACCTGTTTCTTATCCCTTCCTTGTTTTGCAGGATTAATTTTAGATTCGTTTGTTTTTGTTTGTTTTTAAGATTAATAGACGCATTGCCTTAATGGATCGCCTTTTATTTCTATCTAACCCTCCTCCTCAACTAGCCAACAAACTCTCATCAGCTTAGAATACGTTGTCAAAGCAAGGATCAAACAGTCAAAGTCACGATAACAATAATTACACAGCTAAAGACTTCAGTTAAAATAGAGTCTAATCAATAGTACAGAAACCATATTTTTATTTACTTGTGGAGTCGGTGTCAGTATAATGTGAGGGTTTAAGACAGCCGTCCTGGTATCGCCACTTAGTTCCTGTTTTGAGTTGGGTTGAGTTGGTTTTAACGTCCAACGTCAGTACCATAAAGGCTATATGTGGACAGGCCCTAAGAGTTTGTGTGTGTGGCACTACTTATAATTGTCAGACGTTAGTTTCCGTTCTGTCCGCGATATAGTTCGTGGCGATGACGCAAAGAAAACAACCAACTAACCAATCTTCTGGATTACTGAGGAACAATAAACATCGAGCCTTTGTAATGTGTTAAAATCTACATCTGAACAATGTGAATTAAACAGGATTAACCTGACAAGTCGGATTTAGAACTATCTCTTTAATCTTATTTCTTGGGTCATTTGAAGCGTCAGGTACTCTTTAGGAGGTTGAAAAAAGTACTGTATGTTTTTTAGGACCAGAGTTATTTCTTTACATTTAAAAATGTAAAAGGTCAATAGAGAGTAGTTTTTCTATACTTAAAGGACTATACATGGATGAAGTGAAAAGGGGAGCCAGGGTGAGAAGGAAGAGGATGGTGGGAAAGTGATAATAATAATAATAATAATACATGGCTTTTATTTAGCGCAACACCCAAGACAATGCCTGGCTCAGTGCGTTTTACAAAGTGTTTAAAATGACAATGAACGTACATTTAATATATAAATATCATTATCGTAGTGATTAAAAATACAGATAATAAAGAACTTTCATTTTATATATAAATATCATTATCGTAGTGATTAAAAATACAGATAATAAAGATCATCATTAAAAATAACGAACAGTAATTAAGTCTTAGCAACTATTCTTTAAAATTACAGAGAGTAAAAATATCAAATATGTATACACAAACTAGTGCCTAAGACACAATCATTGTAGATATAAGAGCCAAATCATACCTTAAATGGAAATTATGCATTAAAAAGATGTGTTTTTAGTTGCTTTTTAAATGTGTCAATGGATCCCGCCTCACGCAATCCTTGTGGTAAAGCATTCCACACTCTTGGGGCACAGTATCCGAATGATTTTTCGCCCACTGTCTTGAGGCGCATTCTTGGTACGACAAGAGCAGTGGGGTCAGTTGCTGATCTTAACTGTCTTTTTGGGAATATGCTTTACTAAGTTTTGGAGGTATTGTGGGGCGGTTCCATGGACACACTTATAGCATATAGTGGCTGCTTTATATTGCAATCTCCTCTCAACTGGAAGCCAATGCAAAGATCTCAAAAGAGGCGACGCATGATCGCGTTTTCTTTTCTTAAGAATCAAACTCACAGACTTACCTCCACCCACTCCGTAGAGCCAACAAGCGCGTACTCCTCGGCGCCCCACGAACAGAACATGATGGTCCTACGCGGCTTCCACTCTCCTGCCGAGAAAAACTCCATGGTTTTCATTCAGGCCTGAACTGATCCCGATTAGTTGAATATCATTAGGTTGAAATATCAATATTCTGATTGGTCATTTTTTTTGTTCTTATACTATGATGTGAATAACATCAATTTGGTGATTGGTCAAACTTCTAATTTCTCTTTTATTTTTATACTAATACTTGAATGGCCACATTTTTCAGTCTTCTTACTTTTATATCCAGCAAGAAATGCTAATGGAAAGTGTAAACCTGAGTGATTTGCATTGTGCTGTATCCTTACAGTCTATACATGTACATTGTGAATACCCAACATTTGTAAACCGCCCACAGGGCTATAGAGCTGAGTATCACCACCGCACCTGACTGCACCAGCTCGCCCATCACCCGGGCGATCTCCAACATGGCGGCAGTTCCGGTGGACGGGTCCAGGGCTCCGTATATCCACGCATCTCTGTGGTTGCCTAGCAACACGTAGCGGTCTGGAGATATGATGATGGTGGTGATAATAATAATAATAATAATAATAATAGTAATAATAATAATAGTAGTTTTTCTATACTTAAAGGACTATATTATGTCGACATCTGTGCCAGCGACTTGTGCTTGATCCATCCTGGTTGCCTTGCATAAAAATATAATTATAGTTTCCAATAAACCGAATATAAAGATGGTACTTTTTAAAGCACATGAAAGTAGTAAGTGCAATGCTGTGGTAACTTACAAAGCGTCGTAATAATATGAGAATAAAAAGGCCTACGATGAGTCCTAAGCTACTGAGAAGTTGCACTTATGGCCAAACGTAACACTAAAAAAATGTATCCTTTTGCCGCCTTCTATGTTTGTTGATACACCATTGTAAGAGTATTCCAACTACATCGTGTATTTTAAACAAAAACATATTGTGCTTGCCTAAAACTGAACTGTGGCTACGCATTATTTTGAATCGTTTTAAATTACATGAGGATATTCGTGGTCTTTCCTTAGCTCACCTTTTACTATTCCTGAGAGATATTAGGTCTGAGTCGTTAAACCGAGGTTTTATCTAAAATATCTTAAGCTATTGTCTTTCATTTTGGTCTTGTGCTGATATTTCTTCCATCTTTGTATGAGAGAATAACGTCTTCGAGAAAATCGAAAAAGTGTCATGAGCGAGTTGTCGAAGTTTGGATTTTTTTAGTTATGAGAGGTCTTATTAGAGATTCAACTTCGATTACTTTATGGCACTTTTGTTGTGTTTTCTTTTCTTAGAGATTCAACTTTGATTCCTATATTAGATTTTCATTGGGTTGTTTTAGTAATAAAGTCTTCTTAGAGAATCAATTTCGATTCTGTTATTAGATTTTTATTGTGTTTTCTAAGTAATAAAAAGTCTTCTTAGAGATTTACCTTTGATCCTTTTGATTTGTATTGTGTGTTTTTTTGGTAATAAAAAGTGTTCTTCGAGATTCAACTTTGAATCCGTGATGGCATTTTATTGGGTTTTTTGTTAGTAATAAAAAGGCTTGATAAAGATTCATCTTTGATTCCTTCACGGCATTTTTTATTGGGATTTTCCTTATTTCAACTTTGATTCCTTTATTGGATTTAGATTGGGTTTTTCTTTGTAATAAAACGTCTTCTCAAAGATTCAATTTTGGTTCCTGTATTGGATTTTTGCTGATTTTTTCTTAATAGGAGATCTTATTAGGTATGTAACTTTGATTCCTTTATGGGATTAACTAAAAGAACTACAGATTTGTTTGGATTGCACTTTAGACTTTTTCTGTAATCTGAAAACTGTATCAGACACACAATTTCTAACTCAGACTCCCTGTCTTCGTTTTCCTCTCTCTCTCTCTCACTCGCTCTCTCTCTCTATCTATATATCTCTCTCTATCTCTCTATTTCTCTATATAATTATGTACCTATCTCTTTGGCTTTCTCTTTGCTTCTCACTCGCTTTCTGTCTCTTTTTATTATTCTCTCCTTCTCTCCATATCTCTCTTTCTCTCTCTCCATCTCGCTCTTTTCCCTCTCTCCACCTCTCTCTCTTTCTCTCTCTCTCGCTCTCTCCCTCCATATCTTTCTTTCTCTCTCACTCTCGCTCCAATTATCCCTACCTTCTGGCCCTGCTATGTCCACTCAGTGGTCAATTGAGGATACAATTAGTCTAGGGCTACGGCTCAGTTTCGAAAATGTACTCTATTTATTGTACTGCCGTCCTCTACTGGTTGGTTCGGTGTCAGAATAATGTGACCAGCGGAGACATGAGTCCAGGTCTCCCCGCACTGTCTCGTGAGTGGCAGCACATTCAACTGTCAGACGTCAGTCTTAGAACCCGTTCACAATATTGCCTATAATAGTGCTGACGTCGTACGTGAAGCAACAAAGTCAAACTGCGTCGTTGTACTTACGACCCTAGTGAGAGACTAGGCACAGACTAAGCAACGTCTGGTCGGTGCGCACTTTGGTTTAGGCGCGTTTCATAGAAGCTGGCTTTTGAACTTAGGAGCACACCTAACTTGACTGGAGACTAGACAAGAACTAGAGAGAAACTAAGCAAGATCGGCGCACACATACGTTTAGATGCGCTTTGCAGAACTGGGACAATATCTTTCTTTATCAAGTAGGCCTAACGATATAATTCATTTTACAGCTATGGTAACATGCTGTTGTTGTTGTTCTTGTTGTTGTGGGGTTGGTTTAACGTCCAACAGCAGCACTATATAGGGTATTTTGTCGACGGGCCCCAAGACGCACGTCTGACAATTTTATGTGTTGCCACACACGAGACAGGGTGGGGATACCATGACTCCTGTCTCAGCCAGTAACATATGGTAACATGCAATTTTTATTGAACTTGGTAATTTTAATATATTCTCACTATCATCGCATGTATCTTTAGATCGAATTATGCATAACAGTGACTTTATTTAATTAGTATTCTAAATTCACCGTATAGAACTATATAAGTATGTAAATATTTTACATACACTTTCAAAAATTAGTTTGTGTCGCATGTAATTGTTTTTGTTTAAATAAACCGCGTGCTAGTGTGTGCGTGAAAGAGAGAGAGAGAGAGAGAGAGAGAGAGAGAGAGAGAGAGTGAGTGAG
>RQTK01000349.1:307960-339642 GCA_003991915.1 Elysia chlorotica | reverse complement strand
TAGTAGTTGTTGTTGTTGTTTTTGTAGCTGTAGTAGTAGACGTTTATAGCGGATCCGTGTTTTTTTAGTGTAATGTTTGTTCTGTTTGTGCTACGTATTCTTGCTTACATTTTCAGCATGTGATAGGATGTATATCAACATGACTTGATTTGGATAAGAGATTGTAGTTGATATTGTACGCTCTCCCATTGGTTAAAGATTTTAAGATAATGTGATGGTTGAATTGGAGTATTGGCAGATCATATATTAGTTCGTGTTGCAAGGTCTGCTGCCTGTGTTTGTATTAACTCTGGACACCCTGGAGTCTACCAGTGTGTCTTTAACATCTATTGGTGTATTCGGTATACTGGCAGTGTGGTACATGTGGCATAACTAGTGCATATCCATGACGTGTGAAGAACAGAGAAAAATCTTTTTCAGACAGGCGAGTAAGAGACGATTTTTTTCTGTTGCCGTAGGAATATAAGTAGCAATTTTCGAGGCAGTGACAACAGAAGTGTAATCACACTGGATCTAACTACTATTCCATTGGACTTTTTTTTCTGCAGACAAAATGACCAGCCGTGTGAGTGTCTGGTATATGGGCGCGCTGTGTGTGTTGCTGATGCTGACTTCAGTGGACCAAAGCGAAGCTCGACCATCTCAGACTAACCAGAAGGCCCCGTCACCGCACTGTATGCGCATGTGCAAAGACCGGTGCTTCCAACTGGTCAGTCAAATTTCTAGGTCAAATAAGTTTAAAGTAGTAAGTTGAATCAGAGAGTGTGAAAAAGTGAGATATTTCACTGGGTGGGTTTTGCGCATGTGGGTTAGTATAATTAAGGCAGTTTCTTCCTTTTTTAATCACTAGTACAGACTGTGTCTGGAAATTAATTAACCGCCTTAATTTCAATAACGAAATACATGTAGAGTGAGCTGGCGTAACTCTAGCTCCCCCTATCAAAAGCCCCTTCTGTGAAACGTCTTACAAAATCTATAGTCTCTGGTTGAATGACTTAGTATTGTTTTTTTCACCTTTACCAATGTTTACCCCAACGTCTTAGATACAACAGTTATTGCTAATTTGTTACTGCAATCACAGTCTTTGGAAATTATATTTTTCTCACACGACTTTTTCGAGAGTTTACTCTGCTATAAATACGTTTGTGTCGAACTGTAAATGTGAAGCTTAAAATATATCATTGTCCTAAAAAAAAAATCGGAAAACCGACGAAATTCCAAGAATCGTTTTATTTCTTTTAAAGTTTAAAAGTACGCACGCTAACTTTTGTGTATATTTTCCGTATTATTCTTTTTTCTTTGATGAAGAATCGTTTATCTTAACGTCAGGTCCACTCGAGCGATTTTTTTAAAGTTGCTATATTTTTTTTACAAGCACTACTTTTCCTTTAAACATGTAATGATGTTATTTTTTTTACTTTTTTTTGCCAAGTCTTGCCATAATTATGTACTACTATTTTTCAATTCTTGCGAACAATATGGCTTCAGATTCACACAAGGCATTCTCTATACTAGTTGCTATATTTTACAAGAGCGCTACTTATCCTATACAACAATTCTTCATACCAGTCCTTTCTTTTAATTATAATATCGACCAAACTTACCACAAGTACGTATTAACCTTTTGCGTTTCTGACGAAGAGCATTACACCTTATTTTTCACGTTAATATGAAGGATAGCATTCTTTTTATTTTATTTTTTATTTTTTTACGAAACACCATTTTCTCTATATAAGTATGTTCCATTCAATACTTTTCTTTCTACCACCGCCCCCCCCCCCTTTCTTCTCACACCTCCAGACCTACAACTGCTGGCTGGGCACCTGTGTCCTGTGCTTCTTCAGCTGCCCCGAGTCCTGCCTGCCCACACACCAGGAAGGTCCTGCACACCCGATGCAAGCTCAGACCTTCCAGGATTTCTTCCCGCAGTCCGGACCTGAACAAAACAAATAGCATGATCTAAACAAAGACTTTAGTGGTCTGATCCCCAAGTAAAAAATAACATGAAATAACCAAATTTTATACGTTTGTGTGCATCACTCAAGACTAGACAAACAAAAATTAAAGGTATTTACAATTTGCTTGCTCTTTGTAGGAGGATTTCTCTCCCGCTTGAAACTTCTACTAGATCCCTGGGGGGAATATATATGGCCACATGCCCAAGAAACAAACTCTATCACAGAGACAGAGACAGAGACAGAGGCAGAGGCAGAGGCAGAGGCAGAGACAGAGGCAGAGGCAGAGGCAGAGGCAGAGACAGAGGCAGAGGCAGAGACAGAGACAGAGACAGAGACAGAGACAGAGACAGAGACAGAGACAGAGGCAGAGACAGAGACAGATGTAGAGGCAGAGGCAGAGACAGCTTCTGATGTGGGAGAAGACGAAGATGTGCTGCCAACTGACGAGGGAGGAGAGGAAGAGGACCCAGAGGAAGGTGCCACTGATGTCACGCAGACTCAAACACTAGAGGAGACTGCAGCGGCTTCGAAAGAGGAAGCTAGAACTAGAGAACAGGAAAGGAAGAGGGAGGCTCAAGAGAAGAGGCAAAAAGCTATAGAGGCTAAAAAGAAGAGGCAGGAAGAGGGTGCAAGAAAGGAGGAGGAAGCGAAAAAAAGAAGAGAGGAGTCCAGGCTGAGAAAAGCTGAAGCAATGAAGAAGGCGAAAGAGAAGAAAGAGGCGAGGCAGAGGGAGATCGCACAGAAGAATGAAGAGCGGGCACAGAGGAGGCAGGAAGCGATAGAGCGGAAGGAAGCAGCCAAGGCCAGAGCTGCCGCCAAAAAGAAAGCGCGGGAAGAAGCCCGGAAGCGGAAGTTAGAACGTCAAAATCGAGGCGGCTAATTTTTTGTTTCTGTACTGGAAATTTCAGAAGAATTGCACATTTACTTCTACATATTGTATATTGTATACCTGTTTACATAATACGAATCAATGTAAATAAGGAAATTTCAGAAGAATTGCACATTTACTTCTACAAATTGTATATTTTTGTTTCTGTACTGGAAATTTCAGAAGAATTGCACATTTACTTCTACATATTGTATATTGTATATCAGTTGTATATAACTGTTCACAAAATACGAATCAATGTAAATACAGGACACTTTAAAGAGGAAGAACGATACAAATAAAATGACATGCCAAACAAGTGCATCAACTTCTGTTTCTGCCACAGAGAGGCGTCCATTTGTATAGGAGAGAGAGAGAGAGAGAGAGAGAGAGAGAGAGAGACAGAGAGAGAGACAGAGAGAGAGAGACAGAGAGAGAGAGAGAGAAAGAGAGAGAGAGAAAGAGAGAGAGAGAGAGAGACAGAGAGAGAGACAGAGAGAGAGAGAGAGAGAGAAAGAGAGAGAGAGAGACAGAGACAGAGAGACAGAGACAGACAGAGACATAGATTAAAGAGAAAGAGATTGTGTGTGCTAGCGTTGTCTATATATATATCCACGATTAAAGATCACCCAGTATCAAATCTAGCAGTTGATCTTTAATCTGGCTTCGCTTACTTAGATAAACCGTTTTTTACGTTTTCTTCTTCCATTGAAATTCGAATCAGCTGAACACTCTTCAAGTGAAAGCAGATATCAACCGCAAGCAGTTATATCCCTTGTTCATTTTCTGTATCTTCAATAGCTTCATAACAAGGTCGAAATTAATTCTGATGTAAACATTAATCTGGAAGAGTTTGCCTTCTTTAAAAAAAATTGCAACAACAACGACAACAACAACAACAATAACAACAACAGCAATAACAACAACAACAAGAACAACAACAATAATAATAATAATAATAATAATAATAACAACAACAACAACAACAACAACAACAACAACAACAAAATCCATGTCCCGGTGGCTGCTTTAAAATCACATTGACGTCTCCTAAACTCGAGGCCAAGTCAGTAACTTGTTCAAAGTGAACATATAGTCGAATACTATTGAGTTGTTGTTGAGTTGGTTTAACCTCCAACATCAGCACTATATAGGCTATATTATCGACGGGGCCCAAGACTGACTTCTGACAATTTTATGTGCTGCCACACACGAGACAGGGTCGGGATACCAAGACTCCTGTCTCAGCCGGTCACATTAAACTGACACCGACCCAACCAGTAGGGAGCGAAATCGCCAGGACCGAATACTTTTGAGAGTAACACTGATCTTTTAGGCACAAAGTATGTCCGACCAGATGGGTAACATCCTGCTCCGGAGTCCTTACGCTGTACAGGATTTATTAATTGAGACCCAGGGCACATTAAACTAGTTGGTTTGTTCACTGGCTCGGACCATAAAATGTAGTACATTGTATATGTATAATGTGACCAGCTGAGACAAAAGTCCTGGTATTTCCGTTCTGTGACTGTGTTGCGGCACTTAAATTCATCAGACTCGGAACATGTGCGGTATGTAGCCTAGTTTCTGACGTTGGATGTTTAAAAACCAACAAATAAAAACACTATGAACAAGAATCGTCCAGCTGCGGTGTAACCTGTACTTTAGAGGATCTGTAGAGATCCTCCTTAATGTTAGGTATATAATTATGACAAATCAGTCAATAATTCAGCCACAAAATTTTGTTTTCTAGATTAAAGATGCCGCATTGGAATATGATCACGTTGAGTGACTCACCAAAAAATAATTTTGTAATAACCGCATCTTTTTTCACTGTGGTTATTTTGATCTTGATTTTCCACCCTTAATTCGTTAATAATCATTGCAAATCAACATAATTATACAAAATATTTCATAATTGCTGGTCATATTTTGAATTCTTCGGTTAATGATGTTTTTAGCGTTACCTTGTTCCGTATTGATATCACATATATTTAACAACAAGATCACTGACACAATTATTATGACAAGGGTCTGATTTGTCAACGGATCTACGTTCGATACCATAATATTATTGTGTCTGACTTCATTCAATTAACATTTCAATTTTTATTAATACGGTAGTACCACTGTTCTTCTCGAGCTGGCTTCATTTGATACAGAATTCAGTTTCAATAATTGCGATTTTAACCACACCGTCCTTTCTGACTTTATTTGATTGCGAGTGCAGTTTTCATATCAGAATAATTAATTTGGATAGTCATAGCATGCGACAAGCAGTTTGTTAAGTGCTATTGGATACACGACAGATGGCAGTATTATAATAGAAAAAATTAATACGCCAAGAGTAGTTAGAAAGTATAAACTCTAATTACTATTATGGTGGCGCATCAAAAAAGGAATTCGGTGCGCCTTGTTCTAGTATTTGGAGGAAACAGAAAACGATTAAGTGCAAAAACGGGTAAAACCGATATTCTGCAAAAGTACAGTATGGCTCTTCTGCTTGTCTAATAATTATGTCTGAAATCAATGAAGAAAGTACAATAACTTTATTTGCGAAATCTAGTTCCCTATGGGACAGTGGCTCAAGTTGGGTTGGAGAGTTGGAAGAAAAACCTCAGTTAAATATCGGTGAGCGCCAAGGTCAAGGAAAGAGTCAGCTAAACCTATGTGGCGCCGAGGGCTCGTTAATTTGTTATTGCTTAGCTTCCATCGTCAGCACTTTTATAGGCTATAATTATTGTTTACAGGTCCATAGACCGAAAAGTTTGCGCGCTGCCTCTCTCTCTCTCTCTCTCTCTCTCTCTCTCTCTCTCTCTCTCTCTCTCTCTCTCTCTCTATCTTTTCCCTTAATAGTTTTGGTAGATTAAGCTGTATTCGAAACTGTTGATCTAGGTCTAGCAACAAGTTTATGAAAGAAATAAGAGGCGCTCAGTCTCCATTAGGTTTATTGAAAATGAAACAACAATTTTTTAATCTTTTATGTAAAGAATAACATTAAAGGAGAAATTAATTAAATTTTTAAAAAAAGGTATTAGCTTGAAAAATATATTTTTTCATTGCTTTAGACGAATTATTTTTGAAAATCAAATCCAGCATTGTCCGACTAAATTTGCCAAGCTGCAGGAGGAAAATGCCTCCTCACCCTTCCCAATTTAATGATGAAAGGCAACTTTGAAAACATAGTTGGGCTGCAATTCAAAAACACCTATAAGTTTTGAATAACATTGTTTGAAACTAGAACTGACTTTGATATCAATCATCTATCGATGTGCAGCGGGGTGCACATTACATTTCCATCAATATGGTATGTGTGTGTGTGAGGGAGTGTGCATGTTAATTTCTGTGCTATAAACATAGATCATGTTTAAGAAAATAAGTCAACTTATTTTAATTTACATAATGAGGTGAAACAAGAGACGAGCTAATTTATGTGATAAAAGGAGCGCGGGTCGAGGGTGGGGGGGGGGCGTCTCTAGTTCTAGTGCACTGACATTTGACAAATTTATTTGGAAGAATTCATGACATCACAATGTGACCAGTTGTGACAAAAGTCCTGGTATGTCCACTCTGTCTCTGGGCAGCAGCACCTAAAAGCGCCAGAACTTAGTCGTGGAACCCATCCACGACAGAACATAGAGGCGGACGTTAGGCATTAATTTACCAAAATCAAAAATGATTATTTTGTTTGGTCATGTTTGGGGAAATCATTTTTTTGGCTAAAAAAGTTGAAAAGGTATTGATTATTCATCTTATGTATACTATTATAAGAGCATTACAAAAATGCTCGACCGCGACACTAGTTTAGTAAACGAGGGCAGTGACCCAGAGGGTAGAACGTGGGACTTACAATCGGAAGTTTATGGGTTCGATCCGCACGCAAGCCACTGCGTTGTTCCTCTACTGGCTAAGTCGGTGCCATTATAATGTGACCAGCAAATTCCTAGGTGACCTCTTTAGGTCTACGTCGCTGTGTAGGGTATTATTTTCAAGAGATCTACGAAAAATTGGCGAAGAGTAGAATGCACAAAAATGACGTAGCGTATGTCTCGTCATAAGCCTTCTTATTTTTATTTTGTTATGACGAAACGTAAGCTACGTCTTGTTTGTGCATTCTACCCTAGAAGAGAGCTCGCTGCCATACATCAAAGATAACTAGGTCAAATTAATTAATATATCTGTTTACAAAATGACACAATCGTATTGGCATAGCTACTCTATGCACATAGTTATATATTACTTTTATTTTATATTATACACTCACCATTACAACTTTGTTTTATATAAAGAAATGTAAATACTGTGTCCTCTTTTTATAATGTTTACTTTAATCTTTAGTAAGACATTACCAGTTAGTATATTATTTTACATGTATAAAATGTTTATGTTTGTGTCTGCCTGTGAGGCAATGGAATCAACTCTAACGTTGGGATAAATAAAACGTGTTCGTATCTTATATTATTAATTTTATTCTGTACTCTGTATTCTGTATCTGGTTCTGATTAAAATTTTTAAAAAAAACACAAATACAAAATAAAAAAATAAAAATAAAAATAATAGCCAAAACCTTCATCATTATGCAAAATGATATAAATGTAGTGATTTAAAAAAATATATTATCTAATTATGAAATACAACTCTTAATTGCCATACAGAGCTTCTAGCTTTGTGACCATGCAACCATGGAAAAACAGTTAATTATTATTGATTAGTTCTAATGCATTTACGCAATTCCTTTTTTTCCCCATTGGATTGATATCTAAACATTGAGGGCCAAATTATTCATAAACAGAAACATTCGATATTGTTTGATTCCCTAGATTTATAAAAATTATTTTCCTTTTTTTTTATGATATTGTCATCAAATTTCCTCATTTTCCTTTAATTTTTGTAATTCAATGTTTAAAATATAACGATTTAAAGCAGGTCTGGTGTAGAAAAGCGTCTCTGGACTCTTTTCTATTTAGAGAGGTAAAGTCTTCTATTTTTGGAAGTAATTTCGACAAATATTTTGCCTTATGTTTTTTTATAATTCGTTTTTTTACCTTTTTATGGCAACAAAAGCACGATATTCATGCAATTTGGCGATTTTAATTTCTCTTTCTGGTTTTAAAAATCCCTAAAAGCAACACAAGAAAGAGCAATAAAAACAGTAATTTTATAATTCAGAAAAGCGACAAAACAAAACCAATAGATTTCTGGAAATTAAAATGTGTTAGTTTTGTGTTGGTTTTAAACGTTTTGAAATGTTACAAAATTGTAACAGCTTTGACCAAATAAAAAAAATGTTGTAACCGATAACTGAAATTTCGTTCATGAAATAATATACTTTTGTCATCACTGACAATTTGAATGCAACTGAGCGAGATTTATTCAAAAGGGCAAGTATCACATGAAGTAATGTGTTCGCATCAACAGCAAACCGATTTTTTTCCGATTGTATACTACAGTTTCAATTACATCGAAAATGAAGCGGTGTAAGTTAAAACTTGTAATACAACAAATGTGGCATGAGCTTGGGATCGCGCTAAAAATTAATTTAAAAAAAAACACGAAACAACAGCAAAAAAATGAACAACCCAGCAAAACAAAAGCAAAAAAAAAAACAACAACAACCAAAAAACCAACAAAACAAAGAAAAGAAAACAAAACAACAACTTAAAATTTGGTCGCACTGAGTGAGTTGAGTTGACTTCAGCACTATCATCAGCACTATATAGACTATATAGTGGACGTGCCACAAGACTGGCGTCTGACAATGTTATGTACTGCCACACACGGGACAGGGCGGGGATACTAGGACTCATGTCTCAGTCGGTCAAATTAAACTGACACCGACTCAACCAGTAGGGTGGTAATCGCCAGGGCTCGAATCTGGACCTTTTTGCGTCGGAAGCCGATGTTCTACCCCGGGGCCACATGGCCCCCCGTCACACTGAGTGAAGCTCTTGCAGAACTTAATAGCTCGTGGGATATTCTCGCACGGCGACGGGACCTCACAGAGGTAGGTCTGGGACTGTCTGATCACATAATACTGGGAGCGACTCAACCAGTCACGAGGGCCAACATGTTCTCGTGGTAGAGCGTTGGTCTTCCGATCGGGAGGTCGCCAGTTCGAAATCAGTGATATTTCAAAAAAAATTACTGTCCCATTTCGTTCTGTACTAGTTGGGTCTGTGTCAAGATAATGCCACCGGCTGAAACAGAATTCCTGGTCTTCCCGCACTATCTTGTGTCGTGCAAACATAAAAATGTAAGAGCGCTAGTTTTGGTGCCCGTCCACAATATAGCCTATACCATGTTGGTGTTGAACGTAAAGCATAAAACTCAACATACAGACTTTTACAGTGACAGAAAGACGGCGATGGCTAAGTGAGGATCGATCTCACACTCTTAAACTCTAAAGACACACACTTTGTCCTCGGACCACCTCAACCCCCATATAACAAAACAAACACAGTAACAATGCTCAATGACTAATTTTGTTTCTCAAATCAAACAAGTAAACATAAATGGATCGGGTTACATTGTTGATTTAATAATACAGAATACAGAAGGCAACACAAACAATACATAAAACAGAATAAAACGCACATAATGTAGAATGCAGAATACAAAATTTAATAAAGATAATTAAAAAAAAGAATACACAATACACAATACGAATTACTGAATATAGGAAGCACAATACATAGTTTGATGTAAATAATTTAAAAAGTACAGAATACAATGCAAGGAATACATATTAAGGATAATTCAGAATTCAAAAATATGTTTTCATCCCTCAAAGTAAAATTAGAAATACACTGTCTTCATGCAATAGAAGAATCTTAATGTTTACATCGATACCAAAAAATAATAGCAGAACATTGGCAAAACAAAGATAAAGAACATTATTCATAATGTATAAATCATAATACCACGATATGACAGTTCAAGTTACTAATAGCATGCATATGTGTAACAGCTTATATTTTGTAAACGTTATGAACACAAATACACTAAAATAGAGGTATAAATATAAATATAGTAACATGGTTAAATGTAATTTAAAATGGTATAAAAAAGGGTTTATGTATTTGTAAAATAAAATAATATTGCTTTCCTAATGAAAATATTTGTGTTTTTGTTTTCAGATAAATTGTATAGATCTCAGTGAAAAAGACTACCTCCCCCCCCCCCCCCCCCCCCAACCCCCGACACACACACACACACAAACACACATTTCTACACCAGAAACGAGCTTAAGTGTTACCCAACATGCCCTGACCAAGTTCACCAAGCGACGTGATACACGAGTAATCAAAATACCCAGAATGCACTGCATGACGTGTATCACTTACACCAATACAATCGCGCGACATAAAAACACAACTTGATCTGCTTGTCTCCCTTGAAAAGCAAATCTAATACACTTTTCACCCTGCGCAGGAGACATAATTGAAAATGTCCAATCTACAGTTAGTGCCCCTTTGGAATAAACAATAACAATAAAAAAACAAACAGCTGACTACTTAGACTAAAACAGATAAAGTAATTGGTGGCAATGATTTTTATTGTGTTATTATTTTTTCGTTTTATTACCAGGCTGCCAATCTCTACAGTTTTTATCATGATGATTCTTCCGTTCAGATCAATCCTTTTTATGCTATAATCTCTAATCTAATTTTACACCCCCCATCCCCTCCCGAAAAAACAAAACAAAATAACAACAACAAACAAATAAACAAAAGATACAGATAGAGCCCTTTTATAATCACATTTCGACTGGTTGAAAGTGAGCTAAAGAAATCAATACAACCATTACAAAAGTTAATTAATTGCTTGTAACTCTTACCATGTCCCGGTATGTAGATGTTATTACACGACGAGCTCGAGAGTCGACATATAAAAGTTGAGATTCTTAAAGGACGAGTGATGATTTACATGAAAATGTCACTTTCGTTTTACCTTTTTTGAGATGCTATCCGTATGGACAAGACGTACCACACACAGTAGTAAGATGAATATTAGAGCTTAATCCGGGTTTGTTGTAAACAATGATTAATAATATATAATGCTTTAGCAGGCGTTCAGTGTTTGTCCTATAAACGAATCCAAGCCATGTTTTTATTTCAATATAATTTTATAAAGTGTTCAATTTTCCCTTTTTTACTTGAGATAATGCGGTGTCTAAGAAAGCGATGGCAGGTTGTTCTGATATGAAGAAAATCGGTATTATATGGGAAAAGAGTATTAAAAACAAAACCCTCTCAAAATTTTGTTTCACCAAAAATTAAATGTAGAGAGCAAAATGATTACCGTGGAGTATTTTTCTAAATTTAAATTTGATTAATAGAGACCTTGATACCCCTTAGGCTTCTCTTGTTTTCATTTATCTAAACTGCAAGTCTCAAAGTTCTTTTAAGGTTAAAACAAAAAATACATATATATTATCAAGTCTTTTAGTCGAGTCATGTACGATAGTGAGCAATGAAAATGCACGAGAGAAAAAAAAGTTTAAAAAAAAGTATACGTTTTTATCATTTGTACTTTTTGTCACAGAAAATCTGACACCCGCAAACCAATTTTGCGAATGTCAATGAAAGTTGCTTGTGTAGGAACAGCATACCTTGCATGTATTCGAAAGTGTTATTGCTCATTACAGTAACTTTTTAATGTCACACGGTCTGCATAAAAATTCATTCAAAATGACTTTTTTTCTTTCAATTTTTACATGCGGCACTAACAAAGGATGCGTTTTTTTCTTCATTGTTTTCCTATATACTTGCCGTTTTAACCTTCAGCAATGGCGACGTCTTTCCTTTTATTTCTAAGGTTTAATTGTACTTAGCAACTGAAGAGTGGTTGCGCATCAATATTGTTTTTAAAGGTAGTTCCTTGCTATTAAAGTAAACTTGCTGGAAAAGAACTCTTATTCTGTACTTTTACTATAATGATCATCATCGTTAGCTTTCGAATTTTTACGATAGTTATGTGACAGAAAGTGTTATTGTGAAATCCCTTTAAGTTCAGCAAGCCCGAAACCCCTTCATAATTTTATTGGGTAAGTGCGAAATCTGTTCATATTGGGATTGTACAAAAACTGCCATATTAGGTATGTATGGCAGCCTTCATTATTAGGTTTGTAAAAAAACAAAAAACAAAAACAAAAAACACAACGCCATAATTATTGAGTATATTGGAAATGTTTTCATGTTGGGATATGCACGAAATCTTTTATCTTATCGTTAAAATGATTACCGTGGAGTATTTTTCTAAATTCATGTTTGATAAATAAGGACCTAAATATTCTGGTGGCTTCCCTTGTTTTCATTTGTCTAAACTACAAATCTAATAGTTTTAAACTCCTTTTAAAGTAAAAACAAAAAATATACATAAATATAAAGTCGCTGAAATAAGTTTTGAGCTGGAGTCATCCAAACATCGAAAAACTTGTCTGTATTGTCCTCTTTTCTTTTTCAAATAAAAAAAGATTACAATAATTACCTGATTCTAGAAAAGATATAGCGATACATTTTTCAATCGTATAAATTGCATTTGATGCTTTTTTACCCAATATGAATAGCTCCAAAACTAAAAATTCCGACTTGGACCAAATTCACTGTTGTTGCTGTATGCTATGAGCTAAGGTCAAATCATATACAAAAGTAGGAACTGAAGTGAGCATTGAAAATTTATGAGAAAAGCTAAGTTTATTTCTTTACCATTTATACTTTTTGTCGCAGAAAATGTGATACTGTCAACCTATTTTGCGAATGTTTACGAAAGTTGCATGTGTAGGCACAGCATACCTGCATCATAAGCTTTCACAATAACTTAATGAGTAACTGTTTTATTTCACACGATCTACATAAAACTAAGTCAAAATAACTGTCTTCCTCTCAATTTTTACCTGAGGCACATTACTAACAAAGGATAACATTTTTTTCTTGACTGTGCATATTTGCCGTTTTAACCTTCAGTAATAACGATCTCTTTCCTTTTATATCTAAGATTTAATTGTACTTAGCAACTGAAGTGTGCCCGCGCATCAATTGATTTTAAATGCTATTTAAGTAAACTTGCTGGAAAAGAGAGATAATTCTTTGCTTTAACTATACTATTCACTAGCGTCGCCTTCCGAATTCTCACTATAATTATGTGTTATAATAATTATGTTATTTTGAAATCCCGCAATGTTGAGCTAAGCACGAAATTCCTTCATAATATTGGGTATGTTCGAAATCCCTTCATATTGGGATTGTACAAAAACTGTCATATTTGGTATGTACGACAACCTTCATATTAGTTTCGTAAAAAAAAAAACGCCATAATTATTGAGTGTATTCAAAATGTTTTCATATTGGGATAAGCACAAAATCTTAATCATATTTGTGCATAAAAATCACGAAATACTTTCATATTGGTTATGTACAAAATCCCTTCATAATGGGATATCCACGAAATCTTTTATCTTATCGTATGTCATTCACAACCTGTTTATCAAAGTCAAAAGTTGCAGCATGTGCCTGAATACTGGTGATAGTTGAATGCAGATGTTCTGAGGCAAATATTAAGAAGCCGATTGGAAATAGGGCGGTGGTCCATGATGACTTTCACATTGTACTTGAGAACTACAAACCCAACCTCATAATATAACACCTATTTACAACATGTCGCCTTCTTGTTTCATTGTTTCCCAAAACATTTTTTTTTACAAAAATAAAATAAAAAAATATTTCAAATGAATTATAATGGATCAACAAGTTTAGACAGCTAGCAGCTTTTTAGATGGCTCTTTAGCAAAAGCGGCTTATCAACACTACATTAAAAACATCTTAAAAGCTATAAACTGTTTTATCTCTGATTATCATTGAAAACATCATTCTGAAAAGCTAGTAAATGTTGTTGTTTTTTCTCTGATAAGTATACCTAAACTAAAACATTTGAAAAGCTGCACCTTGTTTTTCTAGTTAATTAATCATAAATTTAAACATCTGAAAAGCTAGCACCTTTTTTCTCCCTTTAGATTAATCCTACACTAAAGCATATAAAAAATAGCAACTGGTTGTTGTTGTTTTTTTACCTCTGGATCCAATCTTCAGGATTTGATGCCTCTGAGATGCGGAGCGCGCGTGTCTTGGCGGTAGTGCTTGCACTGCTGCTGGTAGTGGACAGCGGTTCGGATGCTCTTCCTTTGTCCGCCGGTATAGAGTGGACGCTGTGTGTTCGAGCATGTACTCTGGGTTGCTACAGGAGGGTGAGTAAAATTAGTATGTGTTAAAGGAGGGAAGTTAGTGAGTGGGATATAGATAAATTAGTTATAGAATCTAGAGATGGATGTGTAGGCACATAGATAGAAGGAAATAAGAGAGGGGGGAGAGAGAGAGAGAGAGAGAGAGAGAGAGAGAGAGAGAGAGAGAGAGAGAGAAGAGAGAGAGAGAGAAGGAGGGAAAGAGAGAGAGAGAGAGAGAGAGAGAGAGAGAGAGAGAGAGAGAGAGAGAGAGAGTTGGTATAGATAAATTAGTCGTAGTATCTAGAGATGGATAGGTAGAGACGTAGATAGAAGGATAAAAGAGAGGGAGGGAGATAGAGAGAGAGAGATAATGAGGGAGAAAGCAAAAAAGTGAGAGAAAACACAGGAAAAGGGGGTAAAGACAGAGAGACAGAGAGTGAGCGAGAGGGGAGAGGGATAGACAGATGGTTGGATGAGTGAAGGGTAGAAAGCAATAGAGACCGAAAACTTCAGGAGATATGTAAATTAAAAGAGAGACAGTGAGGGGCAGGGAAATAGAAAAGAAAAATAGAGAGATAGAAAGAATGATAGTAGTGAAATAAAGGGGGAGAAATAACGTGAATGAGATACCAGTCATCTATGTGTGAAATGGTAAGAAAACAACAAAAGAAGCATGAGCCTGTCTAATGTTACATTCATATAAAAAAAAACTGTTATCAAATACTGGCAAGCTTGACGCATTTTATTATGACAGATACAAAAAACGAAACCTTAAAACCAAACGAAAACTTAGACATATTGCATTTTCATTATCAATTTATTTTATTATTCAGTCAAAGTGGACCTCCTCTTGAGATATGAAGACAACTTTATAAAAAAATGTTCGTAGCTGTAATGACATAAATACTAGGATACATATTTGTTTTATTTATTGTATACAAACAAATGTTGTCACCCACGCCGTATGCATCTCTCCTGATCGCTCTCTCTCTATCTCTATTTCTATTTACCTCCCTATCTATATCACTTTTCCCTTCTCTCGTGTTTTCTCTTTTTCTATATTTTATATCTCTTACTCTCTTGCTCTTTCATCCCCATTCCTGTATGATATAGCCACAACCTATATACAACCTAGTTAATAATACTCACATATAAGCTATAAGCTATATTCGTGTTAATGAACCAAGGTGAGTCAGACGTAAGCCGGAATTTCAACATCTTAAATTATTTTAATGTGTCTTAGAAGTATCAATTGCAGCATAAGAGTTCAACTCTATCATTTCCACACTGAAATATATTTAGTTTTACTTGACATTAAAATTGATCACTACAGAGATCTTTTCTATGTATACGGGGCGCTTGTTAAAATCCTTTATAAGCGACTAGTGCCTGATTCACATTGGTTGCATCATATATGAATTCTTGTGATATAATCAAAACTTAATTGATTGCTTTCCTGCCTTCACAGCCTCTGCCCTTCTGGGTGAGTCTATGCTGGCCTTGCGTGGCCAACTGCCCCTCGCGCTGCCGACACAACTCAGACATTCCAGAACCAACGCCACAACTACAGACAACTGAACGACCAACTTCACAACCACAGACAACCGTACCACCAACACAACCACCTACAACTTTACCACCACCAACACAACCACCTACAACGTTAGCACCACCAACGCAACCACCTTTAACGTTACCACCACCAACACAACCACAGACAACCTTACCACCTCCAACACAACCTTATATAACTTTACCGCCACCAACACAACCGTATACAACCTTACCACCACCAACACAACCACCTACAACCTTACCACCACCAAGAAAATCGTATACAACTCAACTACCACCCACCCAACCCCAAAACGGCCCAGACACACTGTTCCAAAGCCAGAATATACCCAGCTCCCAAATTCAAACACAATCGGCACTAGCCGCACCAAATCAACAAGGCGCACGACCAGCAAGTGTCCAAGGCCCACGACCACCGCCGGCTGTCAACAATGTTGTGAACAGTTTTCCTAACCCTTTCGAAATCAAGACCCCCAACCCCGTTGAAAATAAATTTCCAAACCTATTTGGAAACCAAGCCCCTAATCTTGTGGCCAACACCTTCGGGAATGAGTTACCAAATCCTTTCGGACAAAATATCCTGAACCCATTTGGATACAAGACTTCCAACTCTTTCGGGAACAAGATTCCCAGTTTTGTGGAAAAGATTCACAACACAAATGTAAACAACGTCCACAAGCCTAGAGCAGAAAATGTGGAACAAGTTCACAGCGACCTTGCAAACCAGGTTCCCGAACTTGTGGGGGAATTTCCTCAGTCATTTGGAAACAAGGGAGCCAACCCTAAGGCGGGTTCCAACCAGGCCCGCAATTGTTTGTCGGACAAGATAGAAAACCAGCGAGACAGCTGGAATAAGGGGGGTTATTTTTTCTTAAGATAGGAACGTATAACGTACTTGATAATGAACTACCTATGGAAACGGCAGATGAGTACACATTGTATGGACACGAACAATGGGTGTTTAGTGCAAAGCTGCGTTTAACATTACTTGTCTTAAGTAAAGAGAATAAGAAGTCTTACGACTTGTAAGCTACTACGATCTTGCGCTCGCGAACCAAAAACAGTATCATGTCTTGAAAGGCTTCTTAAAAGAATTTGATTTAATATGGGACTTATGTTTATATCATTAAAAAGCAGTGGTAAAAGTTTTAAACTGGTAGTAAGTAACATTTTACGGTTAAGACTATCATTAGTTAAAGACCAAATGTTAAAAATCATTTACCAAATGTAAAATATGATGAAACAGCATCGCTCAATACTAAACGAAGCAAAGTTTGGATAAATAGGATGACCCAGTTACCCTGTGTCTACATGAATTAAGTCCATGTAATGGTATTAAATCTGCCCAAGTTAACTTTGTAATGGATGAGTTAAGTCCGTGTAATGGTATTAAATCAGCCCAAGTTAACTATTCAATGGATGAGTTGAGTCCATTTATTGGTATTAAATCTGCCCAAGTTTTCAATAGATTATTTAAGTGTATGTGTGCACTAGAATTTTGGGTCTATTTATAGCTATTTATAGCTTTTCGTTTTGCGATGCTAATAAAGATTCTTTGTGGATATATACTTCCTAAATTGAGTTTGTCGAATTGTTTGGAGCGTCTACCAATCTCAAGTGATGTTTTTGTGTAGATGTTAGTCTGTTTTAACATTTTGATTCAGCAAAAGTTTGTAATCTTGTGCTTCTGTTTCAAAATGAAACGGAGAAAGATCAATGTACAAAATGCCTTTAAAAAAAAGTGTAGTCAGTGTTTTGCCCCCTAAAGTTTATACAATAATCGCTCTTTAAAATGATAATATTTGTGAGAGAAGCAGGGTGAAGACAAAAGTCGCAAATAACATGTCTTAAGCTCGAGCATTCTAAACACAAAATACTAGTCTACATTAACCGTTTTCAAATAAAAAAAAGATTATCTCTGATGCCAGTGGAAGAATTTAATTACTTTTCAACCGATTAAATTATAATTAATGCTTATTGACACCCTGAACTACTAAAAAAGTCAAAATTCCGCCTTGTGCCTGATCAATCTGGCTGTGCTCTAGTTATGCTTTTAGAGATTCATAAACAGCTGGTCGGTCCTCTGGAGTCTATTAAGGAGCAAGAGTTGAGAGGTTAGGATATCAGCTTGTGCGCGCTATCTTTGAATAACAGTCTTCGGAAGGCTCAACAAACATGAACGACTATTTTAAAGCACAATTAAGACTTTCAGTGTTAGTGGTTAGGGAATCAAGATAGAAAACCAGCGAGACAGCTGGAATAAGGGGGGTTATTTTTTCTTAAGATAAGAACATACATGTATAACGTACTTGCTACGAACTACCGATGGAAATGGCAGATGAATACACATGGTATGAATACAAACAATGGTTCTTCAGTGCAAAGCTGCGGTAAGCATTACTTGTCTTAAGAGAATAAGAAGGCTTACGACTTGTATTTAAAAAAAGAGAATTAAAAGGTTAGAAAATAAGACGCCTTACGACTTGTCTTAATATTAGAGAATAAGGCTTACTACTTGTTTTAAGATTTAAAAAAAGGCTTACGACCTGTCTTAATATACAAAAAATAAGGCTTACGACATGTCTTAAGATAAAAAAATAAGGCTTGCAACTTGTCTTAAGGTAAGAGAATAAAAAGCCGTAGCCTTGTTGTAAGCTACTGCGATCTTGCACTTGCAACCCATTATGAAAAATAAAGGCATCATGGCTTGAAGACCTTTTAAAACGAATTTAATTTTGTATGGGATTTATATTTATGTCATTCAAACTGAGTAGTAACATTTTACAGTTAAGACTTTCATTAGTTAAAGACCAAATGAATAAAAATCATTTATCAAAATGTAGTAAATGTAGATAATCAAACGGCATCCCTTAACACAAAACGAAGCAAAGTTTGTAAAAATAAGATTAAATATGCCCTCATTACCTTTTGACTGCCGCATGGGTTACGTCCAAGTTATGGTATTAAATCTGCCCAAGTTAACTTTTCAATGGATGAGTTAAGCCCAAGTAATAATATTAAATTTGCCCAAGTTAACTGTTCAATGCAGCAGTTAAGTCCATGTAATGGTATTAAATCTGCCCAAGTTAACTTTTCAATGGATGAGTTAAGTCCATGTCATGGTATTATTATTAATCTGACCAAGTTAACTTTTCAATAGATGAGTTAAGCCCAAGTAATGGTATTAAATCTGCCCAAGTTAACTTTTCAATGGATGAGTTAAGCCCAAGTTATGGTATTAAATCTGCCCAAGTTAACTGTTCAATGGATGAGTTTAGTCTATGTAATTTGCCCAAGTTTTTAATGGATCATTTAATTATGTGTATACAATTGCATTTTGGGTTTATTAAGAGCTTTCGGTATGGTTACTTGCAAGGTCAATAAAGATTATCTGTGGATCTTCCTAAATTGAGTTTGTCGTATTGTTGCGATGCGTCTACCAATCTCAGGTGATGTTTTTGTGTAAAGGTTAGTATGTTTAAAAATTTTGATTTAGCAACATTTTGTAACCTGGAGAAAAACGTTATGGTTTCTGTTTCAGTGTCAAATGGAGAAAGGTTACTAAACACAATGCCTTAAAAAACGTTTAGTCAATATTTTGCCTTCTAAAGTGTATACAACACTCGCTTTAAAAAAATATTATGTTTGTGAGGCTAGCAGGGTGATAACAAAAGTAGCAAAAAACATGTCTTGAGCTCGAGTACTCGAAACAAAAAAACTAGTCTATATAAACCTTTTTCAAAGAAAAATGATTATCTCTGATGCCAAAAATGGAAGAATTTAATGAATTTTCAACCTCTTGAAGTATAATTAATGCTTATTGACACTGTGTCAAAATTCTGCTAGTGTCTGAGTCACTCTGGCTGAGCTATAATTAATCAATTATTCTTTTTGAGATATATAAACAGCTGGTTGGTCCTGTGGAGTCTAATAAGGAGCAAGAGTTGAGAGATCAGGATATCAGCTTGTAATCGCAATCTTCGAATAGCAGTCTTCGGAAGGCTAATCAAACATGTACAACTATTTTGAAGGACAATTAAGACTTTCAGTGTTTGAGGTTTGGGAACGAGTTGATGTAAGTTAAGTTAGTTCTTTTTTAAGTTCAACGTCACCAGCAAGGCTATAGTGTGAATTGGTCTCAAGATTTAACTTCTTAAAATGTTAAGTGCTGCCACAGAGAAACTTTGCAGAGATGCCTGGGCTCTTACCTCGGTCGCTCGTGTTATATAGACACCCACCCAAATAGTAAAGGGACGAATCGACAAATTTACATTTTGCTGGTGGTGGGCGTCGAACAGGGGATTTGCCAATTGGGAAAACAAATCTCCAGCACTTGTGCATTCACTGAATTGAACAGAGTTTTTTCAATAGAAAAAACCACTGTGAAAAAGACAAGATATTTATATTGTTTTAGAGGTAAAAAAAAAAAGGCCAGAGAGACACAGGAAACGCAGGCGACTGAAAACCACCTGGAGAAGGACAGTGGAGGCAGAGGCAGCAGCCATGGGACAGTCATGGGGCACCTTGAGGATGCGGGCTCAAGACCGTGGGCGATGGAAGGAGTTTGTTGCTGCCTTAATTGCCAACGGCAAAAAGGGCAGTAAGTAAGTAAGTAAGAGGTCAAAATAGCTGAGTTGCATTCTTGTCTCTATCTGTAGGGAGTTCCGACATTCGCATCCCAGTTGGTGATTCCAATATCTGGATAGGTTTCTTTGGGAGGTAAAAAAATAAACAAGAAGACACCCTGTTGTACTAATGTACAAATAAATTTAAGAATCCCCGTACCACAAGTGGTGAGGGAAAGGCGATTACGTAGCATTTGACTAAACCAGCGCCTCGGGTTATTTTTCTTCTTATTTGACCACTGAGTGGACATACTAGTTCAGCCAGTAAAGAGAGAGAGAGAGAGAGAGAGAGAGAGAGAGAGGGGAGAGAGAAAGAAAGAGAGAGAGAGAGAGAGAGACAGACAGACAGACAGACAGACAGACAGACAGACAGACAGAGACAAAGAGAGATAGACGAAGAAAGAAAGACAGACAGAAAGAGTGTATGTGTGTGTGTGTGTGTGTGTGTGTGTGTCTCAGCGAGTTAAAGATAAAAAAAAAGTTTTATCAAAAAACAAATCAATGACTCTATTATGATAGCCTTCTATTTCTAAAGCTATAACCTGAGAGCAAAGCAAAAAAAGAAAAACGAAAAAAAATCAGGTTTCATTCAGTTAGGAAAAAAACTGGTGTATCTGACAGAGGAGCATTATGATATCAAGGAGTAGTTACAATATTTTAACTCTGAGAGATGAAACAAAGCCCAATCCCCAAAACGACCTCTTTTTACTAAGAAAACTCAAAAATTCGACAACTTCCTGTACAGTTTAAATTTTCTTCTCGGCATCATTCTTTTACAGAGAAGAAATATCAGGACAAGACTGGAATGAAAGACAGCAGTTTAAGATATTTTGGGTAAATCTTTTGTTTAATCACCCTGACCTGATTTCTGTCATGAATCGTGAAAGAAATATCACGGAAATCCGAATGTAGCTTAAACCGAATCCCTAGCCACATAAAGCCAAGCACGATTTTTTTTGGTTTGTTCAAAGTACACGGCACAGTTTTGATTTTCTCTCGAGTTATTGATCAACAAAAATTATGACCACCCTATTATGTTTTAGTTGTCCTTAATATGGTTCCCAAAAATAGCACCTTTAGTTTAGAATTTTTTTTTCTCTTCCTTTCAGATTACTCGTTCCCAATATGGTTTAAAAGATTACCTTTCAGACATTTCTTAATTATTTTTTTAAATCTATCATTCTCATGAACTAAGCACACTTACGACAGAGGCTCGATTGCTATTGTTATGGAGTTGGTTAGTTGGTGCTTGCGTAACGTCCAACGTTAGCACTATATAGGCTATATTGTATATGGTTGCCAAATTTGACATGTGTTCGTGCTAGGACACAGTTGACACAGTGCGGAGATAACATAGTAAATAACACAATTAGACACATGAATCTTTGACTGATCGTATGTTTCGAACCGAGAACCTCAAGATTGGGAGACCAACGCTCTACCACTTGCGCCAGTTCGCCTCTGTCTGTCTCAGTCTGTCTGTCTGTATGTCTGTCTATCTCTCTCTCTCTCTCTCTCTCTCTCTCTCTCTCTCTCTCTCTCTTTCTCTCTCTCTTTTTCACTCTCGCACTAAGTCTTGTTTCTGAGTGACCAAGTAGTTGTAAGATAAGGTGGCTGATTCGTTAGTTGGTTATTTTCTTAAGACTCTTTCGTGGACGGTCAGTTACTATCGTCTGAACATGTCAAGTGTTGTCACACAGGAACTGACTGTGGATACAAGGACACCAGTCGGTCACATTATACTACCACCGACCCCACCAGTAAATCAAACTGGACTCGGGCGAGGTTAGTACCCCTCTCTTATAAACTGAAATTTTCAACTGTGCAATTGATGTTTTCATGCCTTTGAGTTCTTGATCTTTGTATTGACAACGTAAGCCGAGGCTGGTTTGTTGACTGGTTTAGAACGAGGGTTATATAGAAAATAGGCGAGCCATTATGTGAATGCGTCGATTAATCTTCAAAAACAACCGAATTCAAAACTAATCCTACATAACAGTGGCGAGATCAGGGAGAGGCGTGATTCAACTCCCATCAGAAGCGTTTACTCAATTACTGGCAACTGTCTTGTGGCAAAATTCATATTGGATTTTTGGATCATTAAAGAAGCGCAACAAAGCAAAAAAATCGCTTTTGAAACGTGTTAACCAAAAACGATGTGCTATATATAGACATGATAGAGAGAGCGTGAGAGAGAGAGAGAGAGAGAGAGAGAGAGAGAGAGAGAGAGAGAGAGGGGGGGGGGAGGAAGAAGAAAGACATACATACATACACACACTCACACACAATTGTCGGTAGAGGAAATAAACAACACTTAGTACATTATTATTCTAAATTCATTGTATTCAGGTTGAATCAGGCATAAAAGAACAACAATGGAAACAAATATTTTCATGATGACATTTAAGAGAGGAGCAAGAAAGTTTTTAAATCAGTAAAAATAGCATTGTTCAAAAAAGTTGTTAAAGTACAGAAAATAGGCGATACTTGAGCTTTTAGCGGTCAGATCACGGGCTTTTAGCTATTCATCACCCCAGTTGTGTAGTGTTCTATCTCATTTCTGAAATACTAAAGATTTAGAGTATTTTAGAAGTGAGATATGTCACTATACAACTGAGATGACAAAGTATTCAAAAGGAAGACGTACATGTAAAGGAGATACCCTCACAGTGAAAGCATTAAAATTCATGATTCGATACATTAAGATCACAGGTCGAAAATAGCAACAATTAACTGCGTAGAAATAGAGATGTATTGAGAGCTAAACAAGATACAAGTATATATAAAATACTTCTTAGACTTATGACAATAATTTTAAGCTCGTTTCATAACGCCTCACATCACAATAAATGTAACTATATGTAACCCTTGTTGGAATAATTATGTATATCACTGGCAAGGTATTTTTATTCTCAAACCTATATAATCGTTATTACATTAAACAATTGATTGGTCCACCTTCATACCATAAAAATAGACATAATATGAAAATGTCATATTCATAAAATAAGAATTGATTAAGAGGTTTAAAAAAGGAAAAAAAATAGCCAAGATCTATGAAAGAAAACAGAGCTTGAGTCATCGCCTTAAGCGGCATGCACAGTACATTGTCTCATTTGTATAATGTCCCGTCTTTCTTCTAAAATACTAAACATTAAAACATGTAGAGTAATTAGGAAATGAGATCAGACGATGTACAAATGAGGTGGTCAGTATGTAGTTTGTGATAAGCCTATTTATAAGCATAAGTACACTTGATTTATGATTAGGTCTAGAACTTCGTCACCTCATCTCGAATGTCCAATTAAGTTTCAAAGTAGTTATAGTATTTTGAAAATTACATAAGCCATATTAGAACTGGGGTGACAGACTTAAGGAACATTAAACAACCAAAGACTATGAATCAATTTTTGGTATGGTGTGAATCAGCTGCTCATCATGGGGCCCTTACTGTTAACAGCCACAAAGATCAATCATGGAGATTTTGATATAAGCAGATGGTCAGAGTCTGTCACACAACCAAAATCAATCGCTCTTTTGATTTTCAGTCTAGGAATACCATGTCACACCTACCTAAACACTAGGGTTTCAAGTAGAACTTAGTGGTAAGCTTACGACATATCTTAAGATATTAGAATAAAAAGGCTTAAGAGAAGTTGTAAGATACTGCCACATAGTGCTTAAGACTGTACACGTTTAATTTCACTGAAAAAAATAAAAACTCTGAATGAGTGAAATACAACAGTTGTGAAAGTAAATGGTGACTTGACAGAAACAGTACATTTGTTTAACACTATTAATAGAATTTCTGTATTAACTATTATTCCTCTGGAAAAAAAAATTAGCATTTGTATCCCACAATAATACGGAATCTAAGAGAAAGCAATGTCAGACCTATAGACTACAGATTTGTTTTTGATCAAAATGCAACAGACATGTCGGCAAAAAGTGACTTGTAGTGGAAAAAAAACAAAAACATGTAATGAACATGTGGTTTGAGCCCTGGTCATCTTTGTAATTTTCGCTCAGCAGTTGGAGGAGGTTAAATCTTTTTAGCAGCTGCTAACAGAGGGTTAAAAGTCACAATGATATCTCAACACAGTAACTTACTTTAAAAGGGGAATAGATTGTGGAATAATTATATAATTTTTTTTCTTTTCTTTTGCTCAAAACTGGTAATAGGGTGAATTTTTTTGTAAGAACTGTGTTCAAAGGGGCAATACCAATATAAAATAATATCTTGTGACATTTTGCTTTTTCCCATTGGCAATCAGACACAAATCGGAATTAGGCCACTTTGAGATATTTATCGTGTGCCAAGATTCATAAAATGTACCTTAAAAAGTTGAACGAATTATAATGCTATCATTTCATTTTTCAAGAACCAGATAATAAAAAATCCTATTTTCCTTAGATAATGAGAAAAGTCAGTGTAGAGTTGTTTTTCTTTCTATAGAAGACTCAACTAAAAGCATAATTTACATCAGTGATATGTGCAAGTTCCACCATGGTTGTATCACATTTTGCTACTTTAGAATCATAAGCATAGTATAGAGTTGCAAGAGACACCATTAACTCAAATCTTACAAAGTGGTGGCAAGTACATGTGTAAGATAGTTTAATAAAAGCAGTCTGGATTTATTTGTTTGTTTTGTTGTTTTACGTCCAACTTCAGCACTATAAAGGCTATATTGTAAACAGGCCCCAAATATGACATGCCACACACGAGACAGGCCAGGGAGACAAAAGCGGTCTGGAGATAGAGAATAACACTAGAGAGAGAACACCATGAACGGGACAGATAACTTGAAATAGAAACTCACCCGAACAAACACACACAATGGCAATAATAATTTTGTAAAGAAAAGTTGGTTAGTAACGTAACATCTAAACGTACAGTAAACTGTGAAGTACCGGGTATTAAAAGCTACTCAAAATGTTCACCAACATCGCAAGTGATTGTTAGGCATTAGAAGAAATATAGAAATATGAATAATTATAACATAGCAAGAATTTTCTTCAACAATCAAAGCATGATATTGAAAATAAGCTCTGTGACACAAAGACTGATATGCACATTGGATGATGATATGATGCTTATATTTAGGATATTTCTGATCCCTTCCACAAGATCATACACCAATCTCACAATGAATCAAAAACCAGAAGAAAATATATATCTCCAAAGTAGACATAGGATCTGTAAATAATATTATTGCAAATTGTGTAAAATATTTGGTATATATATCAAATTAAGCAAAAAATTTGAACAGTGTATAAATTTACACAAAAATAACTGTAGTCTAAGTTTTATCTATTCATTTCATTGTTAATCACTTGTAAGTTGTACCGTTAGTTCATACATTTAGCATCTTTTGTTCCGGCATCTACTGATTCATCCACTTCTCTACATTTCTACGCAAATCAGCAAAGAACAGAAATAATTAGGTGAGAGCCTGTCTACATTATAACATGGGGACAGAACACACCCCTGTACACCAGATTAGTTGTGACTTTGTTAAATACAAGCATTAATACAAAGTCCATTCAACTGTGGTATAATTAAAATTATTGTAAACGACATTGTCTACTACAAAGAAGTAGGAAATTTTTTTTACGATTGAATGCTAATTTGATTCATTTTGAGGAACACAAACAGTAAATTAAAAAACAACACACAAGGTGTGTTAATATCATAATGTGTGTCTTGATTAATCCTTAGAGGGATTTTTATACATTACTCGTCATGTAATGTTTTTGTCATAATCATTATTTTGTTTTATTTTTCTTTGCTTTGCTTTGAACTAAGCATAACATGTCCTTTTTTAAACTTTTACAACCTGTTTCTCTTCAATCAGCTGGATCGTATAATGTATGATTCTCAGGTGAAACTGCATCATTGGAAGACATTGAAAAATAAACACTGACGTGACTCAGACACTCTGATCTACACATGCAAAACATGGATTCTCGCAAAAACAAAAACAAAACAAAATAACAAATTAGATCCATTCAACATGCCATGGAATGCAAAATGTGAAATTTGAAACTCTTCAACCAATTAAATCACACCAAGATCATAGAAAAGACTTAAGTCACAATGTAAATAAACATTTAGCTCTTAAGAAATGAAAAAAGGCAGAATGGCAATGATATAATGATTATGTATGATAGAATTACAAACATGTACGAATTGAAAACCAAGAGAAGCAAAGAGTAAGGTAAGGCCAAGATGAGTTGAGTTCAACCAAGTAAGGGAATATCTAAATTCTAAATTTGTACCATGCTTTCTCAAATGGACTGTATAAAAAGATTTGCTTGAGTGTTATAAATATAAGTAAATGTATAAATATTGGTCTTATACAGCCACACACATCCACCTCCAAGACGATCTATCATTCTCCCAATTGGATGTAATGAGCAGACTTAATTTGAGCTTATTAGTTTAATATACTATATTTTATGTACGTATTATATACTATATTATATGTACCATACACACTTGTCTTGTGACACTCATGACGAAGCAGTTAGCTCAGAGGCTGGAGCACTGGCCCTACTGGCAGTAAGTCCAGGATCCCATCCTCACCTGGTACATTCTATTTGGCTTCACGTAGAAAACTGAATTGTCATTTCCAGGAATCATTTTTCGCAGGGAGCCTAAGAGATCACGAGTTTGTTGTTTAGCATCCAATGATTGGGTTATATAAGCTATATTGTGGAAGGGTCCCAAGACTAATGTCAGATAGTTTTACATGCTGTCGTATAGAGATGGGGGTACCATGACTCCTGTCTCAGCCTATCACATTATACTGACACCAACCCAACGAAAAAGAGAGACAGAGGGGGGGGGGGGGGGGGGGGCAGGGGTAAGTAGGACTAACCAAATATGTGTGTTACCTTATGTAATAATTACTAATAAAACGCTGCTGTTCGACCAAGAGAAAATTGACTCTGAGATACGATGTCAAATACTTGAGAGGGTCACTTTCAGTAGAAAGGAAAACTGGATAAATCTCATTGTCATAGTTACAAAGATGAGAGACAGCAGTATCTGGTTGAATAGAAGTCAACTTAATATATTCTTATGTTACTGTAATAAATGGGAAATAATCTTGTATGATTAATATATGTAAATTTCATTGTAACTGTTCTTTATTTTATGTGACGTAATTCTTTATTGTTTTCCGGTCCGCATTGTTTTAATAACCTTGTAAGAAAGGCATTCTATTCTAAGAGAGTCATGCTGTCAACATCGTGAAATAAAACCTATGATTTAATTATGAACTTGTGTCTTGAGTTGGTCATAGATCTAGTTATTACATTTGGCGACGAGGATTAAAATATAGAGCTTAGTTGCAGGCTAGATTTTTTGTGAGCCTATTTAAGAGCTAGTATGTTTTTTAGAGCCTTATCAAGTGTGTAAATTAAATATTTAACAAGATGTCTTTATTTGGCAAAATAAATGAGTTTATTCCGACGTCGGAGAAATTCACAGACTATGTTGAAAGGCTAGAATTTTATTTAGATGCAAATAGTGTAACTGATGATACGAAGAAGAGGTCTGTGTTTTTAACTGTTATAGGTCCTTGTCAGTTTAGATTACTTAAGGACTTAGTTTCACCTTCTAAACTAACAGATAAATCGTATTCAGAACTATGTGGAGTTTTAAGTGCTCATCATGAACCAGCGCCTCCTAAATTTCTTCAACGGGCTGCGTTTGAGGCCCGAAATCGTCATTCTGGTGAGACATGCCAACAATATATAGCTGAACTTCGTAAGTTAGCAGAATATTGTCAGTTCGGTGCACAACTTGAGGAAAGATTATGTGAGCGGTTCGCCCGGGGAATAAACGATGAACAAATTCAACGTAAACTTCTGTGCAAGACCGATCTTACTCTTCATGAAGCAGTTAACATAGCTGTTTCAACGATGACGACAGCCGATGCAGCTAGATCGCTACAATCTGGCGGTGCTGTAATGTATACGCAGGGGTCAAGCGGTAGTTTCAAAAACAACAGTCGCTATCAACGCGAACGTAAAGAATTAAGCAAGGGTTCACAACCTGATCAACATACCTCAAATCAATTTCGCGGTCAAGCGAATCGTCGATGTGATCGTTGTGGTGGACCTCATTCGTCTACTGCGTGTAAGTTTGCTAAGGCACAATGTTACAAGTGTAGGAAAACCGGTCATATTGCCAAAGTTTGCCGATCAGCTTCGAAAACAACCACAAAGAATCACTTTGTACAAGAAAACGAAGAAACAAAACTGTCGCTGTTTGCTCTCAAGCCATCAAATGACGCTTTCAACGTAGATCTAATGATTAACAACACGCATATGACTTTCCAAATTGACACGGGTGCGTCGTTGTCTGTAATTAGTTCGGCCGATTTTAAAAAGGACATAAACACTCCGTTAAAGCCAACTACTAAGACACTATCTACCTACACAGGAGAGAGGGTAAACATCGCTGGTGAAGCGACAGTAAACGTTAAACATAAAGATCAGAATCTGTTGCTACCAATTCTTGTGATTGAAGGAGAGGGTCCGCCTCTTATTGGAAGAGACTGGCTAAAAAGATTTAAGTTAGATTGGAATAGAGTATTTTCATTAACGGATAGTTCTACTTCCTTAAGGAATATATTGAAGAACCACGAGGAAGTATTCGGGACAGACCCTGGTCTGTTAAAGGACTGTGAAGTTACTTTACATATTCCAAAAGACGTATCCGGACCTTTTGCGTCGGAAGACAATGTTTTGCCCCAGGGCCACCGTGTCCCCTGAGACTGCAGTATCTGGTTGAATAGAAGCCAACCTTTTGGTCCTATAGAGTGGCTTGACTTTAGTAAGTGCTGATTTTTATCATAACAAAAATATAAATTAAAATAAAATATTACGCCCATAGATTAACATTTACCAATACTGTGAATTTACAATAACAGCGCGAAATTTAAATGGAATCAATAAAAAAAATGTTCATATTGAAAAAAAGGAAAAAGTTTCTTTCTGCCCCAAAAGCAATAAGCAAATCTAGCACAGTCATAATGTTGTAAAGATTGCAATACTCCTAATACAATGGAACTTAAGTGGAATCCACTCTACATACATGGAACAAAAGTATAAAGTTTCCTTCTTTCTCAGAAAGCGATAAGCATGATAGCACAGTCATACTGAAAGCGCTGTACTGTAATAATCTGTCAGTTATTTTAGTATTCAGGATATGTTTGCATGTGTGCCAGCTGAAAATTACAAATACTTTAAACATGGAAATGTCAAAAGTTTCTCTCTGTCCCACAATGCAATAAGCATGCTAGCACAGTCATAGTGATGTAGAAACAATGGTACTGTAATACTCTGTAAAGTATCTTAGTACATGTACTTGGGTTGGTTTGGTTGGTTTGGTTTTAACGGCCGGTCACATTATACTGACACCGACCCAACCAGTAGGGATTGCAACAGCCAGGATTCGAACTCGGGACCTTTTGCGTCGGAAGCCGATGTTCTACCCCTGGGCCACCGCGCCCCCCACATGTACTTGGGATATTTTTGCATGACTGTATACTGGCTGGAAATAACATACGTTTTACACATGGAACAAAAGTAGCAAAGCAATAAGTATGCTAGCACACTCATAGCCATGTAGACACCATGGTACTGTAATAATCTGCAAAGTATCTTACTCTTAGTACTTGGGATATTTTTGCATGACTCCGACCCAACCAGTAGGGATTGCAACAGCCAGGATTCGAACTCGGGACCCTTTTTGCCGTCGGAAGCCGATGTTCTACCCCTGGGCCACCGCGCCCCCCACATGTACTTGGGATATTTTTGCATGACTGTAGACTATTACTAGCTGAAAATTACATACATTTTGCACATGGAACAAAAGTAACACGTTTCTTTCTTCCCTACAAAGCAATAAGCATGCTAGCACAGTCATAGACATGCAAAAAGCACTGTATTGTAATACTCCATAGAGTATCTTAGTACTTGTGATATTTCTGCACATGTACCAACTGAAAAGTACACCATTCATACAAAGGCAACATGCAACATTTAAATTATTAAAAATGAAAAGGTTTCTCTCTGCCCCACAAAGCAATGAGCATGCATGCCCACACAGTTCTGGTGTTGAAAGTACCAGTACCGATATACCCATATGTTTGTGTGCGTCCCAGCTGAACATATACCCAATGTGTCAAATCAGTTAAACGTGTGGACGCGGCGAGGCGGGTGCTTCCTCCGATGTTTCGGGGGGCTGTACTCTGGAGGTTTTTCCACAGGGTAATCTCCGTTCTCATCCAGGAACAACGACTCGTATGACGGGGGAAGTTCGTTGGCCTCAGGCTCCCCTCTACTGGCGGCGCCACTGCTCGTTCTATCAGAGTCTGAGGACGACACCGACCCTCCCTCGGGGTGACCATTCCCCGGGGATGAAGATTGAGCCCCCCTGTCCCTCCCAGTCCCGGCCAGAGGAGCCAAGGCTCCATCTTCAATCGTCACTTGGACTGAACCGGTCACGGCACCAGCCTGTGAGTTTTCCGACACCCCGAGTCTGTTGATGCTCGCAGCGCTTCCCTGCACCCTTCGCGCCTCTCTCCGCATTCCCGCCACCGACACAGTCGTCTCCCCTTCGACACCGCCCTCCGTGGTCAGCCGGTCGCGTTCCCTGGCTGAGGTGACGAGCGTGGAACCCCCGATATCTCTGCCCACTCCGTCTTCGTCTTTGGACTGTAGCAGACACCGGCAGCATCGCGTGGCTCTCAGGATGATGAACACAAGCACCACGGCAAAGATGCACGCTCCGATTATCCCCGCTATTCGGATCATCCTAGCCTTGCTCAGCACTGGGGAAAACAATAACAGATGGGGGAAAGAAAAACAATGAAAATGAAAATTTCACATATAGATGTGAGTACCGATAAAGGATGCAGGAGAGAACATGAAATTGGGAATTGCATCTCAAGAAGAGGAGTGTCATGAAAACAGCTTAAGAAGTTAAGCTGGGCCCAAATATCAATATAACTGATTTACATAATTATGTGAATGTAATATTTTGGATCACAGTAATACGGGAGAAGAAAAAAAATTTAAAAAAAAAGAATTGTATCTCAGAGAACAAGAGTGCCATGAAAGGATAGCCAGGTTGGTGATGGACTTGATGCTACTAACCAACCAACGACCAACCAACCGACCAACTGAACAACCAACCAACCAACTAACCCATGAACAACCAACCAACCCATGAACAACCAACCAACCAACCTATGAAATATCTGTCTCACCTTCTTTGGAGACGTAGACCATCCTGAAGCTGCGGTCCCCAGATCTGTCCCCGCGCTCGTAGACAACCAGCATCTCTCGGCCAGAGCTCATGTACGTGTTCTGGGGCGCGCCACTACACAGGCTCAGCAGCTTGGCGTCACTCTCACTGG